>JANBPO010004741.1:15629115-15967312 GCA_024336825.1 Amorphophallus titanum
AGATTATTAGGTTTATTAAGTACGTGGGCGTGCCAGTCACAAAGTGACAATTTATTCGGACTCCGAGGAAGCCCGTGGTGCGCTCGATCTGACTTCATCAGGTGATTGTGTGGTTCGGGTCAGGACCGAATCCCGCCGTGCCATAAAGGTCACAACGTCATTTACATCCCCTAGATAGGGGAACACCCTCGATTAGTTGTCGAAATTAAGGGCCCTGCGGCCTAGGAGAGTTAATACTAATTGCATAAAGATAGAGAAGGATAGACCACACTAAGATTCCGCATCGAGATATGAGCATTCGAACAGTTGAGCATCTTGAACATCTTTGTATATCTTTAATCATCTTGAAACATCATGGAACATCTATCGGCTTGGAGGTCGATGGTTGTATATCTTGAATATCTTTGGATGTTTGTTGATGTCTTTGATCATCCGTTGGCCCGAACGTCGATAGTTAAACATCTTGAACATCTTTGACATCATGAAACATTTGTCGGTCCTGGATGCCGATGGTCGAACATCTTGGACATCTTTGGACACCATTGAACACCTGTTGGCGCGGGCGCCAATGGTTGAACATCTTCATCATCATCGAGCATCTGTTGGTGTGAACGCCAATGGCGTAACATCTTCATCATCTTGATTATCGTTGGACATCTGTTGGCAAGGATGCCAATGGTGGAACATCTTTATCATCTAACATCATCAAACATCATCGAGCATCATCGAACATCATTGAGCATCTTTGAATATCATCGAACATTTTCAAATATTTTGACCATCTTCATCGTCATCAGGCATCGTTATCATCATCGGACAACCATATCATCATCAGGCATCTGTTGGCGCAGGAGCTAATGGTTTAACATCTTCATCAACATCAAACATCTGTTGGTGCGAGTGCCAATAGTTTAACATCTTTAGCATCATCATCATCATCATCATCATCATCAGAACATCTGTCGGCACGGGCGCCAATGGTTTAAGATCTTCATCTTTACCAAACATCTTTAACATCTTCATCATTATCGGATCATCTGTTGGCGCGAGTGCCAGTAGTTTAACATCTTTATCTTTACATCTACATCTTCATTCAATATCTGTCGGCGTGTGCGCCAATAGCTTAACATCTTCATCTTTTCATATTCATCTTCATCAAACATCCATCAGCACGGGCGCCAACTGTTTATCATCTTGAGCGTCATTGAACATCTCCGAATATCTGTCGGGCTGAACGCCGATGGTTGAACATCTCCAAAATCTTTGAATATCTTCAAACATCTATCGGGATGAATGCCAACGATTGAATATCTTTGATATCTTTGATCACTTTGGAATATCTTCAAACATCTTTGAACATCTTCAAGCATCGTTGAACATCTTTGAGCCATCAATTAAGCCATCTTTGAACCCCTTCAAATATCTTCAAGCATTTTTGAATGTCATCGAACATCTGCCGGCATGAGTGCCTTTAAGCATATTTGCCCATCTTGCAACATCTTTAATCATCTTTGAATAGTGGTTAGCCTGAATGCTGACAACTGAACATCTTGAATGTGTTAAAATATTTGCTAGCTTGGATGCCGACCATTGAACTTCTCGAACCTCTTGGAATGTCTGTCGACTCGGACGTCGACCATTGAACTTTTGACTCACGTCACATGACGGGGGTACCACCCACCAGAAGCAAGGCCGGATGCGTCCACTGATGACTTAGTCCGCAGCCTCAGGTGTTTGCCTACAACGCCCCAAGCAGAGACTGAGACACCGTACAATAACTAGGAACACAGAACAAGGAATAGCTGAGGTCGCGCTTGTCAGCGCGGGTCTGCCGCCCTCAGCCAAGTGTGCACACACAGACCATACGCCCTAGGTCTGACCCTCTAGCTGGTTCTTTCCCCGAAGCTTGGACTCGACTGCGCGTAGGGGCCCAATGGTAACCAACCTAAAAATCGTCTCTCTCGGGTAAGCCGCCCCACCACTCCTCGGTGGATCAGCATACGCATGCCGTAAGAAGGCTACGACTAGTGGGGCTCACTAAGCATGAACGAAAAAGCCACACACGCACCCAGCATGAGTAACATGGAGAAACAGGTGGCCCAAGGCCACCAGATTCTGGATAGCCCATTAGACCTAATAACTCAACGGTCCTTGAGTCATGAGACTCGGGTCAAGACCGTCGTATGTAACGACACAATACCATCAATCTGACCTAATCCCTAGGTCTGAAACCACGGTAACACGAAACCTCTGGACACCCACAAACATGGTCACTTTCCCCACATGGTGTCCGGGACACTCACGGGGCCAAAGGTCAACCACTGGGTCACAATCGGGTCAACCGGAGACCAACACAACTCAAAATGGACATAACAAGCACGAAAAATCACCTAGAGGTCCTCTCTAGACCGTTAGGGAGCCTAGCGGTCTACCCCTAGACCGCTAAGGCCAGCCTAGCGGTCCAGCCAGGACCGCTATGCCCTAGAACTCACAAACCCCTAGCGGTCACTCCCGGACAGCCAGAGAGGGTGGCGGTCAGTCGCAAGGCCGCTACCCCACTGACCTCAAATGACTCCAAACCGAAAAAACGGTCACCCCCGGACCGCATGACGCTGCCTAGCGTTCTTCACCCGGCCGCTAAGCTCGCCTGGCGGTCCATCGCACGACCGCAAGGCTCAAACCGACATAGGGGGGACCCTAGCAGTCTCCACATGACCGCTTGAGACCCTAGCGGTCACTGGAAGTGATGCGGGACGGACCACAACTCGACCTAAACTCTAAGCAAGCTTGCGGTCGTCCCTGGCGAGGGAAGCGTACGGACGTGCACGGTTGAGAAACCGGAAGTGAGGTAGGGTGGTCGGCTCTCTCTTATGCCCGGATCGGGTCACGGGACGGTCACGCTCTCTCGCTCGCAGCAATGATGATACAACAATATAGCGAGCTAGATATCCCTACACATGCTCTCTAGCAGCGGCATAAAGATATATATACGAATCCGTTGTGATTCCGGGGATGGCTTCACGTCGGCATGGCGTCTCTTCGGAGGGTCCGGACGGGACGTGTCCTCCAGGGGTCTCTTCTATTGAAGACTTGTTGTTGCTGTTGGACTGGCGGGGACATATGGGCATGCGATTTTGCACTTCCACAAAGGGCCGCCACACCCACCCAAGAATGGGATGGCGGGAAGAATCCCAAAAACTTGTTTCATGCCCTGATCATCCATGGATGAGGGGGAAAACAAGGCGGAAGCTCCCCCGACACCTCTAGCATGCGTCTATGCCCTCGAATCGGTCTGAAACGCGATGAAACGACGGATCGACACACAAGCCCTAAAATATGGATTTTTCCCAAAAAAGGCCAAATAAGCCCGCTTGGCTCGTCACAGCCTATGAAACTCGCGGGAAAGGAAGTGCACGAGTCAAGATTCCGTTCCCCTACCTCCACCGAAGATTCGACGCGCCGTGGACGCCGTTCCATGAAGAAACGCCCCACGAAACCCCGCCGGCACCCCACACTCGTGAACTGGCTTCACCGCGCCCTCGTGCCTCGATCCTCGGCGCCCACGCCACCCCGCCTCCCCCCTGCCCTGGTCCGTCGGCCGCCAGAGAGGTGAGAGTGAGAGGAGAGTGTGAGAGAAGAGAGAGAGAGAGAGTGAGAAATGAGGGAAGAGAGAGAGAGGGAGGGGTTAATATATAGAAAATCTAAAAATTTTAAAAATTTAGAAAAATATGAAAAAATTACCTCCACGATCCTCGAAAGACGCACAACACAGCGGTATCGTCCCGGAGTCAGAGAATGTTCACCCTGCATAGTGTTTCGAAGGATCATCAGAGAAAAATATACGTAAATCACAAAACACACTCTGAGACCCATAAAAAGGATCCGAATAATACCTAAAAAATCTGGGGCATTACAGCCCTCCCCTATTAAAAGAATTTCACCCACAAAATTCAGGACAAGCACCAAGCGACAAGGGGAGAATGCCATAAATCACCTGACAATGCCGTCAAAACCCCAACCAAACCTCGATATTCGTAAAAATCACGATCCTGAGGGATGCGGCCAGACAATGATCACGGCCATGTCTCGCTCACAACCCAAGACACATCAATCATCAGAGCAGGCACATATAAGAAGTACAAGTCTGGCGTCACCTCATCCAACATGAAAACCAACCACAGCATCGCTGACACCACCATGATCTCGCTCACCGAGGACATGTGCTCCTCATCACGGGAACCAACACCGGTCAATGCCCACGCACGGCGGACCAACCAGATGCCAGCTTCACAGCTCGCTGACCAATCCCACGCCTTGCACCAAGGACGACCAACACTGAGTTAGCCCTCATAGGATGTCAAGAGACGTCCACGGGAAAGCGGGTAGACCACAAGGACAAGCCAAGACAATCAGAAACTAAAACGGCGAAAAGCAAGACTCTAGCACTGTGACGGTCTACCTTTAGACCGCTATACGGAGGTGACGGTCTAAGGATGAGCCGTTACACTCTAGAGGAGACAGGACTCTGGTGGTCTAATGAAGACGCGCCACACTAATGTGACGGCGAGGAATGGAGCCTCACAAACACCGCCCTACAACAGTAACCTAAGACGAACGACACTATAACGGCCTAAGAGAGGCGCGTTACACGACTTTGATGCACAGGGGAAGGACTGTTAAAGCCAACTGACTTAACTAGTCAAACCTTGGTCAAACGCTGTGATGGCCTAAAGTAGGCGCGCTATAGCACCCTGGCGGTCTAAGGCAAGACCGTCAGAGCGAACCGACTGACACGACCCTTAAGAAACGACAAGGCTGTGACGCACCAAGAAGGAGGCGTCAAAGGACTGTGACACCCCAATGCTGAGCCGTCACACTCCCATAGCCACGAACTAACCCACATGCCCGAAGGCATGTGACGGTCTATTGTAGGACCGTCAGAGCATGTGACGGTCTCTGGTATGACCGTCACAGCGATCCGACAATCAAAATAGTGGAAAAGCTGAATCGACCTGTTCCACGCCCCATTCACGCCGAAGCACAGGGGAAATAGTGCCAGGCGACAAAACTAACCTTCCACAAGCCGGAAGGGGCACATGCGGTGATCAAAACGTGAGATCGGGGCGATTTCGACGAATCGACCCTAAACGAGTCACCGAGGTTCCCGGAGTCCTACCGGCCCCGAATGACGACCAAACGTAACGGAACTTACGGGAATGAGATCCGGACATCCCAGTGGTCATTTTTGACACAAACTAGACTAAAAATGGTTGCCGTTTTTCGGCAAACCCTATAAACCCCAAAAACAACGATTTTGCTAGAACTGGCTCGATCTAGCCCGTTCGAGTACCAAACCACGCACAAGGACAGGGAAAACGTGCAGGAGGAAGTGGCGATCCGTCTCCCTACCTCCACTGAAGAAACTGAGCACCGAGGCAACTAAACCGCGTCGAAAATCACAACGCAAGCTCAACCGCCGGCTTTGAATCCTCCGTTCAGGATCGTGCCAAAATCGATCCAATCCTCGCTCCATCACGCGTCTCAGCAGCATCCCGGCGTCGTCAGCTCACCCATGAACCCCTCCGTCTACAGTCGGAGGCGAGGAGGCGAGAGAACGAGAGAGAACAGGAGATAGAGTCAGAGCGCGAGTGAGAGGAGAGAGAAGGGGGTGGGTTTTATATAAAAGACCATTGTAGGAGGATAAGGTAGATTTTACGGAATTTGAAATTCAAGGGCAAAATCAAGTAGAGATGACTTATATATAAATCCGAGACATACTCATGAAACTAAGTAAATGACGTCCTTTATAGAGGCCGCTGATAAGAATTGGCGTCCATAGTAATGGGCGCTCATTCTGGAAAAGATAATAAGACAAGAGTAAATAGCGTACACCAAAAGGCACGCTATTAACAAATGACTTCTGCTTCAATGGGCGCAGATTACCAGAAGGTGACAATTTCTCAAAATGCCAGAAACAACATTATTTGAGGGCTAGGTCGTCATGTTTCTTTAGAGGGACATGACAGTGACCCAGTGTAATGGGTTTTTAGGGTACAATCTACTCGACTACATTGAGGGAATCCAAGGCTAGCGGAGACTTCTAGAGGTCTCTAAGATGAAATCACCAGTCCGAAGGAATGGAATGTCCAACGCAGGGCTCAATCATCGTGGAGAGTTGAGGGTACATGGTGTAAAATGGAACAGGGACCTCATCCACAGAATGGGATGAGAGTGCCAATGATACCCCACGGTAGGGGTTGAAAACTTAGGAAAATAGTCGGTCAGAAGTAAATAGCGTCATGTCTGACAGGCGCTATCTCAAATAGCATCTGTCGGGACAGCCGCTCAACCATTAACATTTTTACATTGTAATGTAATCAGCGTCCTTCCAGGAAGGTGCTGATTCTCAATTTCTAAAATTCTGTTTATAGTTTACAGAAAGTAATTTTTAAGACATGGATAAACTTTCAACAAGGTAAATAGATTAACGTTCACATGATCAGGCGTTATTAAGAATTAGTGTTTTGTTTAGCAAGCGTAGTTCAATTTTCAGTTTACAGAATATATACAATGTGATCATTAAACATTTAGATATTTTAGGGTTTTATTATCCTGTGTCTCAGGCACGTACAACAATCAGCGGCTGACGGATCAGGCGATATTTCTATTTCATGCACATTTATTAAACATCTATTAATTCTGTAAACTATTCACGTAAAGGCAAGTATTAGCGTCCTATTTCACAGGCACTTAATAAAATGGGCATCCTTCTGAAAGGGCGCTGATTCTCAGAAATACGTAATTCTGGAAAAATAGCATGCAATATTGAAGAATAAACAGCGTCTGTGGTGTTCGGCGCTGATTCAAACAGCAGTCCATATCATGGACATGGATCACTTTAGAACATGAACTGAAGACGATAATTACAGAGATGATCCTTACGTTAGACATGCATGCACTAACTAGTTATTACATGTTTTAAACATGGATTTTGGTCTTGGGTAGAGAAGACCTACCTTTAGGATCGGTTAACTATGGATGTAGGTGTTGGGGGGAGCTCGTGGGGTTTCTCTGCTTGTTGCCGGGGTACTCCTCCTGGGGATATGGCTGCCGGCAGGAAAGGTGGCTCATCTGCATGGGGGACATCGGAATCTAATTATGCGGAGTCTAGGGGGAGGTTTATGGGTGGCAGAGGAGGCCGGTCGCCTCCGTCTCCGACGACGAGTGGGTTGAGAAATTGGGTGTGCAATCCGGATGTGTGCGGCGGCCCGTCTCCGAGGACGAATGGGTTACAAAAGATTAAAAGCACTACCCCTCGTCCACTTCCGCCACCTCCACCACTCTCTCCACTAACGGTGTTTCCATCAGCGCCACCACCACTGCCAACGACCCCACCACCACCGCTGCCCTCTCCACCACCGTCACCACCATCTCCTACTCCTCCACCTCCTGCCTGAACTTGTATGAGCGATCGACTGCATGCTTTACGGACGACGCGATACATATCCTAGCTCTGCGAAATGACAACATCGTTAGTTTGTTTCCCTTTGCTATGTTGTTTTCTTTGGTTGTATTCTTACGTAGTTTTTGATCTCCCGAGCTAGTATTTTCTCCCTATCAAAGTCTTTGAATTAATTGCCTAGGACTACAAGTAATTGAGTCATGAGCGTCGACCTTGTTGGGATCCCCTCTCTCACAGAAACTAGCAAACTCAGATGAAGCATCAGGCGTAAAAACGTTACTCTCTACCTGATGAATGTTGATCAGTATACCTTCTACTTATCCATGACAGAGAGTATGCATACATCCACACGTCTTCTGGTGTTTGGACGACCGTTCAAACTGATCAGCTCGTTTAGGTACTCACGAGTATATGGATAGGCAAAAGATAACAAATTAAGTCATATGTACTTAAAACACGATCGGATGTCATCGATCATGTCAGGAAGGTGGGTGCATTCTATCGCACAAGAGCCTCGAGTCTCGTCCAAAAGAAGAAAAAGAAGATTAAGGAATTGTTTGGTTTTGATGTAAAATATTATAAAAGATATTTAGAGTTAAAATCATTTGTGCTTTTAAAGTCAAAGAAATTAGAATTTTTTATTTTAAAATGAGTAATATTTAGTGCATCCCATGCACTAATTATCCACCGTTATAATTAGTGTGACACTTAATATTTTTTTAATAATATCTCTATCTAATTAGTTTGATGTGCCATTCACATCATTAGATGACGTGGTGACGTGGCCCTAAATAAATCTAGAAATTAATTATAAAAATTCTGGGTCACTACAGAATCAGAGCCAATTCACTCTTTGCTAAGAGCTACATTTGCATTTCAATTTTATGTTTTTTTTTCATTTTGCTTTGAAACCGATTACCGAACGGCTTGGGTAGGTGGCTGAGGGGCCGCACGGCTGGCCTTGGGTTGACATTGGGAGCTCGTGGGAGCTAAGGGGAGGCACTTTGTGGCTGTGAGATGTGCCTCGGGTTGTGTGATGTGTTGTATGGCGATTTGTCAAGGTAGCCTCGGGTTGGCCCGAGTACTAGAGTTTAAGTGGCTTATTGCTATGTGTCTGAGTGTCGAGGTTGGCCCTGACTTGCTGGGGGGGTCGTTGTAGGACCCAATTGAGGGGCTAGAACCATGGGGTGGCCCGTGGTTTGATGTAGATGGGTTGGAACATATGCACCCACAAGGTGTTTAACGGAATACCGACCATACCCGTGTGAGCCGTATATGCGTGTGGCGGGCCTCCGAAGCCTGTGGTTGACTTAGTCAGGTCTCCCTTTGACCTTGGAGGATTGAAAGAGGTGCTTCTGGGTGGGCCCTTGGCCCTTTTTGTTGAGTGCCACATGGCGTGACTCGACGTCGGGGTGCCCCCGGGTTGGCCCGGGCGGCGATGTAGGATTTGGGCAAGGCCCATCTGTGAGTGGCCGGAGTTGACTCCGGGGAGTTGCTTGTGTCCCCATGCATCACAGCAAGTTGGTCAGGGCCCTTGTAGGGACCCATAGGATTGTAGAGAGGGCTGGATAGCCCATGCCTGGAAGGTGTTTGGTGAAATGCTCGAACCCTTATTTCTTGTGATTTTATCAGGAAATAATCTGGGTACAATAAATGCCCCCCACAGGTCGTGCGTCAGAGGTGGTGATGAGGGCGTATGGCCCATGAGACTCCTGTCCCGGGCTATTGTAGTTTTATTTTGGCACTTCAAGTGCCTTTATTTTTTCTATGTTGCATGTGTTGATTTTGCTGGTATTCTGACTAATTTTCCATGCTTTGTCTTGCAGCTATGGCACGTTTTGGCAGAGATCGATGGGTCCCGAGGTGGATGGCCCGAGGGGAGGATCACTAGGTGTGGAGGACTAATCGACAGCTACCTCCTCTGGGCCCGCAAGTGGTTATAGTGGCTAGCATAGAGCAGCTGGACAGTGGGCGCATAGTGATGGCTAAGGGTCCCCTTGGCAAGAGAGCCGCTGGCGTCGAGACCGTGGAGGTGGCTAGGATTCAGGAGGCCGGTGGCATGTACACCTATGACAGGAGCGGAGGGTATCCGTTGGAGTTCCCCCTGGATCGGCACCTGTTTGAGTTTCTTCGGAGCTACATTCCACCTGGCATGGAGGAGGATGACTCACGGATTTCGGGAGCCCGCCGTCGACTTGAGCAGGGCATCTTGATCGGCAGGGACAGCCTGCAGGGCGTGGCCTTCTACAACTACCCTAGCTTCTCAGAGGACTACTGAAGGTAGCGACAGTTTCCCTGTGCTGAGTGTTTGGGGTTCTTTGGTGGAGCGGAGAGATCTGGGGTCAGAGTCAGACCGGTGGCCCCCACTTCCTGGGACTTGCACGGTCGCCATCGCGTCGAGACAGAGGGGACTGCCAGATTATTGCTGGAGCCCACAGGCTTGCAGTATGCTGGAGAGGGCTATGATGGCCACAACATGCTGGACGGGGTTATGAGGCAGACTGTCACGAGCTGGTATGGTCGTTGGGCCGTGATTCCGTCGCACTACTACCGCTAGGGTGCCACTGAGTGGCTGATGGGGGTCATCCATCACTACTGGGTGCTGTTAGATCAGGCCGGGATCAGGTACGCGGTGACTACCGCCATGTACGCGTACCCTTGCTACACTGGGCTACTGCAGGGGCTGCTAGAGCGCTTCAACCGCCGTTGGAACACGGTGGCCACAGCAGAGGGAGAGACTTCGCTGGACTTGTGGTCTCTGTTCAGGATCTCCTGGTTGCCGGTCAGCGGTGAGGGATACGAGGAGATAGTGCTTGATGACCTTCATCGCAGCCACAGTGATGGACAGGGGAGGTACCGAGTGCCGTTCAGCTATCGGTATCTGATGAAGACCTAGAGGGACTTGGCCCTGGCAGGGAGAGAGAGGGCGGTGCAGACTCTGAGAGTGCCACTGAATGTATGGGTCCGTCATTTCTACAACGGGCCGTTTTACTTTTATCAGGAGTTTGCCAGGGATCGGACTCCCTGGGAGGAGTATACAGAGGTGGAGCTGCGCTTCAGGACCTACAGCCGGTACGTCTATGCTCCACAGGAAAGGTGGAACCCCCACGGCTTGCCGGACGTGACACACCTTGCCGCCTACTTGGCATACTGGTTAGCGACGTTCGTGGTTCCACATGGGGAGGATGGTCTGCTGAGGGCCGAGCTACTGTGGTCGGCCTGTCTGTTAGTTGAGGGGAGAGAATTGGCCTTGGCTCCTGCTGCACTGGCCAACATCTACCAAGGACTGGGAGTTCTAGCGGCGCACCCAACGTCGAGAGAGAGGAGCATACTCCTGCCAACCCACTACCTTAGCGTATGGGCTGGACTGCTATTTTCGGGATTGGTGACACGAGGGATAGTGACGAACTCGATGGCACCGCTTTTGTTCAGCTTCCCCGGACAGCCTGACGGGGATGCAGAGATGCAGCTTGAGGGGGCTAGTAGAGCCCTTTGCTACTTGCCCACCCGGGGTGAGGAGGGGCTACCTTTTGACAGCGCCACGTGGGACTCCAGCCTTTTTCTGGGGCCTTCAGGTGGAGGGGCGACCTGTGCGCACCCTGTTCTAGAGGTGGCAGATGTCGGGCTGTGAACAAAGTGGATACAGAGTACCCGGTCAGCGGTGCTGACGTTACACAGGTTAGCGACGAGTTCCTTAGAGCCATACTATCCACACCGATTCGCAAGGAACTTCATGTACGACCAGGGGATCCCGTCGAACCGAGAGTTCTCTTTGGCAAGCAGGCAGTACCGGGGCAGGGACGCCCACCAACTTGCGACGACATGGTGGGACTTCTATAGTCACCGAGAGCTGGAGCAGCTCCCGATGCCGGGACAGGGACGCCGAGGGAGGTTCGACGTTCACAATGCCAGGTGGTGGTTCGAGCACAGCCATCTGTACCATCAGAAGGCTTCCGCAATCTGGAAAGCAGAGGAGAGTCGCTTGCTGAGGTAGGACCTACCTCCGATTGCACTGGATGACTGGTACCTGAGGACCCGCCCTGCTCAGGTCCATCGAGAGATCGAGCAGGTTATAGAGCGGTGGCCCCGGGGTGGTCGGGGTTCGACTTCTGGGAGCCTGAGCAGTGGTGGGGCAATGAAGCCCCTAAGACAAGCTTCGGCGAGGGCAGCGGCGATAGGAGCGAAGGTGTCCCGGTTGGGGGCACCTAAGGCTTGGTGGGCCCAGTTTTTAGCCGACTGTGACTTTTAGAGTAGGGGTTCATTGTATCGGGAGCTCCCGCATGGGAGCTTTGCCGACTCAGCGATTGACGACTAGCGGTGACACATCGGCCACGCGATCGGGTCTGCCAGGCCCGTGGAGTTCCTGTCCCAGATTGAGTGCACCCGCACTCTATGGGACATCCGGGAGGCCATGGCGAATGCGGCCCAGGTGCTGGCACTGAAGCTAGAGCAGTTGGTACTCTTGCCACCGATCCCCTTCGGGGCTCTAGGTACGGCCTTGTTTGGGATACTCCATCCCTTTTTCTTTTGTTACTTTCTGGTCATGACACTGACATTGTATGATGTTGTGTCTCAACCCCAAAGGAAAGTTTGTTGAAAATTGGGTTGGACCATATGTCGTCCGCCGAGTATATGAAGGGGGTGCCTACATCTTGGTAGACCACAAAGGAGTCATCCAGTTCTCCCCCATCAATGGAAAACATATGAAGCTGTACCACATGGCGCAGCCGACATTCCCAGAATGACTAGAATACCCTTCTCTTTGGTCTAGTGGCACTCCTCCTTGGCCGAGCTACCTTTCACCTTGGACTAGTGGCACTCCGCCCTGACCAAGCTACCTACCCTTCATCTTGGTCTTTTGGCACTCTGCCCTGACCGAGCTACACTTTTTCGTGGTCCAGTGGCACTCCGCCCTGAATGAACTACCCTTTCCCTTGGTCTAGCAGCACTCTGCCTTGGCCGAGCTACCTTTCACCTTGGTCTAGTGTCACTGCGCCCTGACCGAGCTACCTTTCACCTTGGTCTAGTGGCACTCTGCCCTGGCCAAGCTACCTTTCATCTTGGTCTAGTGGCACTTTGCCCTGACCGAGCTACCCTTCATCTTGGTCTTGTGGCACTCCACCCTGACTGAGCAACCCTTTTCCGTGGTACAGTGGCACTCCGCCCTGATCGAGCTACCTTCCACCTTGGTCTAGTTGCACTTCGCCCTGATCGAGCTACCTACACCTTGGTCTAGCGGCACTCCGCCCTGATCAAACTATCTCCGTCCTGGTTTAGTGGCACCTTGCCCTAACCAAGCTCTCATAAAATAAACAACATAGCCATTGCGGGCCTTACACTGGAATCGGCAAAAACTCCTCCTTTGCATTAGAATTACTTCTTGCTAACGAATAAACCCACCTCGGCATGAGACTCTGCATCCTAGCTGACTTCTGTACTATGTCACCACTACAGACCTAACGTCTGAGATGGCAAAGAATCTCTCCTTGCATTGGCATTATTTCTTCGCCAACGAATAAACCCCCTCTACATTGGCGCAAGGCCCTGTGCCCTAGCCAACAGTCATCTGCTACTATCGGAAGTCAGATACTACAGGTCGGCATGCTGATCATTTCCCCTCATATGCACAAAAAATTACATACAAAAATGAGGTTAAAAAATAGAGATATCCCGCCGGCCTTGTTCCCATATTCGGACGAGGGCAAGAATGGCTATAACCTGGCTGTGGCAAAAACCCGCAAGGGTGTTACAGGCAAAATCGGGTATCCCGTCACGTGAAAATCTGAAAGGGTGCATGGGTAAAAGCAAGAGGGGGCTAGTTTCAGCAAAAACCTGAAAGGGTGCTTAAGCCAATAAAGTGGTAATCTAAAAAAAAAAATTCCTCTTTCCTCTTAGTGAAACTCCAGAAGGGACAATCACTCTACTACCTAGTCTGTCTGCACAGTCCTATAGATCTGAGTCTCACCGTGCACCACTCCCCACACCCAAAACTTCCACTATGTGCAACCATGCCACTCATCCTCCATCTTCCCACGTACATCCCCCATCAATCAGAGAAAACCCAGCACTAAAATCCACCTGGACATCCCGTTGCCATGCTATTCTCTCTTTGTCTGTCCTACAACTTGCAGACAGGCCAGACTGCACAGGTATTCACTTTCGGCATCGCCCTGGCTACCACGGCCGTCTTCTGCGCCCCCCCCTTCCACTGGTGTCTCTCGGACATCCCCACCTATGTCGCCACCAAGTTTCTTGTTCAGAGGACATCCAAACAGCCGTGTTCTAGGCCTCCTCGCCTACTGGTCACCTGCACCTACGCAGATCGGCCTGCAGTCTGCCCATCGCTCGTGACTGCACCAGAGGTTCTAGCCGGTGCCGTCGGCTTCCATCTACTTCCAGGAGGATCGTCATCCCCTACGACACACCATCATGGACATTTGCTCCTTCCTCAGCCACCATCGCATGCTGTTCTTGCTGTTCGACCTCTGGCCGTACCGATTCATAGCGCATTGGAATTACAGTACTTCATCCACCTGCGGCCCGTCACCCCACTTCTTACGACCCTGGATTCGCTGTGTAGTCTTTTACCTCCCTGCGAGGAGTGGGCAGTATTTGGATTTTATTTCTTTATCTTTTATATCGGGGGTCATGTGATTTGGTTGGGACTCTTCCCCCACACCCTGAGCGTGGAGGTACGCATCTACTTCCTTCTTGGTTTTAGCTTGCTTGTCTAGTATACGCTCTTGAGCCGCTGCTTGTGTGCGATTTAGGTTCCAAGCTTGTTCATATACATATCAATGCCACGGTAAGAGAGTGTCACCATCTCGTGCTTCGATTCGGGCACTAGTGTCGATTGCCTACCCTAGACTCTGTAGGTTCCTCAATCGTGCGGATCGACACGCTTCCCTCACTTGGGGACGTCTGCGAGCTTGTGTTGCTTGTTTTAGGCGTGATCCCTTTCTTGGGAGTCTTAGCTGCTAAGCTTACGTTACTTAATCTACTGTGCTATTGCTGATTTTAGTTGTTTGTCTAGTCGTGTCATCACGTAGAGTCCTATTTCGCACAGCGTCCCGCATCAAATTTGGTATCAGAGTATTAGGTTTATCTAGGGTGCATTTGAGTCATCATTCTACCATTCATTGAGTCTTCATTCTACCATTTGCATTGTCGCATCAAAGAATCATGTCTAATCATGTCCCTTAGTTGTCTTGCATGTCCACCCCATAGGTCCCACTCTAAAACTTCCCATGGCTTTCAAGTCACAATTAAGAAAAGGAGGAAGAGAAGGATAAAAGAAGAAAAGAAAGGCCTTAAGGGGGTGAAGGAGGAGTGGACCCTTCTCCGGTGTAGACTGCTATCCCCTTCATCGGCACGCTTTTAAAATCCCCTTCGCCGACACACCCTTAAACTCTTCCACGGCATGCCCTTGGGCCCCCTTCATTGGTACACTCTTTATTCTCCCTCATCGGCACACTCCTTGAGTGATGCCCCCTTCCTTTTGTTGTTGCTAAACCCTCCACTGTACACCTGCCAGTTCACCCTTCGCCAGTACACCTCCCTCTCCGGTACATCTTCTTCATTGACATGCCCTTCTAGTCCTTCAACGGCACATTCACAGCCTTCCCCGGTGCACTGATCCCCTCATGGCTTCAACCCCGTGCAAGTGCAACCCCGTGCAAACCATGCACGGACTTCATCCCCTTTGTATCTCCAACCCCATGCAAACCTGCACGGACTTGGTCCTCCTGCACGCTTAAGCCTGCACGCTTAAGCCTTGCACAGCTCTTGCACAAACCATGTCCCCCTTTGCATGTGCATACATTGACTTGGCCTGTAGCTGCACAGACCCCGTCTGCACGTGCAGGGACCATGCACTGACCTTGCCCTTTGCATATTCCCCATGCGCATCGACCTTATCCCTCACGTGCATGAACTTTCATCTCAACCCCATGCATATGCACGGACTTGGTCTGAACCTACATCTGTGCATATGCACAGACTCACCCGAAGCATGCATGGACAACCTCCATTAACCCCGTGCAGATGCACAGACTTTGCATAGCCCCTTGCCCTATGTGCACAGACCCTACACTGACCTTACCTCATATGCACTGACCTCAGTTTGCATGTGCACTGACCTTAGTCTGCACGTGCACCGACTTCATCCCATGTACACTGACTTTCCCTGCATGTGCACGGACTTCACCTTGCATTGCATGGACTTCATTCAAAACATGCACTGACTTTACTTTGCACTACATGGACTTCATCAAACATGCACGGACTTTGTTCTGCAACCCCGTGCAGAACATGCATGGACTTTGTTCTTCAACCCCGTGCATGATATGCACGGACTTTGTTCTTCAACCCCAAGCAGAACATGCACGGACTTCCTTCTTCAACCCCGTGCATAACATGCACGAACTTTGTTCTTCAACCCCGTGCATAACGTGCACAGACTTTGTTCTTCAACCCCGTACACAATGTGCACGGATCTTGTTCTTCAACCCCATGCATATGCACGGACTTTGTTCTTCAACCCCGTGCATATGCATGGACCTGGTCCAAACTTGCACGGACTTCCTTCCCACTTGTATGGACTTTAGCCTTATGAAATACTAATGCAAACACCTAGATATTCTAGACTTAAGACCCTTAGACTTAACCAAACTTTCAGTACGTGACGGAGGCTTTAACCCGAAGGTCCGACTCGATGCAAGGGACTACCTTCCGGATTGGTGTAACCTAACCTTCGGGCAACGTCTTTTGATATAATGGTTATTGGGGTGCAATGCAATCCAAAATACTTTTTTTATTTTCTTTGTCTTAAAACAATGGTGATCCTAAACTCGACTTAGACTGTGCAAACATTTATGCAATGACTACCCTAGACTCGACTAGCTCTGATACCAATTTGATGCAGGATGAGATGGGTGGACTTGACTCCAATTGAAAATGCACACCTAGGACTCTAGCAAGCTCGCATTCGTCCCTTAATGAGGGAAGCATTGGACTTGCACGGTTAAGAAATTGACAGCGAGTCAAGGGTGGTCAAGCTCTCTCTCGTGCCCGGGTCGGATCACGGGACGGGTCTCGCTCTCTTTCTCACAATGGTGATTGACTAGTACAAGCTAGGATCCTAACATGCTCTCTAGCAGTGGCAGTAAAAACTATACTAGGAAAGCAAGTAACTACGACTACAAGGGGGGCAGCGGGTGTACCTCCACGATCGGGACGTGGGGAAGACATCCTGGCCAAGACAGTTACTCCCGGCACAACAGTAATAATTAATTACAGTAGGGAAAATAATGGCCCACTCCTCGCAGGGAGGTAACAGGCTACACATGACTCTGGGAGCACCGAGCTTGGGTTGGCGGGCAGCACTTTGTTGGGTCCCGTGTGGTGGCAGGCGGTGGATCCGGTTCGGTAGCTTGCTGTTCGACAGGATACCAACCACGGATGTATAAAGGAGCTACATCCTCCGAGAGGCTTCTGGAGGTGGCGGATCACCGGGATGACGGCCGCAGGGCCCTGGTCAATGGCCTAGAGTGGCGATGGCTGAATCAACAACGGCGTAATTTTGGAAGAATTTACAGTGCCTCCTTTTCTGTTTCCTCGTTTCTGGAAATGGCCTGCGCAGCCTAGTGAGAATGGCTGCTGCGACAAACCCTGACGTCAGATCACCGCAAGACTGGCAGCGTTAGAAAGCTCTCTCGAAGATCTTCAACCCTAGTCTGGGCTAAGAATTTAAAATCTTCTGTGCTGGCTGTGGCAGAATTTAAGAAGTGCTGCTTCCCAGATCTAGATCTGACTAGGTAAAAAAGGGAGTTTCCTGAGAACACAGTTTGACCGAGGGGTTGTTGATGGATCTGGGTGATCATATCTTCATGAAAGTTGTAGAGAGGGAAGCAAGGAAAATGAGGATAATTTTTATGTGACTTTTGGATGAGGGTGGATGAATTAGGTACTCGTCCACGTATATGATCCAAGATGGCCCCAAAATATAAAGAAATGCATGAGAGCGGCAACATTTAACAGTCTGAGTTGAGCCCGGAAACCCAGAGGACTATTCTACGAAGGGCTCCAATGACTTACGAGATGCCGCAATCTCGATTTCAAAATGCGGACTTAGATTGTCACCAAACCATATGGCCGTTAATATGCACTCCTATAAGAGAGATCACATGGGGATCACGCTATGAGGAAGCAAACCTCTGGGACTCTGGGAATGATTAGAAACTTCGGTAAAACATCGACGGGTGTTAAAATGTGAAACGGTGGCCGGGGAGGCAAACCGGTGGCCAAATGAAGCAATGGGGGGAGCAACCCTCTTGAATCGGCCACGGGGGAGAGTGGAGAGGCCATGGTATTGATCCGGCCACCAAAGAAGAAGGGATGGGGAAAATAGTGAAAAGGGTGATCCGACGACCCAAAGGCGCACTGGATCGGTCCCCTTTACCTCAGATCATCACTATTTTTGGAGGGGTAAGGGATAAGAATGGCGATCAATAGGAACAAGACATTGGCATTGCATCATAAAGAAAAATATATCTCAAGAGAAAGCATTTGCATTTCATTTATCACCAAGAAGAAAGTCAGATTACAGAGGAGAAAGTAAAAGAAAGGAGACACAAAAGAGGGACAAGTTATCGATCCCCTTCTCTCACCCCTCTCACCTCTCTTCTCTTCTCACTCTCCCTTTCAGCAGATCTCCCCGAGGTTGGCAACAGGCTCCGCTCGGAGATGGAGACGACTTCGGAAGATGACTAGCCGGGGGGTTCACTCGGGAGAGATCAATAGAGAGCTTCTTCTTCTGCGATCTTCCTCTTCTTATACATGGAGGGAACGCTCCGTTGCCGTATGCATCTTCTCAGCGCCGCTAGGGGGTATGGAGTCTGTGAACGTGTCGAGCTCTGCCTCTTTTCTGCACTGCTCGAATGTTGGCAAGGCACGCCTCATCTCTCTACGCCACTCGAATGTTAACCATGGCACATTCTCCCATTGCCACCGCATGCATAGCACGTTGCCGGCGTGCTGCAGGTTCATTAATGGGCGAGCAAGCCATGCGTGCTTTGCAGAGTCACCAAATGCTAGTCGCCGGATCAAGTGCACAACGGGTTGGCAGTAGATTCATACCCATGGGGCTTCTCATGTTGGATCAGCGAGCTAGGAGGGGTCACGCCGTATTGCTTTCAAAAAGGGGGAGATGAGAGGAGAGTGGGGGGGCCTCTGGTTCAAGCCCATGCCTTCTATTTTCTTTTTTTTATCCTTCTTTTTCTTCTTCTTTTTCTTCTTTGCGGGAAATTACATATGATAAGACTCAATAAAAGGAAAATACATAAGCAAAAATAAAGATAACCATGAAGACCACATCGTCAAGGGGTCACGAGGTCGGAGATGCCTCGTGCCATAGGGAATGCCGGGAGATGTCCTCATCACTCTCTCTCTCTCTACCCCCCTACCGCCCTGACAGTGAGCTCGTGGTGGGGGCATGGACCCCCGTGCTGCGCTCGGAGCTGAGCTCCGCACCTCTTCCTCTGCTCGCTGGTGGGAAGAGGAGCCCGTCATGTAGGTCGTGCTAGCGAAGGTGCTCGAATGCCCTACCGCTCGGGCTCTCTCGCGTCCCCACTGAAGTCACTCCTCTGTCGCCCGTAGGCGGTCCTCGACTACGGCGAGCTGTGCTCTGATGGCTGCAAGCTCTGTCCTCTCCCGGTCTCGCTCCTCGCACTCCCGAGCACGCTCTCTCTGCTCTATCTCGAGGTGGATGTAGAGGTCCTGAACGTCCCGAGGCAGCTCCTCGCGCTGTCCCGCCGTCGTGGTAAGATGGGCCACCTCCTCCTCTAACTCCGCAACCCACTGGTCAGGGATGGCGAGCTCTGCTCCAGCCAAGGCGGCCCGAGTACTCGCATCCTGTAACTCCGCCTCCTGCATTCAATTAAGTCAACTATCAGTTTCAAATTTTATTTCAATTTATACTTAATTGAAATTAATGCTGTTGACTCACCAGTGCCACAAGGTCGCGCTCTGTCTCCTACTGGCCCCGAGACTGCTCGAGCTCAGCAATCCGCTCATTGTGGAAAGTAATCTCTGAACGCACCACTGATAACTATTTTTTTGTCTCAGACAGCTCTATCATCTGCACCACATCATCATCATTAATTTTTGAAAGAAAAGAAAGATGAAAACATGAATATTATTTATCAAACAAAACTCACCAGCGCGCTGCGGTCGCGGTGCTGCCTCGCCACACAGGCAAGCGACGCCTGTAGCTCCTCAGTCTGACAGATGAAAAGAAAGTGATAAGATTTCATGAACATGTAAGTGGCATAATTGAATTTAAGTTTAAGGGCTTACCCCGGTGGCGAGATCACGCTCCGCCTCCTCTGCCCGAGCAACTGCGCCTGCAAGTTGCTCCTCCAATCCCTCGGTCCCGGTGCTCGATCCCCTCGAGCTCGAGGCACCGTCGGTCCCCCTCATCGCTACTCCCTGCTGCGCACGATGCATCCAAAGAAAGATCGTCAGTGGCTAATCATCAATAAATCAGGAATTCACATGCATTTAATTTAACCACTCACTAAGGTCTCTAAGTTGGCTCGTGTGGCCGCCAGCTGGGCCTCCAAGCTGCGTAAGTGGACCTGTGCATAAAATAATAATAATAATAATAATCACATTTTTAACCCACTCACGTCACCCTCTCTCTCTCTCCACTCGATTCACTCTCTCTCTCCCTTGTTTCTCACCCTCTCTCACTCTTTCTCTCTCCTCCGCCCCTCTTTCGTCCGTTCTGGGTTGTGCCGACCCCGGATCAAGGCGCAGGAGGTACCGTTGGAACTGGCTCGTCACAAGGATCACGCCAGTGCCATTCATTCCGCGATTTGTGAAGCGTGGGAGCGGGTTGAGGTCGTGAGGTGTCCCAGAGCTTCATTGCCCGCATGCACGCTTATCGAAGTTTTCACCGTGATCAAGGTAGAAGGATGGACTCCTTACTTCGCTAGGAATATTTTGGTACCACATGCATGCCCGTCCGTAGCTGTTTGCATCATTTTCTGTGCAAGGTCTATTTTAGGGTTATTTAGGTTAAAAATACTTTAAAAATTGGTTAAGGCTAGTATATTTGCATTTTGATGCATGCCGTAGTTATAGGAAACTTGTTATTTCATTCCTTCTACCCATTCCCTTTTGTTTCGCCCCGATCCGGCTTGATCGGAGGGGAGTTTGGTCGAAACTCGTCCCTCTCGTTTCCCAGTCGGTATAACGCGCCTGCCAGAGACCGTTATACTCTTAACAGACCCTAGGGGGTGCATTATGCATTGCACGGTGGATCACTCGAGGATCGCTATGCTATCAAGGTTTTCTGTAGGTCTGTAGGTTATGGGGCATGACGGACCAGTCCCCGTCCACCATGGCCAGTATGATGCCCCACTCCTGGTGCGTTATACTATGTGGTTTCCTGTGAAGTTTTTCTGAGTTTTAAACATTCAGGTGGCTTTAACGAACCACTCCTGGTGCGTTATAGTCACATGGCGCATCCATCCTGGTGCGTTATGGTCTGTGTATTTTTCAAAGGTTCTCTGGTGAGTATAACGCGCGGCATGAGGCGCGTCATACATTACATGACGCCCCATCGGTGATGCATCATGGTCTGCATGCCTGAGTTTTAATATGTGTATAGGTGAGCATAACGGCCCTGGGGAGGCGCGTTATAGTCGCATAATGCCCTCAACCCAGTCCGTTACACTCTGCTACTTTGGTAATTGTAGGATGCATGTTTAACTTCCGTCTTATGTATGCTTTGCTACTTCTATATTATATTCTTGCTATTTATGATGATTGGCTCACTCCTACAATCCCAATGGAGTGCTTGGACTTTCCATGTGATGGAACTGTAGACACGCCAAAATTGACGCTGAATTGATCAAATTTCATGTCACTATGTTGACGCCCCAAAGTGAACTTCAATATTGTCATAATATTAAGTATTTTCATTTTTAGGTCTTTCGGATCTTTTTTGGAGAGTTTCAGATCGCTTTTGTAGCTCCCGAGTTGAGTTTTATGATCCGTGTGGGTTTTGTTCCTGTACAAGTTACGGAACCCTGCGGTGAGTTTACTTCTCAATTCATCGACTCGTGGATGATACAATGGTGATGTACTCTTCGCGAGGATCATTTCAGCTATTTTTATGTATTTTTTTGAATTAGCATATTTTTGGCACAGTTTATGAATTTTTAGAAATTAGGAAATTTCCTAATTTCCTAACCTTTTAACCCCCCACCCTCTCTCTCCTCTCACGCCATCTCACTCTCTCTCTCTCCCGTTCTCTCTCGTTCCCTCGGCTCCGACTGCAGAAGAAGGCGACCGCAGGCGAGCTGACGATGCCGGGAGGCTGCTGAGACGTGTGATGGAGGCGTGGCATTGGCGCGATCCTGTTCGTGGATTCAAAGCCAACGTGGGCAGTTCGCATTGTGGTTTTTGGCTCGGTTTAGTCACTTCGGTGCTCGATTTCTTCGGTGGAGGTAGGGAGACGGATCGCCACTTCGTTCTGCACATTTCCCCTGTCTCTGTGCACGGTTTGGTGCCCTATCGAATGAGATCGGGCCAGTTTAGGGAAAATTATTATTTTGGGGGTTTGTAGGGTTCGTCGAAAAATGGCAACGATTCGTAGTATAATTACTGTCAAAATGACCCTTGGGATGTCAAGATCCCGTACCCGCCAATTTCGTGTCGATCGGTTGTCATTTGGGGCCGATAGGAGTCCGGGACCCTCGGTGACCCGATTTGGGTAGATTCGTTAGAATTGCCCCATTATCGCGATCAGATGCATGCATGTGCCGTTTTTAGCTTCTAGATGTCTTCTGTGGTCGTATGGCTTTGTCTCCCCTGCGCTTCGGCATGAATGGGGCGTGGAACGGGCCGATTCGGCCATTCCACTATTTTTCTCGTCAGATCAGTGTAACGGTCCTACCAGAGACCGTCACACTGTGTGACGGTCCTACGATAGACTGCCACAACCATTAGTCATTTTGGGTCCTTCGAGATTGGGGTCGTGTGACGAACCAATACTGGACCATCACATGACTGTAATGCCCCTATGGTGGTGCGTTACGTTTTGGTGGTTTCTGAGGACTGTGGCTGTCAGTTCCCCGAAGACCGTGTCGATCGGTTAGCCCTGACGGACCTCCCCTTGTGCGTTAGGTTGTGTAACGCCCCTGGACGGGTGCGTTACATTGTTCATGTTAGGCATTAGGCCCGTTGGCCTTGACGCCCCTCTCTTGGTGCGTTAGGTGGTGTAGCGCGCCTGGCTTGGTGCGTTACGTGGTCCGAGTTGTAGCTTTACGGCCCAACTCAACCCTATGAGCTGGTCTACGTAAACCCTTTCTCCCCTATACACTTCAGTGGGGTTTACGCGGGCTACCTTGAACCTATCAGGCTAGTCCTCCTAAACCCATACTATTCACTTGGGTTTATGCGGGCTAGTTTGACCCTATCAAGCTAGCCCTCCTAAAACCATCCCAGCCCCTTCAACTTCTCTATAAAATCCCCTTAGAAGCTCAAGGGGCACATACACAACATATAGAAGAAGATACGCAGCTTCAAGCTTCAAGTGGCTCCAAGCAAAGAGCTAAGGAGAATTGTGTGTGGGTGACTTGTTCATCGGCTTAGTATGCCAGGGGTATGTCATTTGCAATTCCCTCATGCCTTATTTAGCCGTAACACACAAGTCAACACCCACCATGTGTGAGATGTTATGACAAGGGTGAATGTTCCCTCATGCCGGGATTCCCCCTCACGTGCCCGTTGGTTGCAACCACGCATGTATCATGATGTCATGCTCCCTCGCAGTCATGAGGCCATGTTCGACCACTCAACTTGAGTCGTGATCGACCCTCGCCCAGACACTGGATCGACGGATCCCTCCAGTTATCCAGTCATGAGCCTCGTTCGGCATCGCGACCACGGCCCACGCCACGAGAGGAGCCCTCTTTAAAACACACCTGTGTTCATCTATCACGCATTGACCCGGGGACTGATCATCACATCGGAATTGTCCCGTGGCATGCACCAGTTGTACCTTGGCCACTACGGCCTATCTGTAAAGACATGTATCTCTCAGAAATTAAACTGCCAATTGGATGAATGCTCTCGCATCCATGTTCGGGCCCTCAATCCTCCCTCTGTGTCACCTAGTGTGAACCTCCAGCACCCCCTGACCTCAGCCAACACCACCCAGTATGAGGTGATCCTATAGCTGCAAAGTGCTCCTGGCTCTCCACCTAGGACTTCAGGAATATACAGACTCCTCTTCGGCATGGAACGAAGGTCTTCGAATTCAATCCGATGTAAATAAACACCGACTGTTTGCGGTCGGTGGGGAAAGACGTCCTATACATGACTCCCCACAGTCGCCTGCACACTCGCAGCCACAGAACCGTCCTTCCCTCCACGTGTCTCTCACCCCTTGAGTCCATGTGCCGCGCCCTGGCGGCACATCCCCAATTAAACATTCTGTTCCACAGATGATTATCGAGAAATCGACTGGCACGCCCGCATCCCAGCCATGTTTCCCCCCAAACCCGAAAACCTCCCGTGTCATTCGGTCTCCCCTCGACTCTCCATAAAAGGCGAGTGCACAGTGCCGCTCTAAGAAAGATACGGTCATGAGAGGGAGTGCCCAGAATGCATCACATTCTGGCACCTCTCCCATAACTATATCCTACCCCTCACTCCAGTCAAGGCACACACGCCGCGCTGGTGAAACCTCGTCGCAAGCGAACAAAAGGATGGCACGCCCAGTGGGACATCTCCCGCCTCCCTTCTTTTTGCTGAGGAGAAAGTCCGTGCCAGTCCTGAAGTCCTGATGCCCTTTTCCTATCCTTGCAGGAGAGGTAGAAGAAGAGCACATGTTCGCACTTTCCAGCGGCTTCCAGTTCATTTCCCTATTGTCGGATCGTGTTCGACGACTATCAGCAGCCGTCATCCCTGCTCGTCTGGTACTCCAACAACTATGGCGGCCGTTACCTACGGTCCCATCGTCGTCGCCACCCACACACGGGTGGGCTACTTGGCGGTGTCTATCGCTTTCGGTAGTTTTGCCCTGGTCGTCAGATCACCCTACTTTTTAAGTGTGGTCCCCGTGGCTGCTCTGCTGCCACCCCCAGCTCCTGTCTCTTTTGGCGCCACCAATGCGCCACACCAGTTACCAGTCTCGGTAGCCAGACCGAGCTTTAGGCTCGGATCTCCTGTTACCGGTCCCCGTAGGGGTTCCGGACCAGTCCCAGCCTGGGCAAGCACCAGCCCCTGGGCCCAGTTCCGACCGACTCCTGACGTAGGCTTCGCGTCCCGAGTTTTGGTCTCCACTTCGGCAGTTCGCTTGGGCCTCCACCCCCGAGCCCCAACCAAGTTGACATCCGATGTGGGCCTCCACCCTGAGGTGTTCGACTCCTCAGTACCCTGCTCGGGCCGTCAACCCCAAGCCTCCATCGAGCCGGCTCCCCACATGAGTCTCCTGACCTGGGGGCATGGCTCCCCAGCATCCCATTCGGGGCTCTCGACCCGAACCCCGAAAGAGCAACCGCCTTACTCGGGTTCTCAACCCATGGTACGAGGCGCCTCATCACCCAGACCGGGCGTACAGCCCAGGGGTTTCCCGAGGACGGCGCTTGGCGTGAGTGATCTGCGTCAGGCTTTGCACCCCCCGGTTCCACCTCGGGGGCATTTCTCCCGCGACTTGACAACTTCGGCTCCCAGCACGGGTCTACCTCTATGGGACGCAATGACCCCGGCATGGATCGAGGGCCCTCTATCACACCTTCCAATCTCGCCAGCTCCCAATCTAGGCTCAAGGCCTCAGGTCACCGGCACCCCGGTACCCCCTGCAGTGTTAGCTCCAGGTGCAAGCACGTCATTGCGAGTATCTACGACACTACTATCAGCTCGAGCGAAGGCCCACACTCGAGTCAAAGGGAGAACGCTTCGACAACGGCCCAAAGGCACCAGTGCCGGTTCGGCATCCCAGCTCCCAAGTCCCGTCGGAGAAATAGGGACAAGGGGGACCAGCAATCTGACTTGAGAAGGATTTGGGTTACCCCAGAGGAAGCTCAAGCTGTCCTGGAGGTGCGTCTCAGCAACCCCTTTCGGGCACTAGGACGTCGCGCCAAGCAAGGTGCGACTAGCCCTACAGCCGCATCATCTGACGGCGCCCAGCCCCTCATCGCCTCTCACTCAGATAGGCAGAAATAGAGACGGGCTCACTCCGGGCCCCAAAAATATCCAGCCCTGAGTTCTCCTCAGGCAGATGCCGCAATGGAGACTCCTCTGCAACGCACCTCGATCTTTGATAGGCTGGGGACACCTGTCCGCCCCAAGAGGCACTCTCAGAAGAGGTAGACGGTCCGGATCCTCAATGACGCAGTCAGGGTGTTTGCGTGTTACACCACTGGGCACCAGCTTGAGGTTCAGACTTATGATCTGAACTAGCCCATATCTCACCTCAGGAGACCTCGTCACCCGATTCAGCCGCCGGCTCCAGTCGGCTACGTCGACACTTCTGTCGGGCCTCAGGCGTCAACACGAGTGGAGAAAGTTCCCGTCGAGAAGTGTGCCGCCCCCATCAATGTAGAACCGGTCAACAACGACTCTCCAACCGGTGAAGTCCAAGAGATGACTCTTGAGACTCTCATGAAGGAGAACCAGCACTTGAAGACCCTTCTGCAAGACTTACTTCAGGAACGTGACCTTCATCCTCAGCCGCCCACTAGGCCTTTGACGGAGGCACCGATCTCGCCAGGTGGGAAAAATGATGCCAACGTCTCAGCGGCAGCTGCTCGGACCCCTACAATTGCTGGGTGCGACACGCCCTTGGCTGAGGCTCAACCATGACCATCCAACATGTCGATGCTGAAAAATCTCATGGCACAGCGCCAGATGATCGAGCGGATCATTGAGACCAAGCTCACCCAGTTTGGAGAAGGGGTCGCGACCGTAGATCTCTACAGTTTATCACATTTTTTTCAAACAAATTCATCACCCTTTTTTTTGTTATCCAATCTTCCCTGCCACCCTTTTCTTACATTATTTTCTTTTTTCTTTTGGTTTCCTTCTCAGAATAACGTATGGGAGAGAGAGTGTCAAAGAGAGAGAGAGAATAGCGAGAGAAATGGAAGAGAGATAACAGTGAGAATGAGAGGGACGTTTTTTTTGTTACAGGTGATCATCCCGCAGAGAGAGAGGGAGGGAGGGAAGAGAGAGAGGGAGCGGGATTTAGAGAGAGAAAGAGCAGGAGGTGGGGGGAAACGACAGCGGCAGCGACGGTGCGACGTGGGCGCCTATGTGGTCGGTGTGCTCGGAATGGTGGACAGCAGGGGAGCATGTGGTGGCGTGGCTGGAAAGGGGAGAAGACGATGCCGTGTTCGAAAGGGATGGAGGGGGTTGGCTCCGGTGGAGCTCCGGAGAGGCAAGAAGCCCCTGTGACGGTGCTACAGGAGGCGACGCAGGCGATGGTTTGCTTGCTGTGGCTGGACATGACGCGACGTGGCAGACTGCTTGCTGTGCATGGCGGTGGGAGCGACGGTCTATCGAACGGTGGTGGCGCACAGGGGATGGGCTTGGCAAGACTGGTCCGGTGGTGGTCGGATGGCTGAGTGACCGCAAGAACAGGGGGGGACCATGGGAACTCGGTGGTTGGCTTCATGGTGGACAGGGATGACAGGGATGAAGCGCTCGGTGGAGTGGCGGGCTGGGGTGGAGAACGGCCTTGGCAATGGTGGATAGTGTAGGGTGGAGTGGTGGTGAGGGCGCTCGGGCGGCTGAGAGGGGGACGAGGGCTTGAGGGCGCTCGGGCAGCTGGGACGTCGTGCATAGGGGGGGGAAGACGTGTTCGGGCGCGGGAGTGACGCCCCGTGCTGTGCTCGCCAAGGGGGAGGACGTGCTCAGCGGCGGTGGGGTGGTGACGGGTTTGGGCGCGGAGAGGGGTGCCGCCATGCTTGGGTATGAGCTCGTCACACTCGGAAGGGGGGGGGGGCGTCACCACGCTCGGGTATGGGTGTGGGGCATCATGCTTGCCAACGTGATTGGCTTGGGGGGCTCGAGCGGCGGTGACATGCTCGGGGGGAATGACTGCAGCTTGGGCCGTTGAAGCGTTACGTCGTAGACGGGATGGGCGGTACGCAAAGGTTGCCTAGCAGGGTGCCATGCTTGCCGTGAGGCCCGCGTGCTCGCCGCACTGTGGATGTCATCGAGCTTGAGAGGTGATCGTGCTCGAAGGTAGCGGCACGTGCACGAGGTGGTGAGGAGTCTGCTTGATGCGGCTAGCAGGAAGGCCACACGGTGCGACGCCTCACGTAGCCACAAGCCCATTAGCAAGAACATAATGATTTAATTTTTGTGAGACGATCATCCGGTAAAAAATTAGAAATCATTCAAATAACTCAACAGTGCGAGCCTCCTTGGGATGTTATAATATAATATGGGAATTACTCACGGCAATACCAAAAATTATGTGTCTACAGCCGTGTCTGGCGGCTGATGCATTGTGAAGGCTCGATAATTGTCTCAGGACGTAATGGTAAGCTAAGATTAGCATTTTCTTCGTGTTTTGTGTTGAAGCTGGTACTCTCCTTCGTCTGCAGTTAAGCTACTTGTGATCGGTTGCTTGCAGGATCAGTGCTCGTGGCGTGTTATATTGCGATTTTCATGAATTGTAATGGCGCCGAGCGTGCACTGAAATGCGGATGCCGAGGTATTTTCTGATGCCTGTGTGCGTTGTTTGAGTGTGTGGCGGAAGCATATGGGCTAATAACCCACTGGTCGAGGATCGCTGTTATAAGCTTCTAGCCGGTCGAGAGAATTATTCTCCTCGATGTGACTTCATCTTGACTTCCTGTGTCTTGACATTGTTTGTTGCTGTGTCCTGCTGGAATCATTCTGGTGTTGGCATCGACATTTGACGTAATCGTGATCCTTGAGATACGTTCCCCGAGATTATTGTTGTTCTTGTTGTCGTGAGTCCTTTTTCTTGGTGAGCTACTTGATGCATGGCTAGTCCCTTGTGGTCGTGCGTTCAGCTGTTATTGTGCCTTGATGTGACCCAGCTTGCAGTTGTATTCTGTGGTTCTATGTTCAGTACGAAATCGGGATCCTACAGGTGGTGTCATTTTTGTTGTTGTTTCCCTGTGAATTGTCTTGGCACTGTGTGGACCATGATCTTGTCAGTTAGCTTTGGTGTACTCTTCTCTCCTGGTAGAGTTAGCATGCGACTCGATCAGATGTAATATCTGAGTGAGGGCTAACGTGATTGTGTTTGTGGTCTAGTGTTGTTGTCGTTGGCATCCTGTGTGCCAGGTGTTCCCTGTTGCCTTTGGCACTAGAGCCGATGTTGTCGAGCTATCAGCTGAGAGGTCTATGTCTCCTTGTTTAAGCCGATGCTTGCCATGTCTGTTGTTTTGTTTTCCTGATAACTGTTGTCATGGCATGGTCGTGTCTCCTTTCCTGTGAGACGTAAACGACATTGCCCTATTTCGGAGGTGTCAGACTTATGTCCACTTGTGTCGTGCTCGATCCAGAGCATGCACTTGTGATTATGGTCTGACAGTGTGATGTGAAACCACCTTAGGGGTGATAGTCACAAGACCGTAGACCCCTCGGACCTAGCAAGCAAGCAAGCAACGGACCGGTAGCTTCACTCGAGCAGACACAAAACACGAGAAACAGAGTTCAGAGGAACAACGTCAGACTGTTATCACAGATACACGCTCAGGAGTGAGCACGATCACAAGTGAACACAGGTCTGACACCTCTGAAACAAGACAACGTCGCTTACATCTCACAAGACAAGAGACACGACTGTCAAAATAATAAACACCGAGAAACGAATCGATAGAAGCGATAGGCACAACCAACATCAACTTACACAAGGAAACATAGTCCTCTCAACTAACGGCCTTGCGACATCATCGGCTCCAGTGCCAAAGGAGACAGGGAACACCATGCACACAGGATGCCAATGACGATTACACGGAGGAACGATAGCAAAATCAACAACACTGACCACACACAGCATTAAGTCAGCCCTCACTCAGATATCGCATCTGATCGAGTCGCGAGCTACTCCACCGAGAAAAGGAGTACAGCAAGCTACTGACGAGATGATGGTCCAGCACATAAATGCAGAATCATACGAAAACAGCACTTGCAAAAACAACAGCCAACGACAACAGCACCTGTAGGATTTCGACTCCGTACAGCACACAGAACCACGAAACACACTGCAATTAGGGCCGTATCAAGGCACGCGGCAGCTGAGCACACGACTACAGGGAGCGAGTCATACATCAGGCCGTTCACCAAGGAAAGACCCACAACAATTGAAACCAATCACAAAATGACAAGAGAAACCACAATCTCAGGGAACCCATCTCAAGGATTATGAACACGCCTCGAGAGCACAACACCCACGAGAAGGAATGCAGAGTAGAGGGTACTTTATCAGCATGGAAGCTGACGATTTCCCCAACACTCGCAAAGGCATGGTCACAACAACGTCTAGTCACATGCAGCTAAGACGAAGTCACATCGAGAAAAAGTAATTCTCTCGACCAGTCAAAATTGTACGAAAAGATACTCGACTTGTGGGTCATCAGCCCACACACTTCTGCTGCCCACTCAACAACGCACGAAGGCATCAGAAAGAACCTCGGCCTTTGCATCTCAGCACAAACTAGGCATCATCGCAATCCCAAAAAATTGCAATGTAACATGCCTCGAGCACTGATCCAGCGAGCAACTGAGTAGAAAAAGCCTAAGTGCAATAGAGAAGAGCACCAGCTTCAGCACAAAGCCCAAGGAGAAGCACTAATCTTGGCCTACCTTTGCATCCTGTAAATGACAATTGAACCTCTCAACACATCGGTCGTTGGGCACGGCACGACAAGACACGGTACACAATAGCTCTTGACACAGAAATTAGGTCCAAAGCCACACAACCGTAAAACAAGGAGATGATCAGGCTCAAAATTAAGTTGTCCACACTTGAGCGGGCTAGGGTTTAGGTGCCCTCGGTTGAGAAGAGGAAAGGAAGGGAGCGCCCCCTATGGGTTTCCTAATGAGGAGAGAATCTCCTCCTATTTTCACACCAAGAATTTCTCTCCAAACTAAAACCTTTCTTAATTTTTTTCTCCCGCAAAAAAAGATGGTGGCTGCCTTGACTTGGTCAAAGGTGCTGGGAAAGAGGGGGGCGCCCTAGGGCAAACCCTGGCTTGGTCTTGTGGCAGCTTTATCCCTGGCCTTTCTAGCAATTGTCGTGAGTGTCCTACACATACAAAATTTGATTTAAGTCCATAGAAATTATTACTTTGTGCATCTAAATCTCAAATTCTCTCAATAATGCAAATAAGAAATTAATGCTCATGACCCTCAACCTCTTTTTTGATGCGGGACGCTATGCAAGCTAAGACCCTACGCGATTTCGGGGCTAAGTGACAACTATGACCAGCAACGATGATAGATAGAATGGCATCGACTCGACACCTACGATTCCCAAGATGGAACTACGCCAAAGAACATGCAACCACAAGCTCACAACCACCCCAAAGAGGGAAGCACGCTGATCCGCACGGTTGAGAAATCGACTGGTCTAGGGTGGGTGACTCCACACTCATGACTCAGACAAGTAACAGGACGGTCTCGCTCTCTCATCGTGGCAGTGATACAAATATGATAACGGGCTAAGGACCTAGCAAACACACAAGCAACGGCTTCAAGAGAATATACTAGGCTAGCAAGCTAACCAAGCAAGGAAGCGGACGCATACCTCCACACTCGGGGCGTGGGGAAGAAGCCCAGCCAAGTCACCTGATCCCTGGTACAAGGCTAAACAGATACAACCCAAACAATGCCCACTCCTCACAGGGAGGTAAAAGGCTACATAGCGATCCGGGGTCGTGAGACGTGGGGTATGAATGTCGTCGTCCATGTGTACCGCTGTGAACTGACTAGACTGTGCTGCAACCACGGACCAGCCTGGGTCTAGCAGCAAGGAAGGTGAGTCCCGGGTACCAAGGATGGAGCAAAGGTCCCTAGAGGTGGGCAGCAATGGACGATGACTGTTCTGGAAGAAGATGGAAGCCAACAGAGCTGACGTGGACCTCCAGCGTGGTCTCGAATGGTGGGCAAACTACTGGCCGGTCGACGCTGGTGCAGGTGAACAGCAAGAAGAGGGGGCTGGAATGCGGCCTTCTGCTCATCTATTTAAAATGAAACATGGCGTGGGTGCTCGTGGGGACGTCCCAGGGGTGCCCGTGGAATATCAGCTATAATCGGGCACCGTGGAGGTCGGGGCAAATTTTGGAGCACATCCCTGTGTGTTTAGGCCTATCTACAGTTCTCATCCCGTCTGGTGGAGTCTTTTCGAGGTTAGCCTTGGAATTGCTATCTTAGTGATGCCTTTGTCCTGTGTCTACTTAAGTGTGGACAGTTTTATTCTGAGCCTAATTTGCATCCTTACTTTATGGTTGCATGGCTTTGGACGCATTCTTGTGTTAAGAGCCATTGTGTACCGTGTTCATCTTGCCGTGTCCAACGGCCGATGTGTCGTGAGGGCTCATTTATTATTTCAGGACATAAAGGTAGGGTGAGATTTGCATCTTTCCTTGTGCTTTGTGCTGAAGCTGGTACTCTCTTTCATTGCACTTAGGCTTCCTGTGACTGGTTGTTCACTGGATCAGTACTCATGACATTTTATTTGTGATTTTTCATGAATTACGATGGCGCCGTGTGTGTGCGGAGATGTAGATACCAAGCTACTTTCTGATGCTCGTGTGCGTGTTTGAGTGCGCAGTGGAAGCATGTGGGTTGATAACCCACTGGTCCAGAGAATTATTCTTCTCGATGCGACTTCATCTTTGCTTCCTGTGCCTTGATGTCGTCTATTGTCCTGCTATTGCTAGTAAATTTTCTAGTGTTGGCATTGGCGGTTGCGAGTATTGGGGAATTTGTCAGCTTTCCTGCTGATTGAATGCCCTCTACTCTGCATTTCATTCTCTCGAGTGTTGTGCTCTCGAGGCGTGCTTGTAGTCCTTGAGATGTGGCCCTTGAGATTGTCAGTTTCCTATCATTTCTAGTTGTCATGGGTCTTTTCCTGGTGAGCAGCTCGATGCATGACCAGTCCCCTGTGGTTGTGTGTTCAGCTGCTCTTGTGCCTTGATGTGACCCTGCTTGCAGTTGTGTTCCGTGGTTCTATGTGCTGTATGAAGCTGAAATCCTGCAGGTGCTGTCGTGTTGTTGTTTCGAGTGTTGTTTCTATATGATTTTGTGTTTCTGTCTTAGACCATTGTCTTGTCAGTTAGCATTGTTGTACTCCTCTTCCCGAGTAGAGTTAGCTTGCGACTCGATCAAATGTAATATCTGAGTGAGGACTGACTTGATTACGCTTGTGGTCCAGTGTTGCTGTTGTTGGCATCTTGTGTGCTAGGTGTTCCCTATTACCTTTGGCACTGGAGCCGATGATATGGTCGAGCGGTCAGTTGTGAGGACTGTGTTTCCTTGTTTAAGCTGATGCTTGATGTGTCTGTCATTTCATTTTTCATGTTCTATTGTTGTGGCAGTCGTGTCTCTTTTCCCATGAGACGTAAGCAATGTTGCCTTGTTTCGGAGGTGTCAGACTTGTGTTCACTTGTGTCATGCTCAGTCCAGAGTGTATGCTCGTGATTCTGGTCTGACTGTGTTCCGGACCAATACAAACTAGTGACTATCTAATATGACACGTTAGTTGATTGTGTCGGTTGACCAAAGATGGTTGAAGTATAGTCTAAAGAACAAATAGTTAGATAATGTAGAATGTTAAAGATAGAGGTATCACCTGGAAAATATCAACTGATAAAGAGGAATAATAGTTGAAAGAAATCAATTGATTCAGTATCGCCTGAAGAGATTAATCGACTGAGGAAAATAGACAAAAGCTATACCTAGTGATATGCCACAGAAAAAAAATGACGGATTCATCATGGGCTGTATTGGGCCACTCTTGGATGTGGCTGGTATAGGTTGGGTTGAGAGGACAATGGGATGGTGCCCACGAGGGAGCAATGCCAGGGTAATTGAGCCTAACTATTAACAGACTGGCAGAGTCAGTTGGAAGAGGGGGGATGCTCCATTCCCTTTTTTTCCCTTCTTCATGACTTAGTTGGAAGAGAGAACATGAGAGAAGAAAGAAAAGAGTCGGAGGAGGAAAAGACAAAATAGAGAGAAGACAAGAGGAAAGGCAAATGAAGAAGGCAGAAGAAAAGGAAGAGAGGTGGCTACCAGTGCGTTCGTCAGTAACTAGAGGGGAAGAAGGAGGGAATGGATGAGGGGGTGAGGTGGTGCTCTCTAGCACAATGGTGGGAGGCGGTGTGATGGGAGTTGGGAAGCTGATGATGGGCATGGTGTAACTGGGTGGTCGCGGTGTCTATTGTGGCCAAATTTGGTTGCTACTACACCGCTAGAGGGAAGGGTAGTTGGGAGAGGACAGTGGGCTAGACAGAGGCTGCTATACTATGAGAGAGAAGAGCAAGCCGATGGCTGCAATCGATAGGAGGTGTTGGCAGTGGTGGCTGGTGGTGGACGTAGGTGCCTGGGGGATCATAGGAGGTGGCGATCAGAGATGGTTATGGGGTGATTGAAGTGTGGCTGCAGTTAGCTAGAGTGTGTGCTCAGGCAAGGGGGTGACTACCATTGGGTGGGTTGTTGTTGTTGTTGCTGTGGCGACTATTATCGTTGCCACTTGGAGGGTGTTACAGTGGACTGTGATGGGGCATAGAGAAAAAAGAGGGGTAAAGAACAGAAGTGGGGGTGACAATAGGAAGGTGGCTCGCTCAGTGGGGAAGAAGAAGAGGGGGTGTACAATTGGACTAGAAGGAGGAAGAAGATAAGGTTGATACATATAATGCTAGGGCCTCCCACTTTAGGAATCTCACCCCACCTCCATCTTAGAGGGTAGCAAGCTCTCTAATCTTACAAAGGAAATTTTCCTCTTTAATTCATTGAGTACCCAAAAGGGAGAGTACAACCTTTAAATAAACAACAAGACCCTCAAAAACACAAACCTAAGACAGACAGACATAGAACCAAACAATGGCCATCACGGTCGCAACAGGACTATAACACGCCTCTATAGGGGCGTTACTCTTCTCTGACGCACCAGGGTAGGGGCATCAGGACAAATAGACCTAAAATCTAATACAGACCATGTAACGCACCAAGACAGGCACGCCACATCAGCATAACACACCCAGACAGGGGCGTTATGTTCAATGGACCAGAACTCAAATAAAAGGGCATGTAACGGACCTATATAGGTGCGTTACACTAGCTTAACGCACCACTACAGGGGCGTTAAAGCCAACAGACCCAAAACACTAACATGGACAAGAGGCATGTAACGGACTAGGCTGAGTCTGCCACAACCACATGGCGCATGGGGGTAGGTGCGTTACACCAACCACCATAGCCAAACAAACGTCAGTCAAGCACAACGTAATGGACGCACACAGGTGCGTTACCTAACCATAATGCATAGGGAGAGATCCATTACAGTGAACCGACTGACATGATCTTCGAGGTAGACACAGTCGTCGAGGGATTGACAACCACAGTCCTCGGAAACCACATCACATAATGCACCAAGACAAGTGCATTATAGGCATGTGACGATCCTATCTGGTCCGTCACACCAAGGGCGTAACGCACCACCATAGCCGTGTTACAGTCATGTGATGGTTCAGTACTAGTCCGTCACACGACCCCAACCTCGAAGAATGTGAAATGACCAACGGCTGTGGTGGTCTATTGAGGGACCATCACATGGTGTGACGGTCTCTGGAGTGACCGTTGCACAAATCCGGTGAGCAAAATAGGGGAACGGTCGAATCGGCCCGTTCCACGCCCCATTCATGCTGAAGTGCAGGGGAAACAATGCAACGCGATGAAAAACAGCCCCTGGAGGCTAAAAACACCGCATGCACGCACTAAAACGCTAGATCGGGGCCATTTCAACAAATCGACCCTAAACGAGTCACCGGGGTTCCCGGACCCCTACCGGCCCCAAATGACCACCGATCGACACGAAATTGGTGGAGTTGGGATCTTGACATCCCAGCGGTCGATTTGACACTAACCACATCGAGAATAGTTGCCATTTTTCAGCAAACCCTACAAAACCCAAAAATGATGACTTTCACTAAACCGGCCCGATCTCCCCTGATCGAGCACCATTCTACACAAAATTGTAGGGAAAACGTAGAGGATGAAGTGGCGATCCATCTCCCAACCTCCACTGATGAAACCGAGTGCTGAGGCGACTAAACCGTGCCGAAAACCACCACGCGAATCGAACCGTCAACTTTGAATCCACCGTTCGGGATCGCGCCAGAACCGCACCAAAATAAAAAATAAATATAACATATTTTTTTAACCCACTCACATTCTCTCTCTCTCTCCACATTTTCTTCCTCTCTACCCCTCACCCTCTCTTTCTCACACGACCGGCCGACCCCCCCTCTCTTGTTGGGCTTCGTCCATCCGGGCCACAGACGGAGGTGTGGAGGACGTCATCAGATTGCTCCCGATGCGAGGATCACGTTGACGCCAGCTTTGCCTCGATCCGCGGAGCGTGGAGACGAGTACGGGCAAGAGGATGGCATGGCTTCCTTCGTCTGTTCGATGCCGAAACGCCATTTTCGTCGCCATCGAGGTAGGGGGATGGACTCCTCACTTCGCTAGGAATGCATTGGCACCACATGCACTATCGTTGGCTGACGTTTTCCTCATTTTCTGTGCATAAACCCATATTAGTGTATTTTTGTCTAATTTTCTGAAAATTACTCCATGGGTATCGTATTTAAGTTTTGATGGTGTGGATAGCTGTAGAATGGTTGGTTGAGTTGGGAAGGTAGTTGTAAAATTTGAATCCTATCAATTTGGATCGACCGGGAGGGGTTTCCACTGAGGTTGCCCCGTTCTCGTCACTACGGTAATGACGCGGCCATCCTGCGATCGTTCTGTGGTGCACAGTCCACTCCCAGACCATTTAATCCCCTTGGAAGGTCCAGTATGGACCGTGTAAGACTTAGCACGGTAGACATCTAACCGTGTAGCCCCTCTGAATAGTAAGGCAGTGTACACTAGAGCGGCCTCAGAGGGTCCGTTTAGCTCCATTGAACGGCCCGTCGCCCGACCGCTTAGGGGACCCTTCGTCCCTCTGAGCTGCTCAACCCTAATCACCTGGCCTCATGAGCGGCCCATTCCCAGCCGCGTAGCCCAGTAGAACTGTTCTAGGAGTGGAGTTGCGTGGCTAAGGCGCAACTGCCGAAGCCACTGCGCGGCCCGATCCTAACCGCGTAGTCCGTAGGGCCTTCTATGGCATTGGGGTTGAGCGGCTAGCATATAGCCATGTAAGCCCATTGAACGGATTGTTGTTCGACCGTTCAGTCCTTGAGCGGCCCTATTCAAACCGCGTAATTCATGCAGATTTTAATTCTTAGCATATTCATTCACTTATGCATTTAATTGCTGCATTATCGCCATGTTTAAGGTATTTTATAAAACTGTGGCATATTTTACATCCTGACGGAATTACTTTCTCTGCTCTTGTGACGGAACCACTAGTCGTAGTCCAGCAACCTATAGTGTCGGCCCACCTGGGAGAGGTGGAGGGGTATTCCCGTTGTACGATTTTTAAGCTAGTTCCATGGACCCCGGTCCAACCGTAGTGTCCTATGGAGGGGCAAGTATAAACTTAAATGCTTCCATCCCTCTTCACCATTCTTATAGGCGGCCTTTAAGGAAAGGTTAATCTTTCAAAGATCGAAACTCTCATCCTCACCTTCTCCCGAGGTGGAGGCACACGGCAACGGTGTTGATGACTTCTTGACCCCATGCTTGGCAAAGTCTAAAATTCATGGCCTTCTTGGATGTCCTCCATGGCCCACAACAATCTTTTTCAGCCTAGGGAGGTGGTCCCTAGACCCCACAGATATCTCCTCACAGTACAATTCACCTCCTCCCATGCTTGTGAGGAGGAGAAAATAGGTGACAATGCCCCCGTTTGCAGAAGGGCCCTACGAGTTGAGCACCCTGAATGGGCTGTCTTGTGATAGTGTTCGTGATGATGGGAACATTTCTTTGCCAGACATAGGTAGGGAATGTCGTTGGAGGGTGGATTGGGGCTATCAGTTTGGCCCACACATCTTTCTTCAGTCCTCTCTAGTGGACCATTCCAGATTCTGGCTAGACCACGGGGGCAACTTGGGTCCTCTTCGGTACCCAGACTTGTCTACATTTGGCTAGTTGTTGAACTATCTTGTCTTTTAGCCCTCGGGCCATCTCAACATATTCTTTCTCAACCCCACTTAGTGCTTGGTAGGAATTGTGCACTGGGATTGTCGGGATGACACGGTCAGGAATGGCCCTAGCTGTTTGGGTGTTCAGATGAATCCTCACATTCCCAATGAGGACGGACTTGCCAGAAGTAGAAACGTAGCCTCTAGGTGAAGCAGTGGTGATGTTCTTCTGTACTCTCCTCTAGGAGGCGTCAACCTCCTATTAGTTAAGTTGGCACTGTGGCACACATAATGCACATCGCAACTAACCATCTTGGGAGTCACATCATTAGTAGATCTTGGCATAGCTCTACCCTGGGCAGATCCAACAGAGGGAGTACTAATTCCCGAGGCAATCAGTTTGTTGACATTGGCAGGCTCGATAACCTCCATGGTCAGTAAGTCCATAAAGGCTACCCCCAAGAAGTTGGGGAAGCCCACCACTGAAGGAAAGTCGCTGAATTTCATCAGCACTGCCCTATAGCCATACCTGGCATGGTTGTTATTGACAAGTGGTCCGAACATGACAACCATTGAGATTATCAGAGTATGACCTGCAATTCAAACTAGACAATTAGAACCTCAGAAAGAGGCTATGGGGCCCTTAGTCCTGGCGAAGAGATGAAGGGAAGCTACCAGTCCAACCAGGCGTGCTAGACATGTGGGGACACGCCTTTATTTTTATTTATTTTATTTTGGTTTATTTAATGTGCAAGCGTGCCAGACTTGTGGGGACACACTTTTTTTCATTAACAAAACTATCCTCAAAGGCATTAAGACCAGACTCAGGAAGGCCAAGGGTAACTGGCTCGAGGAACTACCTAGCGTACTGTGGTCGTACCGAACTACTCCTAGAGCTGCTACAGGTGAGACTCCCTTCCAACTGGTGTATGGCACAGAGGCCGTGATTCCCCTGGAGATCGACAACCCTTCCCTTCGAGTTATTAACTTCTCACCTGAGCTGAATGAGCAGAAGTTGTCAGAGAACTTGGACCTAGTAGACGAAGTATGCGAGGTCGCGAGGATCTGAGCTACGGAATACCAGCGGCGTATGACTCGCTATTACAACGCCAAAGTCTGAGACAGATAGTTTCAATCGGGAGATTTTGTTCTGAGAAAGGCCGAAGCCTCTCGACCATTGGAGGTGGTGGGGAAGCTAGCCCCTAACTGGGAAGGCCCCTACCGAGTGGTTGAGACGCTTGGAAAAGGAGCATACCGATTATCCACCATGGAAGGAACACCCATCCCTCAGACTTGGAATGCGAAAACATTGAAAAAAATCTATTTTTGAGCTTCTTCCCATATATGTAAGAGACAAAATGCGATAATACCTATCCTTTTTATTGCATCAAATATCTTTGTACATCAAGTAGGCCATAGTCGGTACAATATGCAAGAAAGTGAAAAATTGGTACATCACGAACTGATCACTGGACGCGGATAAGGTCGGTAGCCCCCAAGTCAAGCCACTGACTCCACCCCATGTGGAAACTGGCTCGGATAACGGGATGACTAACTTTGTCTACTCGAGAAGTTTGAATAGAGACCAAGCACCCTCTAAGTGGTGCGAGCAAGGATGAGAAAGGTGAAGAAGCAGAAAATAGGTACCATCCTAAGAAAAAGAGGATGGTAAAAGGAGAGAGAGAAAGAATGAAACACTCCCCTGAGGATGGGAGTGGGGAGATGCTCGAAGGAGAACGAACCGCTGATGTCGACTTCCCAGTTCCCGACACCATCCGAACCGGTGGGTTTAGATTCTGTCGAATAGTACCTTCCACACCGTGTCTCTGTGCGGCACCATCCCCCGAGCACGGCAACGGTCTAGAAGATGGAAGGGAGCCTGTCGCCATGCGCCGACCCTTCTTCTGCACCATCCGCCTGTCTCTGATCATTCTTCTACACCAAAACAGCATAAACGTCCCAGCAACCGCCATAATCATCATCTTCAGAATCATCCTCCATGCTTCACCCGAAGATGATCAAAGAGGAAGAAGACGGTCGTTTCATAGGAATGAGAGGAAGAAGCTAGAAATTGCAAGGGAAGCCTTAAGCGGCGTGAAGAGGAGGTGCCCTTCGGGACCTTTTATAGGCCGAAGGGGGAGACCTTTGCCTTAATTGAATCTCCCCCCAAAAAGATGCAAGAGATAGAAGCACTTTCTCAGAAGCAGTTACGCTACCTCCCTCACAAATCCCCATGGGAATACGTGAAAATAGAAAGTCATTTAAAGCGTAAAAGGATGGAAAGACGGCAACTCCACACCTGATAGACACGCAACCTGATTTTTTGACTACAAATCGTATGAGATCTCTGACTCTCTGGCAACTGCGGATATGGCAAATCCTACTCCGTCAAAGACAGTAACATGCAGTCAATTACATTTTGAATACTACTCCCATTATATAGAAAGAAAATCATTGCATTGCTAAGTCTAGAGAGAAATTATGAAAAAGGAAAAGGAAATGAACTAAGGCAAGTACAAATTTCCCCTAATCTATGGAAATAGGGGAATTCTGGGAAGTTCGTGGCCCCTCTCGAAGCTCAGTAGGTGGAAGACCCTTGGTGCTCGGAGATCTTCCCTCGGTACTCTCAGTGACGACCGGCCTGGGCACTGACCCCATTTGTATGGGAACTGTCCCGTCCGCGCCCCCTCGTGAGGCACCCAGAGTTGGCGATCTCTCCTCCACCGAGGTTGAGGCACTTTTGCTCTACCCACCATCGCTTGACGTCGATGAGGGAGAGTCCGAGCCATCCTCATCAGAATCGTAGCGCTGCCTGGGAGTGAAGATAAGCTCATCGAGGACTTGTTCCTGAGCCAGACTAACCGCCCGCCTAAAGCCTTGGGCAAAACCCTTTCGCAGCCCTTGTCGGTAGCCCGGCTCATAACACGCGAAGGTGGCCTACTTTAGGGCTTCCTTGTACTCCTTCGAGTTCTGATATCGCTCGGCCACCTCCGCCCCGGCTCTTGCTACCTTCTCCTCGAGCCCGGCCACCCTTGCTTCAGCCACGGCCAGCTTCGCTTTGACCTCGGCCAACCCCGCCTTGGCCTCGGTCAGCCTTGCCTCGACTTCGACCCATGCCACCTCGGCCTCCTCTTTGGGCCGCTCGGTCTCTCAAACCTGGCCCTCGAGCTCCTCTCGCTTGGTTACCCACTGACCTGAGCGCTCTACATGAGCCCGGCGCTCCTCCTCCAAGAGCTTTCTTTTAAGCTCGGCCATGTACCGAGCTTGGGACAATTGCTCGGCTTGTCACCGAGCTTCCTCCTGACTCACCCGATCATATGCTCGGAGTGAAGCCACCTCCTGCTGAAGCACCCTGAGCTCGGGTGTTAGCCTACCAATCCGACGGTCAGACTCAGCACGAACCTGTGACTAGGCCCTTCCCTCGTCCACCAGTCACGCCACAAAGTCAGTAATCTCGACTCCCAACTGAGCCACGAAGATACCTCCCTCCATGACCCTTCCAAGGAGCATGGGAGGGGAACAGCGCCAGAACTCCTCCCAAACAGACGGAGGTGCCAAATCTTGACACCGGTTGTACAGGGAGGCCTGGACGATGAACTGCCCTTGCTGAAGAGGAGGAGCCTCTTCCAGGAGTGCTGGGGTCAGAGCATCCCCTCCAGTCATCCCCAATCTCGGGATGATGATGCTCGGCTCAACCTGGATCTGTGCCTCGACATCCTCCCCTTCGCCATGCACCCCGTCAGCCCCGACCTGGATCTCAAAGCCGACCTTCTCCCCCTGCACTCCAGCGAGCTCGGAGGAAGTCCCCTCAATCGCTGTGGGCACCTCTCGCTTGATCGGTGGAAGGCTCGAGTGATGGACACCCTTAGCTACAAGCTCTGCGGTAGGGCTGGAAGTCTTCACTTTCTTTGATCGCTTCTTCTCGATGGTCAACGCCTTCATCGAAGCTAACAGCAGTCGCTCCTCCACATCGTTCCGCTTGGACCCTCGGCGCCCGGAGGTGTTATCCCGAGCAACTTGCTTGCCCTTATCCCGGAAAGAATAAGGACCCGCCGAGGCTTGAGGCATGCTCAGAGTAGTCATCCCTTCCAATTCGATGACCTCCCGATCGGCTGGTCGCCCCTCACCGCCACTGCGTCTTGCTTCTGCTCAAGTAAAAGCAAGTCATCAGAAAGGGGCTCGACCAGCCTAAAAAAGAAAATGCAAAAGCTGAAGCCTAAAGTCCTTACCACTGGGTGGCAGCGCCCAGCGGGGGTAATCCTCAATATTGGCCAAGGTCATCAACTCAACAGTGGTTCGACAATTCTTCTGAAGGATCCTAATCTCCTCCTCCAGTTCCGAGGGGATCACCGGCTGCTTCGAAGGGAATACAAGATGGAAGTTTGGCTGGACAGGGAAGCCCCAGTCGGGATTTCCCTTGCTAGCCCCAACCCAGAAAAATTGAGTCTTCCTCTTCCTTGTTGCATTAAGACACATCCGAGACGAATGCCAGATGCATCAGTATATACCTCGAACCTTTCTCCTTCAATTGGTAAGGCTAAGACTGGGGCAGTAGTTAGGTGATCCTTGAGAACTTGGAAGCTTCTTTCACATTCCTCACTCCATTCATAACGAATCTCCTTGCGGGTCAGCCTAGTGAGTGGTATGGTGCTTTTGGAGAAATCTTTGATGAATCGCCTGTAATAATTAGCAAGACCCAAGAAACTTCGGATCTCGCTAGCATTAGCTGGTCTTTCCCATTTCTTTACCGCTTCAACCTTTGATGGATCAACAGAGAGTCCATCTTTTGAAATCATATGACCCAAGAAAGACACTTCTTCTAGCCAGAATTCACATTTACGGAGCTTTGCATATAGCTGATTTGTCCTCAATATCTATAATGTAATCCTTAAATGCTCCTCATGCTCTTCCTTGGTCTTTGAATAGATTAATACATCATCAATGAAAATCACCACGAACTGATCTAGATGAGACCTGAATATACTATTCATCAACTACATAATTTGTTAGTCCAAAAGACATGACCAAAAATTCATAGTGCCCATACCTGCTCCTGAACGCGGTCTTATGAATGTCCTCATCTTTGATCCGCAATTGGTGATATCCCGACCGGAGATCAATCTTTGAAAAATACGTGGATCCAGACATTTGATCAAATAATTCATCGATTCTCAACAATGGATATTTGTTCTTGATAGTAAGGTGATTCAACTGTCGATAGTCGATGCATAACCTCATGGTTCCATCCTTCTTTACAAATAGCATTGGTGCTCCCCACGGGGAAGTGCTTGGTCTAATAAATCCCTTCTTTAGAAGTTTCATCAATTGTTCCTTTAGTTCCTTGAGTTCAGTAGGAGACATCCTATATGATGCCTTAGAAACTGGGCCAGCACCAGGGATCAAGTCGATGGTGAAGGCCACTTCTCGTTGCGATGGTAGTCCAAGCAAATCTTCCAAAAACACATCCAGAAATTCTTGTACAACCAGGATGTCTTCTAGCTTAGTCTCCTTAGTCTCCTTAATAGTAACAAAAGCATGGAAGGATACACATCCTTTCCTTATTAGCTTGCTAGCTCAGAGAGCCAAAATAAGAGGTGTCTTGCTTCGACTCTTAGGGACAGTACAGACTAATTCTGGAAAATCTTTGAAAGTACCCTTGCTATTACGGCAATCCACAGTTGCTTGGTACTTGGATAACCAATCAGCTCCTAATATGACATCATAGTCTTTTAGATCTAAGCATATTAGGTCGATAGGAAGGTTTCTTCCCTTTACCAAAACTTCACAATTTTGGTCTCGACACCATGTCGAAACCAACTAACCTGGGAGAGACATATGGTCTGGTCCAGGGTAGAATATGGTTGTTGACTTGACAGATAGTCAAAGTCAGCCAACTTGGCTAAGATGTGGGGCCTAAGCTAAGGGAGGAATATAGGATATATGTCGACCTGGCGGGATGTCAAAGCCAATGAACTTAGCAAAGATATGAGGTCTCAGCAAAGGAAAGAATATAAGATATGTGTTGACCTGACATCATGTCAAGGTAAACGAACTTGGCAGAGGTGTGAGGCCTAAGCTAAGGGTATAATGTAGTATAGGTGTTGCCTCAACATCATGTCGAAGCCAACAAATTTGATAGAGGCGTGAGGCCTAAGCTAAGGGTATAATGTAGGATAGGTGCTAACTCGACGTCATGTCAAAGCCAATGAACTTGACAGAGGCGTGAGACCTAAGCCAAGGGTGGAGTATGAGATAGGTGTTGACTCGAGGTCATGTCGAAGCCAATGAACTTGGTAGAGGCATGAGGCCTAAGCCAAGGGCAGAATATGGAATAGGTGTTGACTAGACATCATGTCAAAGTCAACGAACTTGGTAGAGGTGTGAGGCCTATGTCAAGGGTAAAATATGGGATAAGTGTTGACTCGACATCATGTCAAACTCAACGAACTTGGCAAAGGTGTGAGGCCTTAGCCAGGGGTGAAATATGAGATAAGTGTCGACTCGACGTCATGTTGAACTCAACGAACTTGGCAAAGGCGTGATACCTAAGCCAAGGGTAGAATATGGAATAAGTGTTGACTCGACATCCTGTCGAAGCCAACGAACTTGGCAGAGACGCGAGGCCTAAGTCAAGGGTAGAATATGAAATGGGTATTGACTCGACGTCATGTCGAACTCAACGAACTTAGCAGAGGCATGAGGCCCAAGCCAAGGGAAGCACATAGGATAGGCATTGACTCGATGAAATGTCGAAGTCAACGGGCCCTATCCCGATAGAAGGTTTGGGGCAAGGGTTGCCTAGAATGTAGATGTATGAGAGGCCCAGACCCAGGGCTAAATATCACTGTCAACCTGACAACTTGTCGAAGTCAACCAATCTCGCTCAGATGAAAGGTCTGAAACCAGGGTAGAATGTGTAGATGAAGATGTCAACCCGATGTCATGTCGAAGTTGACCAACTTGGTGAAGACATGAGGTCTAAGCCAGGACAGGATATGGACGTTGACCCGTGGAGATGACGAGATCACCAAACTTTGCCCAGATAGAAGGTCTGAGACAAAGCGAAGAGGTCTTTTATTAGTTTATTTGTTTGGATTGGTTGAGTTTAATTGAATTTGTTTGGTTTATTGAGTTTATTGAATGTCCCTCAAAGATAAAAATCACACTGCCTTTAGATCCCCTAAAGGGATTTTCAATTACAGGAGCATGTCCTTCGGTTTGAAGAATGTCGGTGCTACATACCAGAGGGTCATGACCAAAATATTCGACGAGATGCTGCACAATATCGTCGAATGCTACGTCGACGATCTCGTCGTCAAGACTAAAAGACGGGAAGACCATCTGCGCGATCTACGCCAGGTCTTCGAGTGTCTCAAGTAATATGCGCTCAAGATGATCCCCATGAAATGCGCTTTCGGCGTATCCAGCGGCAAGTTTCACGATTTTATCATCCGATACTGAGGAATCGAAGTGGACCCCAACAAGATCAAAGCAATCTGGGAGCTTCCACCACCCAACAATCTCACTGAGCGTAGGTCATTTCAAGGAAGACTGACCTACATTCAGAGGTTTATCTCCAACCTCTCCGGTCGATGTGCACCTTTCAGCAAGCTCATGAGAAAAGACGCCCCTTTCATATCAGACTCAGAATGCCAAGTAGCTTTCGAGCAAATCAAGGAGTATCTCCTCACTCCTCCAGTCCTGGGAGCACCAGTCAAGTAAACCCCTCATACTCTACATCGCTGCCATGGACGCTTCGTTGGGGGCTCTGTTGGCCCAAATCAATAAGGAAGGCATAGAGCAGCCACTCTACTACCTCAACCAAAAATTGATCAGCACTGAGTACCGCTACTCTCCCAAGGAGAAAGTCTACTTGGCATTAGTATTCGCTGTCAAGAAGTTGCGGCGTTACCTCCTGTCCCATCGGGTCGAGCCCATATCCAAGCATGACCCCCAGAAGTACCTCCTCCGGTAGCTCATTCTCTCAGGTCGATTAGAGAAATGGGCTCTCTTGCTGATGGAGTATGATATTACTTACGTCCCTAGGAAAGCAATCAAGGGACAAGGCATGGCTGAGTTCTTGGTAGTCCATCCAGTATGGGACGATTCACCCCTTAACACAGAGCTCCCTGATGAGGAGTCCATCGCTTCCTAGTCACCAACTCCAGTTGAACAGACCAGAGATGTCTTGCATTACCAGCAGCGAGATGCCCATATAGCCAACATGCCCTGCTGGGATCTCTACTTTGACGTCGCATCCCGGGGGATTACCCACGTCCATGAAAACCCCGCCGCTATGGCAGGTGCCACTTCTATCGTCTTTTCTAGTGAAGAAATAGGGTTAGCCAATCCCTCCCGGAGGCACCGTCACGCACTTGTGGGGGTTGGCCTCTCACCTCCGCCCTCGCAACCACAAAAGCGAGGATGCTTGACATCGGCAATAGCCCTACCGTCAAGCTCCCAGGTAAGCAAAAAAAATGGCGTTGGAAGACCGCCACCTAGCTTTCGTGTTAGCCGTGTTCCGTTCACATTGTTTTGGCCCTCGGTCGACCCGGTTGTGACCCTTTGGTCTACCCTTGGCCCGAGACGTCCCGAACAACCCGTGGGTACCGTGACCGTATTTTTGGGTATCCGGAGGTACTGTTTTACCTTGATTAGTATGCCCGTGGGTTTTAAGGGTCTGGGTGACCCCCCCTCGTATTCTGGGCTTCCGTGTTACTCTTAATCAAGTCACCATGTACCGGCATGTGTACGGAGGGCTATTCCCACATGTTGTGTGTTTCTCCAGAAAGCATTTTCGTGCGGGCCAAGTGTACGGCCCTTGGACTGTGAGTCCAGTCACCCAGTTTGGGGCTGGAGGTCTCTTGAGTTCCCTTTAGGAGGGAATGGTCTCGACGGTTGTGAACTGCCTCGTGAAGTATCGTACCATGGTTTTTGGCTTTAGGAATAGGGTCGATTGACAGCATGGAGCTATCCTTGTATGACGATCTTGACCCAAGTCATGTGACTCAAGGACCGTTGGCTCTATTAGGTCTAGATGACTGTCCTGAGTTGGTGGCCCTGAGCCACCTGGTACTCCATGTTACTCGTGATGAGTGCGTGCGTGGCTTTCGGAGTTCACGTTGGTTACCCGTCCACTAGTCGTAGCTTTCCTGCGCACATGTGTGCGGACCCACTTGAGAGTGGTGGAGAGCGTGACCTAGAGAGACGGTTATTAGGCTGGTTACCATAGGACCCCTCATTTTTGCAGCCTGCATCTGGGCTGGGGGAAAAACCAGCTAGAGGGCCTGACCTAGAGCGCATAGTCTGTGTGTGCACACATGGTTGGGGGCGTCGGACTTGCGCTGACGAGCGCGACCTCAACTAGTCCTTGTTTATGGTATTTGGTGCGTGTCTCAATCTCCACCTGGGGCATGTAGGGAGACACTGTCGCCGAGTATAAGACATCATTGGATGCTTTTGGCCTTGCTTCTAGTGGACAGATACTCTCGTCACATGTCGTGAGATTCTCGTGACTTGAGTTTTCGTTTCTCATCTACGAGACGTGGTTTTACGTGTAGTTTTCAAGTGTTTTCTCGACGTAGAGGTCTAGGGTTCCGATAAGCATTACCGAGGGATTCACCCTAGACAGTGTAGGGTTCACAGCGGCGAGATAGTGATTGTGTTCTAGACCGCGTGGTCTCGGAGTGGGCCTTCATCTGTGAGGACAAGTCTCCATGATAGAGGTGTCGTGATGGTTCCCCTGGTGGTGTGACCAGGGTGGTCCGTAGTGTGGTGATCCCCCGATTGAAGGATCGAGGCTTTGTTGGGGTCCTAGGTGCTATGGATTCGGAATGGGTGCCTGCATGGGGACACTCTCCTACCCTGCTAGCACATCGATGATGGCTTCCGGTGTGAACCTGTGTGTACAACCAAAATCAAACCTCCGTGCAGGGAGGGGGAACTCAAGGATGGGTGTAGAAAATACAAAAATTACCCTCACGCATGAGGGGGGAACTTGATGTGGGCCTGTCTACTCGGTGTCTGTCTTGCAGGATAGAACTGAACGAAGTTTGCTGTAACTTCACGCTTGGGGATCTGATGGCGGTGCCGTCTGTGTCCACACACTGAGTATGATACGTAGCAGAGCTCTAGAGAAGCGGGGGCTTCTTTGGGGTCGCTAGAAGTTTTGGCAGGGCAGATGGGGTCTGACTGCCGACTCTGCTCCCGACTATACAAGGCTGCGCAGTCACGAGAACATGGATGGAACGTCGACCTCTGGTGGTCGAACGATATCCCACTTTGAAGGAGAGAAAGGAGACTAATGGACGCTATTCTCAACGATGAGGCAACACCGTCAGAGCTGGGACGTGGAGATTTTGGAGTCTGATGCTGGGGCCCGGCCAGTAGCACAGAATAGGGCAGCTGTTCCAGAACCATGGCTAACTGGATGGACGGTGGCCGCGGTGATGCCGGATGTCGAGGAAATTTGGTGGAGGCGTTGCTGGATGTCCGGGGAACTCACTAGTCGAACGGGAGGGCCTGGAGATGACCGGGTCACTGGTGGCGATGGTGGGAGTCCCTTCTGGTCACACGGGACCCTGCGTAGGCAGACTCAACACCACTCGGCCTTCGATGGTGGAACGGTGGGTCGGGGCGGAGTCTGGTTGCGGCCTTCAGCGTGGAAGATGTGGATGACATCCTAAACACCCAAGAGGGGTGGCGCGGTCACCCGGGGCCACTGGAGACGCTGGAGGGGCGTGCAAACTTAGGGGGGTCACAGTTTGCAGACAAGATTTCTGCAGAGGGCTTCCTGAGAGCGTGGCGAGGACGGGGCCACCGGGATGCGTCGGGGCTGAGGGAGCATGACCTAAGGGATCCTTGGGAAGTCAGGGGTAGCCCTGAGTCGCTGGAGGAGTGTCCCCACGTGATTGGAAGGTGGTGTAGCTTCTGACCTCGTTTGCGCGTGTGTGCAGGCCGGCAGAAGATAGGTTACAGATCGGGTAAGAAGGGGTGATGGCAACGGGTTGTGGGGGTGATGGGGGCGCCTCCAGGGGAGGGGAGAATGTGGGAGAGAAGGGGAAGATGTGCAGGAGGTGTCTGGGGGCATGGGGTTTGGACAGGGGGCACACTAGGGTTAGGGAGAGGGTTGGGTGCGGCCTGGGCAGGGAAGGGAGAGGGGCGGCTGCTAGTTTGCAAAACAAAAAAAAAATCAGAAAATAGAAAACTCAAAAAATTGGATTTCTTGTTCTGTTCCACTTAACGCACTCGTTCAGATGCGTTAAGAGCATAACGGCTACTAGTAGAGCTGTTATGCTCCTACGTAGCTGGCGTGGTTTTTTCTGTTTCTTGAGCCCGTGGAAATGGCCACAATGGCCTACAAATTGTCCTAATGAGTCCCCAGACTCATTCTATACCTTTCAATCACACATGCATTCAATTTAGAAATTCAAAATTCAATTTATAGGGCAAAAATGACCTACCTTCGAGTCTTGCCCTCATTTCTTCTTCGTCGGGGGAATGGCCTCTTCTTCCACGCCCATGGCATCTCCAGCTTCTCCTTCTCCTTCCTCTACTCCTCCTGGCGTCGTGGTAGCCTCCTCCTCCATGGGTTGGGTCGCCGCCTCCACCGCCATTTCTTCCTCCGTCGACGGGCTCGTCGGTGGGGAAGCCTCGTGTTCCGCACGTGCCTTCACTTTCCACACCGCGTTCCTCTTCTTCCCCTTCTCACGAGTCATCTTGGCCGGGAGGAAGCTTCGCCGGAGCTAGTCGCCGGAGGGAGGGAGAATGAAAGGGTTTTTGGAGGGGTTTTGTTGGGTACGAACGATTTGAAACGAATGAGGAAAATGAGGGGCCCGTTTATTTTTTAGCAACCCAGGTAATTTAACGGTCTGTCGAGCAGTCGTTATATTGGGTATAACGCATGTTTGCTGGTCCGCCATGTAACTGGGTCGATAAATTATTGAAATCTGGGTTCAGTGGACTTTAACGGGTTCGATCCAGTCCGTTATGTTTCTATATGGCGCACCTATATAAGTCCGTTAAATAGTTGGCTTATGTTTTTCATCTCGATTATGCATTGATAAATTGTTGTTGTTATTACTATTGGCTAACCCTGTTGCAGCAAGCCAAATTATGAAAGTCATCATGAAAATCATCTGCTCGCCCGCTCAGGTAAGGCAGGTATTGTATCTCGTTCCTTTTTCCCTTAATGCATTATTGTATGTTAATTACGTTACATATAATCTCGAGAACTGGCTAGTCATTCAAGTGTTCTGGGATCTGATGTTCCCCTCAAACAAAAATGATGATGATCTAGGCGCACATATTTAATCGTTGGATAGGCCGTTAGGTTGGAAAAGCTTGGGGACGATGGTTCTGTCTTGTACGCCGTGGTTGCAGATGGTGTCCTGACTAGAGTTTCTTCAAGATAGTAATACTATTCTTGAGTATCTTGTTATTTTACCATCTTTTAGCATTCATTTTAAAGATTTCTTTTTCTTTAGCCCGGCATGCATCATACCCATCTTTGAGCATTATCGACTAAGATTCTATCTACATTACAATGGTTTATTGTGGCCGATACAACTAGGGCATCGTCGTGCTGGGTTGTTAACCCTTCCAGGTCCTGGTCGGAGAATACGAGGGCCTGCGGTTCACTTGCCGGTAGGGCCTTAGGGGGTTCAGAGGCTCGGCTCGCGCGCTTGACATGACGCTTCCTTCCTCGGCTACTATCTCCTCCTGACGTAGCTCCTCCAGCAATGACGTTGATGTGGACCCCGCGGGGAATGTTGTCGATCTCCTCGAGGGTGCCTCGGTCCTCCTTCTGTCAAACACATACCAAGACAAGTGCCCCTGACGGACGAGACACTCGATCTCATCTTGGAGCTTGTGGCAGTCACCGGTGTGGTGCCCGTGGTCATTGTGGAAGAGGTAGTGCTTGCGACGGTTGCGATGCTTCACCTTCATAGGCTCGGGTTGGCGGAGGAGGCCCGAGCCTTTGATGTCTTTGTAAATCTCATAGACCGGAGCGATCAGGGGCATGTACCGCTCGTATCTCCGGGATAACTCTTTATGCTCTTCGTCCCGGTTCCACCTTTTTCCTTGGCCCAAGCTTGGTTTGGATGCTCGCTTCTTGTCCCCCTCCCGACCCGAGCCGGTTGTGCCATGACAAGCGCTGAGGACTTCCTTGCACTCAGCATGGAGCAATGCCAGGGTCACTAGCTAGGCAAGGGAGGTGGGAGGATGTAGGACTAGCTCATGCCTGAGGTTTTCGCCATGGGTGCCTCCAGTCAACGCGGTTATGGCCGAGGCTACATCCAGGTGGGGGATGCTTAGGGCCTCCGATTTAAATCGGTTGATGTAGGCCCACAGCTTCTCCCTCGGTTCCTATTTGAGCGCGAACAGCCCCGCTACCTACCTAGGGGGACCACTGCCGGTGAAGCTTTCCTTAAACACTCGCCTGAACTTCCTGAAGTCTCAGACGGAACCAGGGGCGAGGGCCCGGAACCATGCTTGTGTGCCGTGGACTAGTGTGGTCACGAACGCTCGGCACTTAATGGCATCAGACATCCCGTGAAGAATCATCAGGGCGTCGAAGCTATCAAAGTGGTCGGCCGGGTCGCCCTAGCCATCATATGACTTGAAGGTTGGGAGGGAGATCCTGGGAGAGATCTCTACCTTCAAGACGTGATTAGAGAATGGGGATTTCTCCTCATCCTCCGCGGGAGAGGTCTTCTGCAAGGCGCGGAGGGTGCACTCTTGCTTTGGGAAACTCCTCTCAAAGTCTCACAGTCGGAGGGACAACTTCGGTTGTCGCTGGGTCGAGGGGCTACGAGGGCGCTCCTGGATGCTGCCTCGATGCCCTTCGAGAGCTTCTATCCCCGCACCGGCTCGCCGCCCCCGGCCGGGTCGGTATCGACGATGGCTGGCATGCGGTTGTTGGGCGATATCTTCCATCTATACCATCAACGGCAAGGTTGCTTCCCCAACATAGTAAACAACCAATCGGCTTAAAATAAGGCAAAGCCGAAGTCCTGCCGCCAGGTGAAGGAGGGCAAGAGCATATTTGTAAGGCCCTTGAAGTTGAAGAAGATGACGAAGGCTTCGTCGACCAACAGCCGGCCCCTCCATAAATAGAAGATAGAGCCCAAGCCATTGTTGACGAATTAGTCAAAATAAACCTCGGCATAGAGAATGATCCCAGGCTGACCTTCCATAGTGCCCTCTTGCTACCTGAAGAAAGGTGGGAATACACAAAGCTGTTTCAAGAATTTTGAGATTACTTTGCTTGGAATTACAAAGAAATGCCAGGCCTCAGTCCTGTAGTTGCCCAGCACATCTTGGCCATTGACCCTAATGTCGAGCACGTAAAGTAGTCACCTCGATGAATGAGGCCAGAATTAATAAGCCAAGTATGCAAGGAGGTCGATAAGCTAATAGATGTTGACTTCGTGGCTGAAAATTAGTACACTACATGGCTAATCAACATTGTGCCAATGAAGAAGAAAAATGGGCAGATCAAGATTTACATGGACTTCTACGACCTAAACAATGCTTGCTCGAAGGATGATTTTCTGGTGCCCATCACCGAAGTAATGATCAACGCCATTACAGGCCATCAGTCCTTGTCATTTAGGGACAGATCATCTGGCTACAACCAAATTTGGATAGCAGAGCATGACCAAATTCACATGACTTTTCGGTCACCTAAAGGGATATTCCATTACAAACTGATGCCCTTCAGCCTTAAGAATGCTGGCGCCACCTCCCATAGGGCAATGACAAAAATATTCGACAAGTTGCTCTATAGCAAGGTCGAATGCTATATTGACAACTTAGTCATCAAGATAAAGAAGAGGGAGGATCACCTGGAGTACCTCAGAATTATATTTGAAAGGCTACGGCTACATGAGCTGAAGATGAACCCGATGAAGTGCACTTTTGGTGTCTCCAGTGAAAAATTCCTGGGCTTCATTGTCCGGCATAGAGGGATTGAGATCGACCCCTTCAAAATAAAAGCCATCTAGGAGCTGCCACCTCTGAAGAACCTGGGAGAACTGAGGTCCTTGCAAGGCCAGCTAGCTTATATCCGCAGGTTTATCTCTAACCTATCGGGATGCTGCCAGCCGTTCCGTAAACTGATGATGAAGAATGCACCATTCAGCTGGGGTGATGAATGCCAGCACGCCTTCGACCTGCTGAAGGATTATTTGAAGACCCCGCCTGTGCCCCATCCCGTGACTCAATCCGAGTATAAGCACGGAAGAGCCGACTATCCGACTCATTGTTGGTTCCTCAACCTACACGGTCCCACGCATCCCTCGCTAGGGATTCCCGTGAGTTAGAGTCCCAGGTCACGTGTCTGTCCCGCATCATCCTATGCCCGTGATAAGGGCAAGCAGATCGCTTGGGATGGGACTTTCGAGCGTCGCAGGGCCGAGTGGCAGTGGGCGGAGGCTGAGGGTACGCGAGCTGAAGCCAAATAGAGGCAGTCTGAGGCAGAGTGAAAGGTGACCGAGCTTGAGGAGAGGTGAAAGCTGGCCAAATCGGAGGCACTCGAGCAATACAAATGCTCAGAGAGTTACCAACTAGCGATCGAGCAGGCTACCTTTGCCTACTACGAGCCCAGTTATCGTCGGGGCCTGCGGAAGGGGTTTTCCCATGGCTACCGCCGAGCGACCTCTCTGGCCCATGATCAGGCGCATGGAGAGCTTGATTTTCCTTCTGGGTAGTATTATGACTTGGACGAAGATACCACCGATTCTTCCGTTCAGACACCGAGCGATGGCAGAAGTCGGGGGACCTCTGTGTCATCCGAGCGATCGCCAACTCTGGCAGTCTCGGAAGGGCGTGCAGTCAAGACAGTTCCCACGCAGGTGGGGTCAGTGTCTGGACTGGCCGTCACCGAGGGTGCGGGGGGTAGATCGCCTGGCATCAAGGGTTCTTCCTCTACAGAACTTCATAGCAGGCCCGAGGCCTGATGTAGACTTTTCCTTTTTCCATTTCTTTTCTTGAACATGGCAGTGTAAAAACTTTCCTTGTCTGTGCAAGTTTTGGTAATAGTAAATGCAGACTAGATAATTCCTTACCGCTTTTGGCACAATTTGACAGCTGTACTTGTAGTTGTTGGAAAGGCAGTGATTTTTTCTGTAGATATCTTGAATGTCGATTGGTTGGCGTGGTGCTGGCGCCTGTCCACCTTCCCATGCTTTAATGACTTGCCACTTCGCGTGTTTCCATCGAAAGGGTGTTGGTGGAAAATGAGGCAACCGCCTTGGGGAAAGCGTGTCTACCTTTCGCGATTCTTTGTGGGGAAAGTCATTTAAGGCAACCGCTTCCCTTTAGCCTATAAAAGGTTCCCGAAGGGTGTTTCCTCCTCTCTTCACTACTTAAGGCCATCCCTGTAGTTTCTCCTCTCCACGAAGTGTTGTGCAATTATTCTTGGTGAAGCAAGGAAGTCGTTGCGGAGGACGATGATGTGGACGGTACTAGGAAGGAGGGTCCTGCTGCTCCGGCTTGAAAGAGGGTCCGTCAGTTGGCGAATGGCTAGTAAGAGGGTCTGTCATGTTGGAGCAGAAAAAATAATAAATAAGATAAAGAATATATATATATATATATATTATAACCCTAATCTTCTTTCCCCCCTCCGTTCCCCATCTCCCCCTCTCGCATCCATCTTCTGCCTCACCCTCTCCCGTCTCCCTCTCACTCTCCCTTTTCACTCCGGCAGCCGACGGAGATGGCAGGGGGAAGCGTGGCGGTGCGACGACGACAGCGTGTGTCATGGATGAACTTGGGAGGCGTGGCGTGGGGGCCGGAGGCGGAGGTAGTGGCGTTCGTGAGGAGCTGATTATGGGGTTGTTCACTTTTTTGAGATTTTGGGTGAGCTTAAAGCTTCGATCAAGGTAGGGGGATGGTTTCTTGCTTCTCTCGTGTGATTTCCCTGCTATTCCTTGCCCGGTGAGCTCGAGATCGAGTGTTCTTCATGTTTTGGGGGTTTATGCGTGCTAGGGGATGAGCGATGGGTTTTCACCATTGGAGGCCTTGGTTGTTGGATTGCTTGTGGTTTTCTGGTGGTAGAATGGTCTAGGGATGACTCCCCAAGATTTCCGCTTTATCTAGCGACAATGGGCTTTTGATTGAGCTCCAAGTGAACTTGGGTGTTGATTTTTCGTGAAAACTACAAGAGGCAGCCACGGAGGTGGCCGTCGCATCCAGGACTAGGTGACCAATGGCCTGGCCGCCCAGGTCTGTAAGGCAGCCATGGGCTTGGCCGCCCAATAGTACAGACGGCTGATAAACGTTCATTGGTCGATACTTATTCATATCACACACATTATTTTTAGACTTTAATGAAGTTAATTATGTAGTTTTACATAATAATCTCAGACTCATGTAAAATAATTTTTTTTGGCAGAAGACTATGCATAGTGATAGTGGCGGGGGTGACAAGTAGTGGGTGAGATGGGAGGATGGGTGAAGGCATCGATGTTGGTGTGAAGGTAAAATGTGTGGCAGATGGGAGGACGAATGGCCTAGCAAGTGGAGGGGAGGCTTGATGTGTGGATGTGAGAATGGGGGATGAAAAAGGATTGCGATGGTTGTGGTGGAGGGCTGAGACTTGGTGGATGAGGCTGTCATCGTCATATGACCACCCGGCGTTGGGAGCCAGGGGTTGGACCAAGTTGACCTGAGCCGGTGCCGGCGGCTGAGGCTGCAGAGCGGGAGGATGATTCGGCATGGGGTTCTGGTGGATCCCCAAGTCTTGAACCAGCTGCGGCTATTGTAGTGGCTGCTACTGCGGCGGTGGTGCCTATTGTTGCTACACTTGCTACCTCGACGCTTGCCTTCTTTTTTCCTTTGTTTCAATAATGGCCTTATGCATCTTGACCCATTCGATTCTATGTCCCTCATGTAGGCCGAACTACTACCAACTTCTCTAGCCCTATAAGGATTATCTAAAATCTTCCCGCTCCTAAGAGAAGAGATTGCCTTAGTATTTTCAAATTGGGGTCCTATCAGAGGGGGAATTTGAGGAATCTGAGGAGGGTTCGACTGAAGAAGATGAGGCGCTCTTTGAGGGAAGCTTGGAGGTTGATTTTTAGGATTAGCCACTGGTTGGCTAGGAAGTTGACCGACCTCTCTCCTCATATTGTTTGCAGCTAATTGTCCTATTTGACCTTGCAACATAGCAATGGATTGTTGCTGAGTGAGAATCAGTTGTTGAAGTTGTTCAAATTTGTCATCAAAATTGGGCTGAGGAGGGGGATGAGATTGAACTTGAGCTTCATTAGATTTGAATGGAGGATACTGATGATATTGGCCCTGAGAATATTGAACATGAGGGTATGGGGCCTGTGAAAACTGAGCTTGAGGGTGATGAAATTGATTTGGAGGTGCATAAAAATTTAGACGGGACTAGAACGGAACTTGAAATGGTTATTTTTGAACTGGTTGATTGGAGGGATTGGGTGGCTGAGATGGTTTCCAAGAAAAGATTGGGTGATTTCTCTAGCCTAGATTATAGGTGTTAGAATATGGATCGTATGCAGGTTTAGAGACACCTTGAGCAACAAAGATTTGTTCTTGGATAAATGGAGGGAGTTGGGCCACCGTGGGGCATTCAGAGACAACATGATGTGCGCTTGCACAAAGAACACAAGCTTCTTGATTGGTGGGTTCGGAAAAGGACTGTGAAGTGGATGGAAAGGTGGGATCCTGTCTATTTAACGCCAAAAGTTGATCTAACTTTCGAGCCATCAAATCAACCTTCACCATCTTTTGGGCTAACATGTCCACTTTATTCAACTTTTGTGTGAGGGCATTGACATCCATTCTATTCTCCGACTCACCTTGGTTCCTTACTTCATAAAGCCCTGCCCGCTTGGATGGTCCAACTATTCTTTCATATGATGAGAGTGAGGCATGACTAATAGAGTTCTCACTGAGCATCTCAAATAGGTTGTATGTCCCATCTTCACTCTTACTCATGAAGGCCCCTCCACATGACGCATCCACCATTTACCTATGGCTGTCGATTAATCCCTCATAGAAAGCTTGAACAATTTGCCACCTTAATAATCCATGATAGGGGTATTTCCTAAGTAAATCCTTTAATCTCTCCCATGGCTCATGAATTTGTTCTCCAGGATTTTGTGTAAACCCTGTGATGGCCCTCCTCATTGTATTTGTAACGACCCGAGATCCGAATACCGAGAAAGGCTAGATAATTCGAATCTCAAATCGCCACCCACGAGTCTGAAGACTTGGAAGGGTTAAAGGGATGGTGTGGAGATATACAAGAATCTAAAATAATTGTAGAATTTAACAGTTAATGTGAATAAGTAAGAAATTAAATTATCATTAAGTAAATTACATAGTCCAAATAAAGTAATAGCTCATAATACAACAGTAGTCCACAACTAGTACAGTGACGGAAAGGAAATTACAACTACACGGAACATACCCTGACTCTGGTAACTGGCAACTAACCCTGGGCACTAGAACCACGCTGATCCTCAAACGCACTCCTCTGAAGCCTCGCCTCACCTGAAACATGGTGGAAACACGTAGAGAATGAGCCTCAAAACACAAGGCTCAATAGGGATCATTCGAACCCCTACCTCACAAAATGGGAAACTGCGTCACAAGTAGCTAAAGGCGAGTACAACAGGAATAAATAAACGAAAAAGCCCTGCTACTACTGACACCGATCTCACGGTGTGAAAATCGAGACACACGCCACGGGACAAGACCAAGAGTCGCTACCTAACAAGACAGGAGTACCACCCACTAGAAGCACAGTTGGATGCGTCCCCTGACGACTTACACTGTGTCACAGTGTCTCCCTACTCGCCCTAGGTGGAAACTGAGACACACAAAAGTAACACTGACAAGGGTCTAGTCGGGGTCGTGCTCATCAGCACGCGTCCGAAGTCCCCGACCACGTGTGCACACATTGACTGACTGCGCTATGTCAGGCCCTCTAGCTAGTTCTTCCTCCGGGCCCGGACTTGAGCCGCCATAGTAGGAGGCCCACGGCAACCAGCCTAAAGCCGTCTCTCTCGAGTAGCCTCGCCACCACTCCCTGGTGGGACCACACGCGTGTCGGAAGGCTATGACTAGTGGAGGGTCGCTAAAGGAGTAGACTCTCTAGTCAACGAAAAATGACGCCTGAATCGGACAAGTACAAGGACCGCTCCTTGTACCGATACCGACTCACGGTGACACAAGCCGAGAACACCACCTCCCGGGACCCACGGCACCCTAACGCATGCCCCCACATGATGCCCAGCATCAGTCAGGCCACGGGTCAACACGTGGATCGAGGTCCACTCACTCGGGACTCGAATCGGTAAGGAACGAACTTTCGTTCAGACAGCACACAGGAAACGGTCCACCCTTGGCCGTTCCTAGATAAACGGTCGGTCGATGGACCACCTCGAGAACTGAGATGGTCCTCTCTGAACCGTGGGACGATCAGGGATGGTCACTAATAAACCGCCCCTAAACGGGTAGACACGGTCTGTCTTGGACCATGTAAGACATGAGCGATCCCTCTTGGGGCCACCTCAGAGGGTAGACGGTCACCCATGGGACCGCCGTACCTCTGGACTAAACGGGAAAATAAACGATCGTCCTCAGACCGTTCAAGGCCTAAACAGTCCAACACTGGGCCGCTTGAGGATCTAAGCGGTCCCCCTTGGGGTCGTTAAGCCACCCAACGGCACGGAAAGCAGAACGGTCACCTCATGACCATTGGAGACTTAAACAGTCTCACTTGGGACCGTCCAAAGGGACTAAACGGCCACCTCATGACCGCTAAGCCCAAGATTGTGCAACAGTCAAAACTCAATGGTCGAAAATGCCTCGGGAGCCACGCTGGCTCCACGAGGGAAAACGGTCAACCTTTAGGCCACCGAGGAGTGAAACGGACATACGATAGACCACGTATTCCTCTGACACTCCCTGGTCGATAGGCGGTCAACCTCTGGGCCGCGCAGCCATAGAAACGGTTCCTGTTAGGACCGTTTCTATTCCGGCAACCCGAGAACGGTGAACCACCGTGGGATTCATCATTCCACACCCCAATCACCCTCGAGTGACGAGGAAACAAGGGGGGACTCATCCCCATGCCCCTAGGCACCCAACGGCGCCCTCAAACCATCGATTAACGCGGTGAAACGCTAAATCGGCCCTCGATCCCCAAATCATGGTTTTCCCTTTCCGGCATGAAACGAACCCCTCTCGACCTCCCATCGGCCTAGAAATTATGGGGAAGGTAAATGTTAGGCTAGGGATCCGCCACCCTACCTCGGGGTCGCTCGAAACGCGGTGGATCACGGCCAATCCACGAAGAACGCCTTAAAACCCTTGATCTCTCACGAGCTCCCACGAACCACACGCCGTCGCGATCACCTCGCCGCCGCGCCATCGCCTCATCGCCGTCTGTAGCCAGAGGGGAGCACCGCCGTGGTCACGCCATAGGAAGAAGAGGAAGAAGAGGGGGGCGATTCTCACGGTGGAGAGGGGAGGAAGAAGAAGAAGAAAAGGTGGAAAAAGAAAAAGAAAAGAAATGATTCATAAAGTCCGTGTAGGTTTTCTCCCTGTGGATTGGAAAGTCCATTCATGTCTTATACAGAGTCCATGCATGTTTTGGACTTAGAAAAATTACTGTTGGGTTGCATCTTGAGTCCGTGCACATTCTCTTAAGAAGGAAAGCAGAGTCCAAGCATGAACAGTCCCATGCATACCAAGTCCGAGCAGCATTAAGTCCGTGCATATTTTCTTATTGAAACCAAGTCCTTGCACGTCTTTACAAAGTCCGTGTATGTCAAACCCCGTGCATATTTTCTTATTAAAACCAAGTCCTTGCACGTCTTAATTAAGTCCTTGCACGTCTTCACAAAGTCCATGCATGTCAAACCCCGTGCATGTTTTTCCCTTTGTGCAACTTTTGTTATTGAAACATGCGTTCGTGCATGTTCATTTGAAACATGCATCCATACACGTTTTGCTCTGCTTTACAAAGCCCACGACTTGGCAATCAAGTCCATGCACATATCATACCCTGTGCGTATTCCTCAAACAAAGTCCTTGCATGCTCTGCCTACTATCAAGTCCGTGCATCACCTTGCTCGTTTTGTATTAAAGTCGGTGTATGCACTATGGCAAAGTCAGTGTATGTCCGAGCATACACTGTCACAAAAGTAGTGCATGTCCGAGCATATGCATTATGTCTTTCTCTACAAGTCTGAGCACACATCAACACTCATGCATGTTTTGCTTGTTGTTTATCAAAGTCGGAGCATACAATGTAGCAGAGATAGTGTATGTCCTTTTAAGGTCCGAGCACACACCAGCAAGTCCGAGCACATAATAACATCCATGCACCTTTTTGTTTGTTGCTTGTTAGAGTCGGAGCATACACTGTAGCAAACACAGTGTATGTCCTTAGAAGGTCCGAGCACATTGGAGCTAGTCCATGCATGTTAGCTAGGCCAACCTCGTGCATCTTTTGCTCACTGTATATTAAAGTCAGAGCATACACTGTAGCTAAGTCAGTGTAAGTCCGAGCGGGCCTGTGCTATGACTGCCTTAGCTGCAGCAAGTCCGAGCACATACTATAGCAGTTAGTCTACATGTACTAAATATACTCCGTGCATCTTCCTTATATCTAGTACATCTTCAACTGAACTAATGATCATTTCTGTGTTGACAGATAATATTTTGTGGAAGATAAGGATAGCACGTGATCCAAGGTTGGATGCTGTGCTAGGATCGTGACACGTGTAAAGCGGCATGGTAAGATGCTGCCACGTGTCGAGGCTTTAGGTATGAAAATTCGTGGAAGACACACGCCCTTTCTGCTGCTGCTATTAAAGGAAGATTTCTCCTTTTGGAGAAAATGATTGTGGATAATTTAGTAGGAATCCAATGCTAAAGCAGCAGGGCAAGTCAGATCTCAAAGGCAGATGAGTCTAATGGAGCAAGAGCTCCAATTATATGATAACCAAGACTGAATGAAGTAGGTGTAGGGGGTTTGGGACTTACTAAAATAAAGAGACAAAGTCTGATCTATTAGTCAACTGACAAAGGGAAAGTTAGTCGACTGATATGGAATTCAGCTGATTGATTTCCATGGAATTCATTCGACTGATATAGAAATCAGTCGACTGAAATGCAAGCAAGTTGACTGATATTTACGTAGCTTGGCAGATACGTAAATGGGGACCACCTTCATATCAGAACACGGATCACACAAGGACCACTTTCATATCAGAATGTATGACCAACATTGAGTCGACCCAGCAGAGCCTCAAGTCGGCACATGTAGTGCAACAGCAGTAGCTAGTAGCACAAAGCATCATGAAGCCAGCAACAACAACAACAGCAGTAGCAACAACAACAACAACAACAACAACAGTAGCTAGTTGCATCAGCATCAGCAACTAGCAGTATCATGCAAGCTCAAGCCAACAAAGGCCAACCACAAGTCAACAAATATTCTGAACTATGCCAAGACAACAAAAGAGGCTAACTTTCATAAGTGAGTCAACCCACATTGCTATATCCCAGCAACAACAATAGCAGCGATAATGTTCAAGTCGACTTAGACTTAGCGTCAAGTCAACTCATCCTTCATTCAGGGTTGACACAGATGACTAAGCACTCAGACAAGTCGACTCAAGGGTCTGACCAAGTCGACTTAGAGCGTCATCTAGCATTATGCTTCACTCACTGAAAGGAGCAAGTCGACTCAAGCTCTAAACTAAGTCAACTTACAACCTCCCAGCAACTCAAGACTCGTAATGCTAAAAAGGATAAGTCGACTCAAGCTTCATGCTAAGTCGGCTCACAGCATTCCAGAAGCTGGAAACTCACCAAATACAATGGACAAGTCGACTTAAGCTTGATGGCAAGTCAACTTACATTCTTCAAGTAGCTTGAAGCTTGCTAAGTGCAAATAGCAAGTCAACTTAGTCTCACACCAAGTTGACTTATTACAGCAGCACGTGCAGACTGCGAGCAAGACGTGATTATTTATTCCAAGTCAATGGCACAAGCCTTTAGGACTTGCATCTCAAGGTCCAAAAAGGTCCTAGGACAAAGATCCTGTGTCACGCCCCGAGCGGGAAAGATTACCTAGAGGTGACATGACGAGTCTATATCATTCATGTCAATCAGAGCGTAGTGTATTCAACACAAAGACAGAGTGCGCAAGATAGCAATTAAACCCAAATCTTTATTTAATCATAATCATATTTCTCCCATATTCTCTCTCCTCTACACCCCCATTTCCTCGGTTCGCGGTCCAAACGGGCCCCAGTCGACGCGTGGGAGATACCGATGGGACGGGCTCGACTCGAGGATCACGCCAGTACCCTTCTTCCCTTGGATCGTGGAGCGTGGAGACGCGTGTGAGCTAAAAGATGACGTGGCCCTCGTCGCCTATTCGGCACCGATTCGCTGTCTTCGCCATGCAAAAGGTAGGGGATCGAACTCCTCATCTCGCCAGGAATCCGTTGACGCCCTCTGTGTCGCCATCCGTCGTCATTGTTCTCGTTTTCTGTGCATTTCTTATTTTGGGTGATTTTAAGATTAATTCTCAATTTACGTGCCTCTCTCATTTCTTGGTCCAGACGGCTACTGATCGAAGCCGGGGAGGTACCATTGGATTGGTCGCGTCGCGAGGATCGCGTTGATGCTCACCTTTCCTCGATTCGGGGAACGTGGAGTCGAGTCGGGCCATGAGGCACCATGTTACCCTCTCGCCGGTTCGCCGTCGTATCGTCGTTTTCGTCATCCTCCAGGTAGGGGGATGGATTCCCTATCTCGTTAGGACACCGCTGGTACCACTTGTGCCGTGGTCCGACGCCTGTAACCTCGTATTTCGTGCATAATCCTATTTAGTGTATTTTAATTCATTTTTAGCTTTAATTGCTTGTAATTCTGTCTATGGGCATTGTATTTCATTTCTAGTGGCATGCTTATGCTTGTATGATCGGTATGGCTTAACAGGTTTATCAGGTTTTGTATTCCGCAGCGTCCCCCGTCGATTTCGATCGATCAGGAGGGGTTTTCGATTTCGAACTCCGGAGTCACGAAACTGAGGTGACATAATGCGCCTGCCCTGGTGCGTTATGCCCTTTTAACACGTCCCTTGAGGTGCGTTATGTGGTCCGTGTCTAAGTTTCCTGTGCATTTTGATGTTCGGGTGGCTTTAACGCGCCTGCCATGGTGCGTTATAGTCCTTTGTATTTGAGTTAAAGGTTTGTTGCCTTTAACGGCCCTTCCCCTGTGCGTTAAATTCAATATGATGCCCCTCTTGAGGTGTGTTATATACCGTGGTTTCCTATGGATTCTTTCGTCTGGAGGGCATAAAGGCTCATGAGAGGTGCATTATGTTCACTATAACGCCCCACCCCGGGTCCATTATATTCCCTGTCCGTGATGTTGTGTGCTCGTTGACTTTAACGCCCTTGATCCAGTGCGTTATAGTCCTCTGTCGCGCCTGTCCTGGTGCATTATAGTTCCATTTTCCTGTGAAATTTCTGAGTTCTGTGAGGCATAGAGGTCCTGCCCTGGTCCGTTATGGTATGTAACAGGGTGGTGGGAGATTGTAGGAACTGTGATTTTGATGATAACATACTATGAATCATGTTGCGACTGAACTGCATAAGAATCATTCATATTGAACAAGCGATGTATTTGTCTAAGTGTCAAAACTCAGGTCGATGCACATATAGGCACTTAGTCATTTAGGTCGATGCGTGTTCAGGTTTTGGTTAGATAAGGTCGATGCACACCCATATCTTCATCACATCTGGTCAATGTACATTTTAGGATTAAGTCTGATAGGTCAATAAAAATTTTAGTCTTAAGTCAGATAGGTCAGTACAATTTTTCACATTACGCCTGTTAGGTCAATGCATGCATATGTCTTCATCTTGTCAAGTCGATGCATCCTTATACGTCATTGAACATAAGGTCGATGCATGTACTCGCATGAAGTCACAAAGGTCGGTGCATATATACACTAGTAGTGTATCAGGTCAGTGCATGAGTGACTTTGTGCTTAGCAAGGTCGATGCACATTGTATCTTGTGAAAAGTAAGGTCGATGCACATTACACCTTGTGTGAAGTAAGGTCGATGCACATTGCACCTTGAGTAAAGCAAGGTCAATGCACATTCTACCTTGTGTAAAGCAAGGTCGAGGCACATCCTTACACTTATTCTGTAAGGCCGACGTTCATGCAAGTACTGTGCACATCAGGTCAATGCACGTATTGTAGCATGCTCTACAAGGTCAATGCATTGTCCTTAACATGTTGTACTAGGTCTGTGCACATGCAGTGTCTAGAGTCTGTGCACATATAGAGTTTTTGCATATATAGGCCTGTGCACATGTAGAGTCGAGGGTCGATGCACATGTAGAAGCCATGTCATCAGGTCTGTGCATTAAGTCCATACTTTAAGGCATCTGCATTCATTTGATCTATGCATCTGATATCTTTGTGAAACTAGCTAAGTATGAATTCTCTTGAGCAATAATGATTAAAAAGGTGTTTGATGAAATAACTTATTTCTTATTGACAGGAATTCAGTCAAACACTTAAAGGACTGAGAGTAGCAGAGATTTAAGTGGGCATGTGATCCAAGAATCAAGTTAATGAGACACGTGATCCAAGGCGACCAGCTCTCTAGGATCTATCAGCCACATGGTCTAGTCCCATCTACCAGATCTGAGACGTGGACTAATCAAGCCACTTTTCTGACAAGGCATTGGCGGGAATTCTCCCTCCACGCACCGGAGTGAAACCTGCGGGGACCACATGACCCAGTTCGCCAGTATATAAAGGGGGATCGCTGAGAAGTTGATAGAAGAAGAGAATATTGGATAGAAGAAAAAGGAGTGAAGCTGAGTAACCTACAGAGATCGATCATTGAGAAGAATGGGCTTGCAGAGGTGAGTATATTTTTTTTTGATTGATTTTTTTTTTGTGTCCTGACTGCAAGACGCCCGTGACACCACGGTAGCAAACTTGCGGGCTCGCTAGGCAGACACGGAACTACAGTTGCGTGATACTCGTGCAGCTTTGAGTTCTTCAGTAAGTATTTATGCACATGGTCCTAGTTATAGCCCTGATTTCCTTGTACTAAACCCTCAGCGTCACCTTATGCGTATTGCAACATGCCCAGCTTGATGTAGCCTCATCAGTGATGGGGGTGGACGGTGTCTCCTCTAGTTTATGGATCCCTACCTCGGAGCTTGATTTGCTTCATGAGCAGCTCGCTCGTGCTACGCAGCGTGCCGTAGAGGCAGAAGGAATGCTTTCTGCACAAGTGAGGGTTTCCATTGAACTTTCTTTATTCATGCTTTGCCATATGTCTTGAGATAGTGGTCATGGCAGACGAAGAAAATGCAAGATGCAGTTGCCCACGCCACGCAGGGGCAAGCTAGGATAGCGGAGCTAGAGGAGGAACTGCAAGGTCATTAACACGACGACCCCTCTTAGGATGCAGTGGAGTTGAGGATCACCCTTTAGCTGGAAAGGGAGGACAGAGAGAGGGAATGAGCGGAGAAGGAAAGAGCCAGGGAAAGAGAGACAGCCGAGAGATTGACTGAGAGGGAGGAGTGGAGGACCTTGGAGGCCCAACTGTTTGAACTCCAAACCAGTCTCGGTCTCACTAAACAATGGCTGAGGGATGGTAAGGAGTTCTACCGAAAAACACGAGAGCGTGGCTTCCGTGTCAGTAGCTTCTTTGTTGCTCCTACCGACCGACGGGGCGCGGAATCGGGGAGAGGATTACAAGGCGGAAGGAGTACCGCCTGCCTTAGTTTGGCAACTCCCTCTAGGGCCCTTCGCCTGGAGAGTAGTGAAATGAGTAATGTAGAGGGTAGAACTTGATGTACACTTTTCGGAAGAAGATAATGGAATATCTAGTTTGCTGTTCTCTGCCTCTTTTCTGCCATTCCAATCCTTGTACACATCACTTAGAGAAACAAGTTAGTTTTTCTGTTTTGGCTTGGCCCCATGCTCAATGTGTGGGTTGTCGTTTTGAGGCTAGTCTTGATAACGAGTCAAGGGGCTAAGCCTTTATTAATTAAGGCAAAAAGATGAAAGTTGATGAATGCAACACAAAGGCACATGAATGCACGTGAAAATTAAAATGAAATGTAACACACAAATGCAATCTGAAGGATGCAGATTTTTAATCTTCTCTTTATTTTTTTGTTGTTTTTTGTTGTTATTTGTTTCTTTCTCCCTTTTTATGTTTTGATTTTGTTTTGCTTCTTTTAGTTTATCTTAATTTCGAAAGTAGGGGATAGATCTATTCACCCCCCCTCTAGATCTACTCAGCCCATACACAACACTTCGAGCCATAATCCACCAAGGCATGATGAGCCTTAAGCCAATCCATGCCCAAAATCACATCAAAGTCCTGAAGGGGTAATGCGTAAAGCCTGGCCGATAAGTTCCGCCCTTCTACCCACACAGGCACCTTCTCAAAGCAATATAGGGTGATCATAAAGTAACTGGTAGGCAACTCTACCGCCAAATCATAGGACATCTCGGCCACCGAGTCCTCCACACTCTGAGCAAAATCCTCCGAGATGAACGAATGAGAAGCACCCGAATTGAACAAAACACGAGTCGTACAACCCAAAATCAGAAGAGTACCTTCCACTAACTGTGACGCCTCAACCTCTGCTCTGGTCATGTGAGTCAGTCTGCCTCGGGATCACTGCCTCCCTACAGTAGCTGACCGAGTCAACTAAGGAAATTGTCCCTACTGCTGGTACTATTGCAGCTGTGATGACAACTGCTGGGGCTAAAACTGCTGCTACTGCTGAAACTCATGCGGCTAACGCGGTCTCTGTGGACAGTCACGTGCCATGTGCCCTGGCTGGTCACACCTGAAGTAAATCACAGGCACCGAACACGGCCTGTCTGGATGAGAACCGCCACACTTGGGACACCTACCTCGAGAACCACTCACCAAACCCTGGCACTGAAAAGATACAGGCTGCTGAACACTGCCCACTAACTACTGCGTCGGCTCCTTACGACCCGACGCTTCCTGCCAAGACCAGCTTCCATAAGCAACTTCTTGAGCTTCGCACCAAGGGACGACGACTCTGATGCTGAAGCCACAGACTGAGTTGCCTCTAAACCACCTACTGAGGGCTGGACGGTACTCTACTACTACACGTCCATCGGCTGACTGAAACCTACCTGAGCCTGACCTGCACTGCCGTGCCCTTGGACCTTCTGCAAATCTCTCTCCAGCGTCATTGCTGCCTTGCAAGCTGCATCCATATTGGCTGGACCCGATGCAAGAAGGGGATGCCTCAACTCTGACCTCAAACCTCCCATAAACTTCTCGGTCTTTACTTCCTTATCCGCCATGATGTGAGACGCATAACGACCCAGCTCAATAAACCTGGATCGATACTGCATCACTAACATGTCACCCTAGGTCAACTCTAAGAACTCACGCAGCCTCTGTGACCTGATGAAAGACGGACAGAAAGCACACTCGAAAGCTGTGACAAACTCCTGCCATGTGATCTGCCGAAGAGGATGAGACTGGAGCACTGCTCCCCATTCTGGTGTCCACCAAGATCGGGCTGATCCCTGTCGAGAGTGAGCCGACCACCCACGACTCATCGCCGGTTTCTCAACCACGCACGTCCGATCGCTTCCCTCGCGTGGGACCTACCCGAGCTTGCTTAGAGTCCTAGTCGGTCTCAAGTCTCACGGGTTCAGTCCCGCATCAGTACGGCTTTGTTGCCATCATGGGAGGCGGTTCTATCGTGAAGAATGACGTCTTCTCAAGTTTACATGTAGGGGGATAGATTTTACCTCGTCTTTCCATATTTTGCTACGTTTTAGAACGATGAAATGCCTGTTAGAATGCTAGTTTGAACTCAATGTATGAATGGGAATTGCTTTCATTTTTACCCTTGTGAAAGAACTATCATTGCCATTGTTTGTTATGTTTTTGAGGTATTTAATGTGTAAAACTAGAAAAGGACAAGTGTAAACAGGTGTTACTCTTGTATTCCCATCGATTTGAATCGATTGGTAGGGGTCTAGACCAAGATAACTTAGGCTCAAAATCCTGAACAGAATGCGGTACAAAGAAGCACCGCATTCTCAGTAGAACACACCATAGGTAGGCAATGCATTATGATCATCGCAGCATATCGTGGCACCACGATCTGTGCTTTTAGGATTTTTCGAAGGTGGTAGATATCGCGGTCATGTGAACCACCGCATTCATTCTTAATGTGCTGCAAATGTCTGCCGCGTTAATGAGGAATGCTCCCAAAGGGTCTTGTGCATTCTCAGTAGACCCAGTTATGCCCTTAGTGTCGATTGGTCATGCATCTAGGATGAGCTATTAATAGTTTTGCATTAATTGCTACTTTATATCACATTTATTTCCCCATGTTGAGTGATTTTCCCTTTCTTTGTGACAGATCCACTAGTCGTGGCCCGACGACCCTTAGAGTTGGCCCACCGAGAAGAAGGTGGTGGGCAGTCCCGGTGTACGATTTTTAGGCTAGTTCTCGTGGGCCCCCTTGCTTTGCCATAGCATCCAACTGGGGAAAAAACTAGCTAGAGGCCTACCTCAAGGCATTGAGCCTGTGTGTGCACACGTGGTCAGGGGTGTGGACTTGCGCTGACGAGCGTGACCCTGACTAGTCCTTTTCTTTAGTTACTGTTACGGTGTCTTAGTTACCGTGTTCAAGGCGAGTGGGAGACACCTGAGGCATAGTGTAAGTTGTCAGTGGACGCGCCTGGTCTTTCTTCTAGTGGTTGTTCTTTCTCTTGTCACTTACTTTGTGGAAAGTTAACTCTAATGGTGAATGCATGATTCTTGTGTTTCATTACGTATTTTATTAGCCATCTTTTAATTGCTATACCTGTACAGCTTTCTTATATTGTTATAGTTGCATCCCAGTTAGTTATTTCTTCGTCAAATGACAAATGTCCATGGTGTGTTCTAGCATGCTTCAGATGAATTAAAATGGGTTGATGGATTTTCCTCCTATTTTGCAAAAGTTGAAGGCATGTGGAGAGGGAAAAATTAGTAGCCCAACTATACGCGCGGATCAGGGCGGCCGAACTAGGTCTAGACTGGCCCAATTAGCGCCAACACGACACAACCAGGCCAAAGCCCCCAACGCGACAACCCCACACATGGGCCCGCCCATCTCAAAGCCCAAACGCACTCGGAATAGATCTTCATAGGCGTCTGTTGGGCCCAGAAGTCTGAGCTTTGGTCGTTCAGAAAAGCCTAAATGGTGCTCGAGCGTAACCGACACAACGCCATCCTCGACTCGGGAGAAGCCCAAGCGACTCACTGAGGGATATCCTAATGCTCAGAACCCATCGGACAGGGCATAACTCCTAGCGGGGATCTCGCCACCGCTTGAACGGGCAAACTCCAAAGGACATGGGGAGGGGAAAGGTTTTCCCTTAAAGCATAACGCCCCCAGTCCCTTCAAGTACCCCACAGCGATAATTATATAAACTCTAAGGAGACCCTCCGGAAGGAAGGACCCTAAGCACTCAACACCACACACCTTGGTGGAGAGCGATCTCGCGCCCCCCTCTTCTTCTCCTGTGCTATTTTCCCACCTACGCTCTTCCAGTTCGCTGACTTAAGCATCGGAGGGTTTTCCCTGGGGTTCCAACCCCAGGCTCCTCTGATCCGTTTCCTACCTTGCAGATCCCCATCAGTGGTGATGTCAACTTCATCGATGGCTCAGGACCAGGCGCGAGATCACCCCTATTCATTTGGCACCATCTGTGGGAAATGTATGAAGAGCCAACATGGTGCGAAGAAGTTCTAGCAGGAGAAATGCCGGTGACAAGGGCAAGGCACCGGCGGCCGCAGAGGGGGAACGTACACCTGTACATTCCTCTGACAACCAAGGGGGGACAACCTACCCTTGAAGCCCTCGATGCCCTCCAAACCCTCAACGCTAAACTGGATACCGTCATTGACCTGATGAGGACCCAGGTGGCCAAGGAAGGAAGGTCAGTACCACCTCGTGTGAGCCCCCCCTATGCAGAAGCCTCTTGACAAACCGCTGGAGGCCGCTTCACCCTCCAGGGTAGGTGGCTCATTCGCCATGGGCCAGGTGGGACCTCACAAGACCCGCCTCCAGAGCAAGAAGCCTCCTCCAGTCTGAGAATGAAGGAAACTGGGATGCCCCGAAACCCCTCTGAAACTGAAGCTCCTGCTACAGAACGGCGGGATGACTACCGGAGGTGAGCTCGTAGCCTTCCGGCTATGTGCCAGCTAGAGCTGTCCCTCCGCCTGCTGGACTTTGAGTGACGTTTTGTCGAGCAAGAGCATGCTCTCTGCACCCTACAGAAAGGTCCTCCCTGGAGGGCGAGGAGCAATCCCCTTTCTCCGACCAAATCTTGAGGGCTGAAGTCTCTCCGAGGGTCACCCTCCCAGCCTTCAAGCCCTATGACAGCCAGGGCGACCTGACTGATCATTTCGACAGCTTCGATGCTCTGATGACGCTGCACGGAGCTACTAATGCTGTCAAGTGCCGCGCATTCGTGACCACCCGAGCGCAGGGAGCCCAAGCCTGGTTCCGCACACTCACCCCCGACAGCATCAACAACTTCTGACAATTCGGATGACTGTTCAAGGAGAGCTTCGCCTACAGCATCCCTTCAAGGTCGATAGTGGGATTACTGTCCCTCAAGCAAGCACAGGGGGGGAAACTATGGGCTTACATCAAACATTTCAAAATAGAAGCCCTACGCATCCCCGGCTTGGATGTGACCTCTACCATCACCATACTGACCGAAGGCACTAGCGACGAAAATATCTGACGAGAACTGGTGCTCCCTCCTCCCTCACTGATCTCGTGACCTTGGCTCTACACCATGTAGAGTGCGAGGAGGTCCTCATCACCTATCAAGATCCCACAAGCTTGGGACGGGAGGGGGAGAGAAAGAGGTCATCTGACCAGCCTTCTGGGCTGGGGAAGAGGAGGAACCGAGAGTGCGATTGAAAGGAACCCCCGCACAAGTTCGAGCGCCACACTCCTTTGACTACACCTGTCTATCAAATTTATGAAGAAATAAAGGACTTGGGACTACTCCGCCGCCCCGAGCCAATGAAGACCAACCCAAAGTGACAAAGTTGTCAAAAGCACTATCAGTTCCACGATGACCACAACCACCATACTGGGGATTGCCAATGCCTCAAGGACAAGATCGAAAGTCTCATCCGCCAAGGCCACTTATCCAAGTACGTGGCTGAGTGACAAGAAGACCACGGAGACCCCCTATAAGAGATCGACAATTGCCCTCGTGGAGTCCACATCAACGTCATCTCAGGAGGACGTGCCTCAGGAGGAGACAGCAGTCAAGGAAGGAAGTGCCTTGCCGAGCGAGCCTCCTGGGCTTCTGAGTCCCCTAAGGCTTCGCCAGTGACCAACCAGTAGACCATTGTCTTCTCAGACCAAGATCTCGAAGGAGTGGCCACCACCCATAATGACGCCCTTGTTATCTCGGCCACAAAAAATGATAGTAACGTGGACCGGATCCTAGTGGAAAATGATAGTGCCCCTAATGTATTGTCATACGAGTGTTTGCTAAAGATGGGTGAAAACTCATCAAAATTACGTCTGATCTGAACCCCCCTCTGCGGGTTCAACGGCCAGGTAACCTACCCCGAGGGAGCCCTAAGCTTACCTGTCACCCTTGGTACCCCGCCCAGATCCGTCACCTTTGTGGCAAACTTCATAGTGGTCAGGGAGATATCAGCCTATAACGCCATTTTCGACCGAGGAATCCTCGGCCAAATCAAGGCAGTGCCCTCCACCTACCCCCAAAATATGAAGTTTCCCATCAAATACGGCACCGAGGAAGTTTGAGGCAATCAGGCAATGGCTAGAAGGTGCTTCGTGATCTTGGTGGAAGTCATAAGGCCTGAGGACCAGGGCAAAGAGCTCGAGATTTCTGACGACAAAATGGCGAGCCAGCCTGGGGGAGAGCTCCTGTCTGTTTTCCTCAAAAATGATTTGGCCCTCGAAGTGAAAATCAGAGCAGGCCTGTCACCTAAACTCCAAGCTCAATATAGTGATTTCCTTTTGAAGTATGTACATGTTTTTGCATGGTCTGATGAGGATCTCCCAAGCATCCCCAAGGAGACAGCAATGCACCACCTCAATCTTGACCCAGCAGCAAAATCGGTACAACAATGAAGCATGAAGCACGCCCCTGAGAAGTAGATAATCATCAAAGAGCAAATTAGCAAGGGGAAGAAAACTGGTATGTTTCGTCTGGTCCTTTACCCGACATGGCTCGCCAACATCGTCTTGGTACCCATAGCTTTAGGCTATTGGCAGATGTGCATCAACTTTACCGACCTCAACAGAGCCACCCCAAAGGACTATTATCTACTACCAAGTATCGACCAGCTCGTCGATTCCACCACAGGTAACGAACTCCTTAGCTTCCTGGACGCGTACTCCGGCTACCACCAGACCCAATTGAACCCCAAAGACATAGAGAAGACTACCTTCATCACCGACTCTGGCGTCTACTACTATACCCAGATGCCGTTCGGGTTAAAGAACACTGGAGCTACTTATCAGAGGTTGGTCGGTGTCTCATTCCTCCGGAACCTTAGGACCTCCCTCTTTGGGCATCGCGCCCCTCTACACCCTCATGCCTGGGTCCTCTGAGCTTCTCACTGATTCTCCTGGGACATCACGTCCCTTCCCTTTCTACTCCTCCGGAACCTTCGGATTCCCTATCTCACTCCTTATTCCTTCTTTCAAGGCATCGCGTCCCGCACTATGTCCTTCCTCCGGACCCTCTGGACTCTTTTTTTGTCCTTCTAGAGCATTCCCTCCACTCCATCACTCTTTCTGGGCATCGCGCTCTTCTCCGTCTTCTTCCTCGGGACCTCCAGACCCTTCTTCCTCTTCTAATCCACTCACCCCACCTCCACTTCCGGACCGTCCTGATCTTTCTCTCCTCCCAAGGCATCGCGCCCTTTTATACCTTCCTCCCCCGGAACCTTCGGATCTTCTAGGGTAGCGCGTCCCTTCCCATCTCATTCCTCCGGAACCTTCACACATCCTATCTGGGCACCGCACCCATTTCTATTACTTTCCTCCGGAACCTCTGGATTCTCAATCTCACTCCTTATCCCTTCTTTAGGGCATCGTGTCCCTTCCCATTCCATTCTTTCGGAGCCTCCAGACATTCTCCCAGGGCACCGCGTCCATTTCTATCTTCCTCCTCCGGAACCTCCGGATTTCCCATCTTACCCTCTCTATCTTCTTTCCGGGCATCATGCCCCTTCTGATTCCATTCCTCCGGAACCTTCGGATTCTCTATCTCACTCCTTATCCTTCCTTTTCGGGCATCATGCCCCTCTCCACCTTCCTCCTCTAGACCCTCTGGATCTCTTCCCTTTCCTCCGATTTCTCCTTCTATCCTTCCGGGACATCGCATCCCTTGTTCTCTTCTTCCTCTTCAACCACCTTTTTCCATACCTCTTCTCGGGACATCGCATCCCTCGATATCTTCTCCCTCCGGAGCCTCCGGATTTTCCTTCCCACCATGATTCTCCTCCCTAGCCTCCGGAACCTCCGGACCCGCCTCTCTCTATCTATCAATTCCTCCTTTTGATTCCTTCTGATCTCGGGTCCAGCCCGACTTCTTCCACATCTGTCACTCTGGGCATCTGCCCGTTCTCCCACTGCTTTGGAGACTTCAGTCCTCACTCCTCCTCTTGATTTGCCATTTCTTCTGTAGATCGTTCATGTGATCAGGGTCTCTGCAACTTAGTGAGGGAGTTCTAGCCCTCGCCTCTCTTCCTTTTCTCCTTATTCGTCTGAGTCTTGTCTAAACATCACTCCTTCTGATTAAGCCACTTCAAACCTTGGCTTCCAATCCTTTTTGCCACTTGAGGACGGATCCCATGATGATCAAGATCGCTAATGGCTCTACACTGCACTGCACTGTCAGTGCCATTCGAGCTATCCATCCAAAAAAAAAGAGAGAAGAATGAATGCAAAAGAAAAGGAGAAAGAAAATTATGAGGTCAATAAGGCCCCCCCATCTGCCCACGTAGGAAGAGGACTCCCTAGTAGCATTTCATGGTGAATGTCCAAGGGATAATAAAATAACTACATCATCTACGGAGATAGGAAGACCCTGCAACTGTAGCTTCTAAGAACAAGCATCAAGAGGATGACACTTGGCGTAAGCACCGGAAGCCCGAGCCGAGGCTGTTCGGAGCGTCTCCTGAAGAAATCCATGACGAAAGAAGATAGCTATTGATCTGATGCACAGTTGTCACTGAATATCCCCATGGGGACCATGTAATCAACAGTCCCACCGATGCTGAAGAGCCTTCATTGGCCACTAGGCCTCCCGTGTCAAATACGGGTCCAAACCCTACTAGGGAATGAAAAGAACAAGTCTTGCCGAGGTGTCTGCACCCTTGACTCCTTTCTCCTCATCAAGCCAACAAATAAGTGCCTTTCAGCTTCTAATGACCCATCCTAGCACCCCCAGCCCCATCGGAATTCATGGTGCCTTGCCATCTTCCCATCCTATAGGGGTACCCCCCCTACTTGTCTCACCGGGACTAACCCGCTACCCTTGATTTGGGATCTATGCCCCTGGCCAACGCATTATCGTTGCCTTCTGGTGTTTGGCCAACAATGATTTAGATACACCAAGAGATGCCACAGTTGTCTCACGAGACTTTCCCACCACTGTCGGCATGGACCCTTTGCCTATTTTCTGCCCAATAAAATCTTCGTTTCCTTGACATAAGGCATTCTACCCTTGTCGAGCTCAACACTTTGACCATCAGTCCCGCTGGGCTGTGTCCATAAAGCCTTATCCTTGGCCGGAGGCACTCTGCCCTAGCCAAACTCAAAAATTACCTTCTGTCCTAGCAGGCTAGGTCCACAAAATCTTTTCCTTGGCCTGAGGTGCTCCGCCCTCGCCGAGCTTGAAAATAACCTTTGTCCCACTGGGCAGGGTTTAGAAAACCCTTTTCCTTTGGCCTGAGGCACTCTACCCTCGCCGAGCCCCAAAATTACCCTTTGCCCCACTGGGCTGGGTTCATAAAGTCTTTTCTTGGCTTAAGGCACTCCGCTCTCGCCGAACTCAAAAACTGCTCCTAGTCTCGCGGAATTGGGCCTATCAACCCCCTTCTTTCTGACTTGAGGCACCCTATTTTGACTAGGACTTTGGGATGTTATCCCCTAGTCCTACAGGCACAATAAACAGTCAACTTCATCAATAGTCTCACCGAATAAATATCCCGGTGAATAATCAAGTTCACCAGGACTTTTCAGTGCTAGGAAACATGTTTATCAGACACCAGAGTGTGGACGTGTAAAATTACACGTCTGCGTGTCCCGACCAGTCTAACATCGACAAACAACTTCAACCGAAGAAATTACGAAAAGGGGCGGGCCATCTGCACTCTCCGAACGAATGATACACTATCGTGAAGCCGCCCCCGGAGTCACGTCAGTAAAGAGAAACCAACCCCCAGGAAGCTCACAACCGTGGGCCCCGAAGAGAACTAAGCAGACCGTTGATCGGACTCGAAACGGGCCCAAGACTACCTCAACGGCACACCCGTGCCTCTTCAACGGCACGCTCAGTGCAGCTTCACCGGCGTAGTCTCAGAGACCCTTCCCCGACACACCCATCCGTGGGTTCTTCACTGACACACACACACATAAGTGCCTTCAACGGCACACCCCATGGCTTTCAGCGGCACGCCCTTTCAACGGCACGCCCTGTCCAAGTGCATTCAACGGAAAACCCCATGGCCTTCAGCGGCATGCCCTTTCAACGGCACGCCCTAGCCAAGTGCCTTCAATGGCACACCCGAAGGCCTTCAGAGACACGCCCCTTCAACGGCACGCCCTGGCCAAGTGCCTTCAATGGCACAACCCATGACCTTCAGTGGCACGCCCCCCTGTGCCTCTTCGTCGACACACCCTTTGAGCGTCTTCAGCGGCACGCCCTGCCTGCCTCCTTCGCCAGCACGCCAAGTGCCTTCAGCGGCATGCCTCCAAGTGTTGTCTTCAGCGACATGCCTGCAAGTCCTTTCAATGGCACGCTTCCTCAGCGGTGCATCCGACAGAAGAGATCTCACACCATTCCCTATGGATTCTTGGCGTGCAACGGGTTAGCTGAGGTGTCGATTGGGGATGAAGGCACGTTGCCTACCTCCTGCCACCAAGGACGCCCAAGTCAAATCCCCGTTAATGCCATCATGCTCCCGCATCTGCCGTTCGCGTTCAAAGGCTCCCGCCACCGGGAGTATAAAGGGCCATCTCCTCCGACGAACAAATAGGGACTCAGACAGAGAGAGACTCAGAGAGAGAAGAGAGACACACAAAGAAGAGTGCGGTGAGACAGAAGTGCTCCACAGGAGAAGAAGAAGAAGAAGAAGGGAAGAAGAAGGAGGGAGCTCCATCGTGAAGCCTCTTTCCCCGGACGACCACCAAGAGAGAGAGTAAGAGAGAGGGAGCGGGAGAGCAAAAGCATGTAGCAGGGAGTGTCGGGGGAGCAGGAAGTAGTCACCCTGGCTCACCCCAACACTTCCTCCATCCCTTCTCCTTCCCCCATTTTCGTGATTCTTTTCTTCTCCAACGCTGGCCGGTGAGAGAGAGTGCCCAATCTCGCAAGTCCCGTACTTCCGAGTGACCACCGTGGGAGTGAGTGACTACCCTTACCCTCGGCACCGGGTCGGCCCTCTTAAACAACCCATGTAAGCACTCAATTCATCTTTATCTTCTGCTACATCTATTTGAGCTTTCAATGTAGTGGCATGGCACCTCCATGCTCGCTGGATCATCCGAAGCTATCTCCTATCATCGTCGATTCCCAATAGACGTCCCGTGATTAAAGCTCCACTCAAGGTGACCCTTGGAATCCGCATGGGCAAGCCCATTGGCAGTGACAATGATGATTCTGGTACAACACTAAATCTCAAGCCTCGACTAGACAAAGCTCCCGATCTGATGAGTCGCAGACACAAAACTCCAAACACTTGTGCATCATTGGCATAAAGATGAATTGATCCTCAGGCAGGACGTTCAAATAGTCACTCCAGTCATCTCTAGTCTTCAAGTATGTTGTCTTGCATCTCGCTTGATCTTCAGGATGAAAGATGGCCCTAGCTGGATAAAGAGCATTCTTCTTAAAGATGTAGGAAGTGGTCGTCACAATGTTGTCGAAATCAAAGCACATGTGGATCTCCATCCACACTTGCAACAAATAAAGGCTCCCCATCGCGCTCCCACCCATGCTCATCTGTGTCAACCCACAGTAAAGATGAGCTAGCACGGCATGGGATAAGGAGAATCCTTCCTACAAGAGAGTGAGATGCCCTATGTTCTCTCGCATCAGCATGTCCCCTAATGTCCGAAAGAGCAGCGCCCAGTCGAGACATAGCATCAGCCCTCGCATCAATCTCTCTACATCAGCTGATATGTCTTTAATCTGGCCTAGTATCCACCTGGCAAGGTGATCGATCAAGACCCCTCATTGGTCTATCATCCATCAAACCTCTCGCTTATCACGTACAATCTCAGCCAAGATCTCCTCCCATGGAGGGAGGTCCAATAGATCTCCAGTGTCTAGGATGCTCCATTGGAAGAGAAAATCGATCTCCTCCACCATTACAGAGGCTTCGAACTCTAGGAACATGAAAGTGTGGGTCCCTGGATGCCACAACTCCAATAGTATGCCCAATGCCTCCTAGTTCCACCTCATGCTATTAAGCCTCTTTGTCATGACGAACAGGCACGTCAGATGCCACTAGTGCATAAAGATCCTCATATCAGACGTGATTGCCACCATCTGGTCATGTAGCCATCCATGTCGCTGAGTATGCCTAGCTCCCGGGAAGATTGGGGTGGGCTGAAGAAGGAGAAGGAAAGGAAAGATTAACTATCAAACTAAATATCACCTGCACCAAATACAAGTGTTACCGTCTCCTTCATCTACACAAATATCACAATCAGAGTCTGAAGAATATAAACTATCACGGCTGTCATCAGTATACACCTCATTGTCAGATAGATCCCCCTCCCTAAAAAGTGTCTCAGCCTCATTGTTCCCTTCAGGCTCAACTTCAACAAACTTACAATCATCTGTTAGAGGATTCCAATTTGGATCATCATCGGTTGGGTTAACTTTCTTGGCCCTAGACTTTCTTCTAGTGTTTCATCCTACTACGGCCATCCTAGGATAGAAGATGACAAGGGTACACCTATGTATTGTGTCATGACATACAAGCTTATGTTCAAGTTGACACTATACTTATCAAATAAAGACATGACATCCTCATCTGAAGAAATCTTTGCAAATTTTTTGAGTTTGACATTAGGTACTAGAGCATAGAAGTCAATGGTCTGGTCATGTCCCCACTTGGTGACTTGACTAGCAAGTACTCTAAGCTCCCTTAAATTAACATAGTCCCTTTCAAAACCATAACACTTCTGACTAAATCCGATGGGGACCATTCTCTCATCACCACCCTATGTCTTAAAATGCCCTCCATAATGCAACTTTAGTGTATATGAATCAACAATATTTCTGCTGCACATGTATACAAGAGAATAGAAAGAAAACAGGAGGGGTTATCAATAGTTAACCCAATAAAAAAAAACTAATCAATATACATGTCACTAACTTCCACCTTACCTTATAAAGGACGACAGTAGGGGACCACAGTCTCGTTCCCACCAGGAAAATCTTTTAAAGTCACATTCCCACCTACTGTAGCTGTGTAACCCTACACATAAATAAAAATCGTAAATCCCACGATTGCCAGGATACATCCCTAAATCCTAATCCCACCCAAATGCCATCACTATTTTCTCGACCCCATAGATGAGGGACAAAGGTATCTTTGTCAGTGATATAAATTTGAGAGAAAGAAAGAGGGAGAGTGAAGGAGACATTATGACCGTGAAAGAGATCAATGAGTAGAGCATGAGAAATCGAGACCGTGCGAGAGTGTGTATGATGAATGTGTGATGAAGAAAGCGTGTGAGACTCACCGTAAAGAGAGATCTTCTATCATGACGAGAGAGGAAAGCACAGACCATCAAGACGTAGTTGTAGACAATGAAGATGCCCTTCCCTCCAACGCAGGTGACAGGAGTATGGTTTGGTCGAAAGCTAGGGAAGAGCGATTAGGGCTTGGCGATTTCGTGATAGGAAATATGAGGGTAGGTTAGTCATTCAACCATTTAACCAAACCTTAACCCAAGTAAAACTAATGGGAGTTACGGCGAGGATATAACTGTTAAACATATAGCTAAATGGAGGGTTGTTATTGTGCGAGTTTTCTAGCTTCAATATGCCGCCTCGTAGGAGAGGCCATGGTCGAGGTCGAGGTCCTGCTCCTCAGGAAGAAAGTAGTGCCTCATCTCCTCCTGTAATTGTTCCGGATCAAGCTCAAGTCATTCCAGTTCCTGCTCTAGCTCCTTCTATTCTGGCGCAAGAATATGTGCCTGGTGGCCGTGGTCGTTCAATGAAGGAATTTTTGCTGTTCCATCTGCCGACTTACGAAGGACAAGCTGATCCAGATGCATCCAGGGTTTGGCTAGATGCAACTGAGCGTATATTCTGATCTATGGAATGTGCTGAAGATGAGAAGGTGATGCTTGAAACTTTTCAACTTCAGGGCACAACACTTACTTGGTGGACTACAGAATGTGAAGTTGCCTTCCATTCCTGTCCGCTCCTACAAATCACCTGGACAGAATTTGTCGCCACTTTTGAGCATACTTTTAGTCATGCATATCTCCGCATGAACAAGATGCATCAATTTATGGAGCTCCTACAAGGTGGAATGTCAGTGCTAGAGTATCGCAATCGGTTCATGGAATTGGATCGTTCTGCACCCCATGTGCTTGCAGATGAAGATCTCAAGACTGAACATTTTCTGCGTGGTTTGAGGTCAGATTTGAGGCAACATTTGATTGCAACCCGAGTGTCTGTGATGAATGCTGCTTATCAAGTAGCAGCAGCACTTGAGCAAGATATGGCTAGATCCCATGGTTTTCCTCAAGCAGTGTCAATTCAGCAGACTGTCCCACTTCAACCGAGTTATCAGCCTTCTGTGTTAGGACTTCCTCCTGTCATTCCTGCTGTGAGTGGTACTTCTTCCTTGAAGCCAAAGTTCAAGAAATTTAAGAAAAGGAAGAGATTCGAGCGACAGGTATCATCGGGCATGGTGCAGCAGCCTACTCCGCCTTCTCAGAAGCAGTAGAGGCAAGTGATGGGACCTCCGAAGCTGTGTACGACATGTGGTGGTAGTCATCCTGGTAGGCCTTGCTCCTTGCCAGTGGTTTGTTATCGTTGTGACTAGCTGGGTCACGTAGTTTGAGATTGTCCTTTGCGACTAAAGCCGCAGTAATTTTCGCAAGCTTCTCAGTCGCAGCAGTCTCAGTCTCAGTTCAAACCTCCTTTTCCGCCACCACCGTCTCAGTAGTTTTTCCCGCAAGCTTCAGCAGCACCTTCTTTTCAATCTTCTACAGTGGCAAGTCGGAAGCAGAAGGGCAAGGTTTCTCATATTACGGGAGCAGAGGCCATGGCATCCAACCTCGTCGAAGGTATGATTATGATTTTTGGTCATGCAACTCGTGTCTTATTTAATTCTGGTTCTTCTCACATTCCAAAAGTGAACATTTACAACATGAATTTCATATCCAAATACATGAAATTGGAACCTGCTTCTTCAAGTCAAGTGAAGAGAAAAGCTCATAAGGAAGCACTGAGTCAGGGGGAGGGTCTGCCTCCAACAGAGGAACCAACTGAAGAATAGTTTGTTGTACAACAAGAAGAAGTTGAGAGAGAGATTGAACAGGAAACTACTGAGGAGCCAGTAGAGAAACAACTAAAAGACTTACTGTTAGAGCAAGAATTTGAAGAGATAGGGCTAATAGATAAACGAGTCTTGGAACAACTTGATCAGAACATCAGTGAATTGTTTGACCAGTTTGGAATGGAACCTGAGGAAGCACAGCAGGAAATGGATCAGCCTGAACAAGAAGAAGAGACAGCAAGTGCTGAAGCTACTCCCATTGAAGAACAATTGCCTACTCCAAAAGTGGGAGAAGAATTTACTCTAGATGAAGAGTCTCTGGCTGACATGATTGATGAAGTCCTACAACAAGTTATTGATAAAACTTTGGATGAAATTGCTGAAACAATTGTTGAGGAACAAGAAGATGAACAACAGGGAGTTCAAGAAAGTGATGAAGAAGCTCAGGAGCAGCCACAGAGTGAGGAAGCCCCGCCTCAAGAGGTTGTTGAAGAAGCTGAAGGAGCTGATGAAGAAGTCCCACTGGAGCCATCACAAGCCCCAGCTCCAAAGGCAGCCGAGGAAGATTCTCAAGAGTATGTTAGGGGTCCTACTCCTCATTTCAGAATGTATCCAAGAATGTCATTTGGACCGACTCCTTCACATGGACATCATATGGGAGGATTGGTTGGGCTTGGTATACCACCACCACTGTCACCTGAACAACAACCTGCATCTGAAGAGGAACATGATGAAGAGCAATCTACAACTGAAGAGCAAGCTGCAAATGAAGAGCCACATACACCTGAACGGTAAGCTGCACCTGAGCCCACTATAATTGAAATGTTGTCTAATTTGACGACTCTAGTGATGAATCAGAAAGATTTGATGCATGCTCAATTCCTATATACAAATGTCAATGTAAACCGATTGAATAGTAGGTTGCAGCAGTTAGAAAACTCCATGATGACACAATGGCTGTAATTTTTAATTTATAAATAAAGGACAGATGTAGCATCTCGGGAGCTTCTAGAATCTCTTCTAGGTGTATGTAACCGAATTGCAGACATGGTGAGCAGTATCTAAGATACTCAACCCACATCCTTCAGCACAATTGCTAAAATTCTTGAACACACTTATGATATCAAAATAGAATTTGAAAAGATGAAGAGTGTGATGAACCCACTCTTTGCAAGTCAGCAAGAGCTCATGTACCCGTAATGGGCGATCGTCAAGATCATCCGTGTCACAACGCATAGAGGCAAAAGGTATTTTTCGACAGTTAACCAAAGGTGTTCAGACTTGTCCGATGTAAATAAACACCGATTCCGGTCGGTGGGAAAAAGTCCAGTACACGAACCCTAAATCGTCTGATAAATTCCAAAAGTGCGGAATTAACAAATATGTCAAAATATCCACATATTCATCGAACAAAATGGATATTCAAAAATTTCGTGTGTAAATAGGCACCATCCGGTTCTTGTAAACCCATATCCGGTTGGGCTTATCTGTGACTTACCCACTAGATCCTAGGAATCGGCTAATATCGGGTCCCGTGGACCCAATACGACTCTCCTTCCCTACCCGACTTCAGCGAATGGTTCGGCCCTTCATCTTGTCCCAGTGACTGTGGAGGAGCGGGGTATGATGAAGGGAAAAGCACCGTCGACTGCCAGTAGCCCACCCTGACATTCGCCTGCGCTGGCCTCCTCTCCTCCAAGTCGCTGCGATGTTCAGGGCGAGCCCTTGTAGCTGCATGTCCCCACCGATGTCTACAAGAGCGGTAAGTACCTCATCTTGCCAAATGAAGGCAATGGAGTCCCGACCCCATCGTCATCTTTCTGGGGAGCGAACACAACCTTGCGTGGGCCGCTTCATTGAACACAGGGGAGTGAGCCTCAACGGGATGTGCTGCGGGCGGCCTTGCTCCCAGCGATTCGTCTGCTGGAGGCAGCTACTAGTGACGGTGAGGTCCAGCAGCCAGATGGGATTACCAGGTCGGCCCTGCTTACTGGGGATCCTGAGGAAGCAGTTGCTGCTCAACGTCCCCCGATAGCTTGTCGTCTGGTTGCTACTGCTACAGGGGCCCCGACGGATGCATCTTCAGAGGATGGGGGTCTCAGGGAGGCAGTGGATCTGGAGCAGGCTTTCAGGGAGGACCCAGTAAACCCTTGTTAGGGGTTTGAAGCACAGGAGTGTGAATATTAGGAGTTTTCTGATGAAGAAACTACCCTGCTAGCTGTGCCGGTGGGGTCGGTAGCCCTGATTACGGCAGGTGGGGAGCAGAAGAAGTACCACATGACTACGGAGGAGGTGAGGGAGATGATGGCGGCCACTCATAAATAGATGGAGGACCAGGTGAGGGAGATGGCCAATCAAGTGGGAATCTCCTTTGAAGCATGGGTTGGGAAAGATATGACAGGGGCATGTACCAATATCTATAAGAGGTAGTGTGTAGTTACCTTGTAGGAGGAAAGGGCTCAAGCAAAGAGGGGTGAGGGAGGAGGAAGGGGAAGGGGAGGAGAGGGTTACTATTGTGTCTCCATGAGGATAGTCACGAAATTAAGATTCACACATAGTTACTTTGTTACTATCATCAAAACAGAACAATATATGTTGCTAGCATCAAAGCCGAACAACATATGCACAACAATCCACTCATCTCTTGCCACCTCATCCCACCTCTTCATCTCCCTAGAAACAATAACTACTCCATTTAATCCCATCCATTCCCCCAAGCACCCCTTGGCTTTCCCAACACACCTCTCCCTCTCCCTCATGCATCCTCTCACTCTCCGAAGGCAGAACACCCCTCCCTAAGCTCCCTTTCCCCTCCCCTAGGACAGCAATAACCACTCCCCCTTAAGGAAAATTCAAACCATCTCCCTCCGTCTCACCCTAGGCCAAGTGCACCCCTACCACTCCACCTCTCCATCCTAGCCGCACCACTCCCTCCCTTCTTCTGCTAGTTGTGTCCCCAACCTCTCCCCTCCCCATTCTCCTAGCCACCACCCTCCTCCCCCATCCCTCTCACACCAGGAAATGCCCCAGGGCCATCTCCTACCATTTTCTCCCCCTAAACCCTCCATTCTCCCCCTCTCTTTCCCTACTATCAGCCTGGAACCTGCAGCAGCAGTCTACTACGAAGTTGCAGAGTCTGCCACGTCTCCATCGCGCATCCTCTGGTGGTGAACTTTACATTGATGGAAAGTTATTCGAAGCATCTTTCCAGGTGTGGTGGTGGTCTCACCGTCATCCGAGGTCTCTGCTGCCTGGAGGAGCCTTCACCACTGGACTACGCATCTCATCCTTGGCAGACATCCAGTCACAACTTGCAGAGATGTCCACTGCCAGCCTCTTGAAGCACTTGAAGTGGGACTTGGCTGAGACCTCCTTGTGTGAGTCTTCTTCCACCTCCAAGAAGCGGCACACCATTTGGATTCCAGAGCAGCTAGTTCCAGATTTTCTCCCTAGGGTGCGCTAGGTCTATTCCCTCCAGGACCGACCTGACACCCTATTACTATTTGGGGTCTATCTGTCTATTCTGACCTCTGACGGCCTCCCCATGCGTCGCCGATCGAAGAGGGATCGACCACAAATGCAACGACTCTGGCCTCGCCTGCATCCGAGCTCAGGAGCGTCTGTGGTGGCCTCACCTTCTAGCAGTAATGACTCAGAAGCCATTAGATTCAGAAGCTAGTAGTCCTGTTCACGGCCCTGCCCCAGCCATTGTCATCATCGAGAAAATCTCCAAAAAATTTGACGTCCTCCTGGGCCAACCCAGGAGGTTTTGGCCCTGGTTTCATCTCCAACGGAGGTCGAGAAAGTCTACAGCGGAGCCAACAGAGACTGTCTGTCCACTATACCCGAGAGTGGACAGAATCGACGGTCTCCTTGTATTGTTACAGATCGAGAGAAATGTGAGCTAGCTTGAGCAAAAGGTTGTAAATTTGGACTAGGATTATGGTAATGGGTTGGATAAGAGGATTCGGGCTGAGAAGAATGAAGGCCCATTCCAGGAGTGGAAGGATATACAGGCTTGGGAGAAACATTGACATATGGACCCATTGGGCTAGCAGTAGCATGGGTACATGGAGAAGGCCCATTAAGGGAGGAAGGCCCACCATGAGAAGAAGGCCCATTAAGGCGATAAGGCCAATTAAGAGAGGAAGGCCCATTAAGGGAATAAGGTGCATGAGGGTGGTTTGGAATGAGCCTTCGGACTTGGGCCGGGTCCATTTGGCTAACAAGGCATGAGAAGTGGGCCATGAGATTTGCTTGTTCTTCAGATGTGTCAGAGGGACCACGAGGAGATCGGCCTGTGTGGGAAGAAGAATCCATGCGGGAGTAGGAAGATTGGGAAGGAGAAGGATATATGGGATTAAAATGATGCTCCATGAAACGGGTGTTGACTTTCTACAGGGATATCGGAAGAATACAGCCAGGGAAGTAAGGGCATAATGGGCTAAAGAGAACAGGGCTTACTCACTAATACACGGGACCAAGGCAAAAATGTGACCTAGGACTATGGAACTAGACTATGGACACAACAAAAGGGCTAAGCTAAATTGGCCTATCAACAAAAGTCTATGTGGACGATGAGGGTATGCAGCACCAAACACCACAAATGGGCTTGGACAAGCCCAAACAACACAAACAATATAATGTGAGAGTTTTCACCCAAGTCAAACAAGTTGATATGATGGAAAATATTTTATTTTTCTAAAGTGGGCCTTTTAGTGTTTTAAATTAAGCATAATTCTCTCAAGATAGGAATCATATAGGATTAAGGTCCAAACTTTGGGTTGACTAAGGTTAACTCCCTCACACGTATGTAAATACAAGCCTATGGGGTGAAAAGATACAACCGGTCCGGCATCCGTATGGGAATCCACGACTCACAGGGACTTACGGAGGTACCGGATAAGATCACCTAGTCAACCCGAAGAAATATGGAGGCGAGAGGATCACTTACCAAAGGGGAATGCAATAATGATATGAAGAATGCATGGCCCTATGTGCACCGAAGTGCATACAATTTCTATCCTAAAACTAGTAAATCAAGGTAATATTAAATTATGTAAAAATAATGACATGAATGCAAACAAAGTGAAAAATGTAAGACAATATGAAGGACAACAAGACAAGACCAAGAACAAGCACAATCAGGCACTAAAAGACATGAAAAATCATGAATAAGCGACGTACCTTTGCATCTGCCCTGAACCTGTATGTAGATTTTATGCTCCTAAGGCAGGGACCTTATCTTCGGTGCCAAGCCACAACTCCACTAGTCCAGGTTTTGGGAGGGGATTCCAATCATACTTGGCCTGAATTCGAAGATCATGTCCAAGAATTCTAGTCATGATCGTCTGCAATTGCTCAGCAATCTCCGTATCACTCTGGCGGTAAATGCGGATGAATCCGCTAGTTCCGACGTATGCTACTTCTACCTTATCTCCGACCATCATGCGGCTTCCAAAAAGATACCTTAACTTATCAACAAGCGTCTGAGTATTTTGTAATTCGTCTTTGCTAGATACTTGTATATACACTCGTGGTGTAACCCTATTGTCGCCTTTTACTTTAACAATGGGTTTGGTGCCAGCTGATGTAAGAGTAAGGGCTCCTGGATCTCCTGTGCTATATCTCAAATACTCAGAAGCTCCGCGTACAGGTTCGGATGCCTTTACAAATCTTTGAACTTCATCGCCATCGATGTTCATAGCTTTATTAGCAATGTCTTCGATAGCTGCAATAGCCTCGATTGTTACCGCATCACTTACAGGTCTGACGGTAATGCTGGTTGTCTTTGCGTCTGACTGAGTGTTTGATGGATTGTTGTTCTGTTTGTTTGATGCAGGAGCGTTATCGCTTCCCGTATCAGGATCTTGATTTGAGCCAGTGTTTTTGGGATCAGAGTTACTGGATGAAAGATTTTTCAGAGCCGTGAGCTTTGTTTGCGAAGTTGAGAGAGCATCCATCGCACTTTTTGCTGCTAAAGCATCCTTTTCGCACTTGGACTCAGCTTTTTTGTCGGTTATGTCTTTGCATGTCGGGTCGTTGCCGTTGCTCGCTGTCACGCCGTTGAGATCATTTTTTGCTTGCTTAGCTAAGTCATCAGCGGTTTTTTGTCTGCTATCTACCTCAGAGGAGGCTTGTTCTATCTGCCCCTGTGTTGGCGGCTTTGGTGCCGTAGTGCTTAGATCCGAGGGAACCTTGGCCGGTTCGACCATGCCGGATATATTCTCTATTGCACTTATGGCAGCAACCAATCTTAAATCAATGACTGATAGAGCCATATATTGCGATTGATCAATTGAGCCACCCTGCCAAAGAGCACAATGGTCTTCTTGAATGCTGTTGAGCAAAGCATTTGCTTGAGATCGTTGTATTTGTCGACCGGATTCTTGAATGGCGTTGGCCACGTTGGCAGAAACGTTAGGATCTGGTTTGCCGCTAGCGCTCAAACCGCCTTGGAAGCTGGCACCCATGAGGGTAAATACATCTGGCGGAATGTCTCGACATTCACGGATTTCCCATGCATAAGTCTGACTCTCATTGTTATAGGCGTGAACTTTCACGACGGTTCGACCACGAGAACGTGCATCGGAAGCTATAAACACGGCCTCAGGCGCATACGGCTCCACCATGTTTTTGTCGTTGTCGAAGACCGTTGTATGTCGATAGATACTTTGCTGATTGGACGTGGTGCATCCAGCCAAGATGATTGCGCAAACTATCCCCAAACCAGGCATCCTGGAATTCATGTCTACATCCCCCAATGCGACATTACTGGCTAGAAAACTAGCACTACAGACAGTGCGCGTCTGTCAGGAAACCCCTACATCTGATGAAAAAATATAGGGGGATGATGACAAAAAGTGTGACAGGCGACCTTGGCCGAGGGCCTATAGTTAAGAAGACGTCAAACCGTTTGAGGCGTTTGTTCGCTATCGGAAATAAGCCGTTTTTTATCGGATTCCAACTGCCATCACCGGCCGATGCTTCTCCCAACGCCTGCGAATTTCATGCAGTCGACCGATTTGGTTGGACGTCAAGTTGAAGTGTTCCTGCCACCCATTTTGGAATGTGACGGTCAGCTTTTGACCATCGCCACGAAGCTGGCTGAAGGTGATGGCATGCATGTCATGGCTTCCCCACGATTTGAAGAACCCTTCACCATTCTTACCTAATACCAGGTAGCGGATGTTCGGGGCAGGAGTGTAGTCAAACAATTCCAATGGGTTCTTGAGTGGCTTGACCAGCATGTCTTGACGACATTCTTTCAGAAGTCGCTTGCAGGAATTTTCCCATTGTTGGCGGATGAGCTTCTCGTTGGGAGTCAACACATGGCGATGCGCATGGACCCAGCGCTTAAAGGCATTGGCGCCACGGTCGGTCATTTGAAGGGTGGTGACCATACGTTCGGTTTTTGCCTGCTGAAGACTGTGGTTGGTCGCCCACTGTTGGTGGTAGTGCAGGAGAGGGTCGACTTCCTGGACGGAAACCGACGTTCCCAGTGAGCGCTCCTTAATCACCGTTCGCCAATACCCCTCCGAACCAGGCGTTTGCTCCCCCGTGTAAAGCCCACCACCTGTGGGGTAGAGCGTCACACGACCAGGTGTGCCAGGGCGCCATTTTTGCTGGGTCTCAGTGATGGTATGACGATGAAAAGAGAACAGGCCGCACCCGAGCTTGACGGTGTGGCTGGCAACATCATCATGAGACGCCAAGTGAACCAGGCCGTTGGCCTTGTCCAGATGGATGTCACATCCATCCGCCTTGAAAGCATTCTTCCTTGGGCGAATCACCCATTCGTAGACCATCCAGAGTACGAGCAGAGTCGGAACGATGCCGATAACCACCTTCAAAAGCAGATCATTCATATCCATGTGCAGGGTCCTTGCGTGAAGTTGCGGTGTCGAGAGAGGGGGAAAGACAAGCGGTTTTGATCAGTTGTGAGTGCTCTGTTCCCAATATTTGAGGTAGTGACCCCTCGTATCGAAAATCAAACCCAGGGTTTCGGTCTGGGTGTGAGGACCATGGCCGATGAAGGCGCCGGCGATAGGGATGAAGGACTTGGCGTCCATTTGTTCTGCGGAGTAGCCATACGAGAGCATGGTTGTGCCATCGGTGTTGTGCGTCGTGCTCTGAGGTTCACCGAACAAACGCTCCGCGTCAGCAATGGTGGAGACACCGGGTTTGAGTTCATCCAATTTGCTTTGGTCAACCTTTGTCCCACTGGTAGCGCAGGCGGTCAGAAGGAGTGAGAGGGTAAGCAGTGCGAAAATCTTTTTCATGGACGCGTCCTGAGTAAAGCCCTTGGTGGCCCAAAGGCTTGGATGGAAAAGAAGAGGGGTCAATCCACGTCGATGGAGGCGACGGTTTTGCTGTCTTGCTGAAGGTCCTGAAAATCGATATGCAGGTGAGTGGCCGTGGCGTTGATTTGATTTTTGGATGGATCAATGCCATCGACGAAGAAGTAGTACGTGAACATCAACTTCAAATGAAAGTTGGCGCGAAGCGACTCGATGGTGTGAGCGACATTGGTGTCTGCAACCTTGATGTTGCACATGTTCTCGGTCGGCTTGATCTTTACGTAGATATTCTGGTTTCCGTGGAACGCGTAGCGACCACAATCAATGATGGAAAAACTCTGACTGGCGAAGTCGTACGGTTTGACCAACGCAAACATGCCAAACGGAGAGTCGGTTTGCAGGACGAAGTAGTCGAGCTTCCGATACTTCTCCAAAGTGGCATTCACGGTCGGAAGGTCCGAGACCATGATGTCGTGTTGTTTAAACGCATCTGACTCGTTGAAGTATTGAGGTGAGAAGAGCTTCATCTTCTCGTCGTCACTCGGTGGAGTAGCGAGCCTCGAGACATAGACATACGTCAGCCAAGACGGGTCGTCAGGCTTGGTGTAATCCGAAAGAGGTGTGTTTGGGTCGGCCTTAGAATTTTGGCCAGACGGAGGTATAGAGGCTTGGGACTGTCCCGTTGCCTGAGAGGCCGAGGAGGCGGTTCCACTGGCCCCCGAGCCTTGGGAGGAGTGCCCGCACCCCGCCAGTCCCAGGGTGATCGCCAACCCTAAGAAAAATCCCTTCATTGCTGTGCCCCTGTCTTGATGTCGGTAGGGCGGATCGTAATGGAAAGCGGAGTTAAAACATGAAGAAGGGTTAAATGAGACTGGAGTAAAAAATCCCTGGGCCTTTAGAGGACCCAGGCCATGAAAAAGACATCTGTCCACCGCCCCGAACATGTGGTTTTGGTCGGGGTGCTAAGGGAACTTCGAATCCAGGCGGGCCTAACCCAGGCCTCAGTGGCTGAGCAGTTGGGGGTGGCGCAGACCACCATTTCCGACATTGAAATCAACGAGCGGGGTCCTGACCTCTTTGTGATCAGAGACCTATGCAAGGTTTACGGTGTCACCCTGGAAGAGGTGTTGACCGAGGTGGACAAGCGCTTGCTCGATGGCCAGGTCAAAGCTCCCGCACGCATCAAACGGAAGGATAGGAAGAGGCTGTAGGTACGCCTCCCGAACCCTCACCCGCCCATCACCGCCATTTCGTCACGATTTGATGACAACCAATCGTGCAGGCGGACATGCAACAAAGGGAGAGTCATATGATGCGTCAAATGCTGTTCGGAGTTGGGGTCTTTCTGGTCAGCAGTTCAATGGTGTGGGCGGGGGATTCAACGGACATAGGTCAAGGCATGGGGACAGTTCAGCCCAATGCCCACGACTTGTCGTTGAGCCCCAACTGGCATGTCTACACTTTTAAAAAGCAGGGCATTCATTACTTGCAGGTCAACGACAACGCAGGCCAAGTACACCTTGGGTTAGGCGTGGCCAATGGTGTGTATCTAGTCCTGCCGATGGGCAGTGATGCGGGCAATGTATCAACACCGGATGCACCCCTGACGACCACGTTGTCCAACGTGGAAGTGGTCTATCGGGATAGCGAAACCGTATTGAGTGTGGGCACCAATTCATTGGGGCAGTTGGTGTGGTCGGCAGTCCCTGCGTCTACCTCGACAACTGCGGTCACGGCAGAAGAGTGTGACGCCAATTCTTGTCCGATCAACCGCATCCAATCTGCCTTGCCCACCACTCAGACTTCATCGGCCACACAATCCACATCCCTGGCTTGCGATCCGAATTCGTGTCCCATCAATCGGGGACCTTAAGTCACAGTCGACTTGAGTTCTTGCTGGAGCAGGATCTGCAAGCGACCGTCTGAGCTGGAAACATTGCCGTGGAACAGTTGCGCACGGATGCGCAACTCTTCTAATCCCAAGTCAAAACTCCCCAACCCCTTCATCACCTCTTGCTTGTTCGGGGCAGGAATGGGATTGCCATTGCTCTTGACGGTTAGGCGAACCGTCAATACATCACGGTTGTTTTCAGTGTGGGTGGAAAGCTCAACACGGTCCGTTGGGGATTGACCAAGAAGGTGGCCGACTGCCTCGCATGCAAGGCGGTAGAGCATCGACAACGCATTTTTGGACAATAAGCTCAATTGTCCTTGGATGTGGGATTGATATCCAATGCCGAGCTTTCCAAGAAGGTTTGCAATCGGTCCTTCTTCATCCAAGGCATGTGGATGACTGGCCCCCATGGGAGGGGCGAGAGCGTTGGCAAGCTCACTTATTTTAAAAGTGGTTTGACTCAACGCCTGCTTGTGTTGTTCCACATCACTTCGGTTGTACGAAGAATCGAGCCGAATCATAAGATGCCGATGCAATCGCGTCAGTTCGTTGTTGGTCAACGACAACTCAAGCGAACTGCGTTGTAATTTCGCCTCGGCCAACTGATGTTCCAGGCGTGCCTTTTTCAAATGATTTTGCGTATCTTCCAACGCTTGTTTGAGCTTGGTCGTTTGCAGACCCAACACAATGAAGGTGGTGAGGAACAACGCCATCATGGTCTGCGCCATGAGGGTCGGGATATCGAACATCCCAGGCATCAGAGACACAATGCCAAAGCTGGTGATGGCACCCATCACACTCGCCCCCTTCCAACCCCATTTGACCGCAAAGTAGCCAGCGGGAATGAACAACACCGCCTGTCCGATAAAACGGACCATGGCATTGGGGGACAGTAGAAGAAGGGCAACTTCCACCACCACCGCCAGGATGGTTACCAAGCTCGCTTGGAGCAGGGGCCAGTTGGCTCTCCAGATGGCTTTCAGGGAATGATGCTCAGACCACTCCAACGCACCCGTCAGCACCAATGGCGTGATGGCAAGCATGCCCGTGAAGACGCCCAAAAAGTAATCAGGCAGGAGTTCCAGAAGGGGCTTCTGGCCGAAGGTTTGGGGGTGGGGAATGAGGCTTGCCGAGACCAGGCCGTTGGCGACCAAGACCGCGCTGGAGGCCAGGATGCAGATGAGGAGACTGCTGAGACGAAAGTTCGGAAGAGTGAGGCCCTGGAGCTGAGAACGGCAGATCCCCACCACGGCCATTAGGAAACCGATGGGGGGAAGGATGGAGAAGAGATAGAAGGTTAGGCCGAACTGCGCGATGCAGTCCCACAGGCCATAGGCCAAGAGGCCCGTTTCCGAGACCAGCAGGGCGCCCCAGTAACGCGGTGGGGTCAGCAGAAGGACGCTGAGCTTGAACCCAGCCAGGGGAACAAAGTGGGCGAATCCAACGTTCCGAAGCAAGGAATAGACAGTGCCGTAAATTATTGCGACTGCAACTTGTCGTCCCCAAAAACCCATCCGTAGCCCCATCTGGTCTACCCCTTAGACGTTCTGGACCGAACCCTAACCTCAACCCCAAACTTTCACACTAAGGTGAGGGACGTGAAAGCCCCGAGAAGAGGTGGGGCGATGATGCTTGCTGAGTTTGGCCTATAGTCGGCAAACTTGACGAACCGTTTAAGGGATAAGGGGAACGGATATGACCAGTCGCGGAGTTCGTGGTCTCTCGGGGTTTCTTTGCATTTTTATGTTGCTTGTGTGCAGTGCATTGCATGCACAGCAACAAGGGACCGTCACTTACGTCTATACCGATCCGCAAGGGACGCCACTTGCGGAAGCGGATGCCAATGGCAACATCACCAAGACGTTTGATTACACGCCTTATGGCACTACAGCGTTAGGCATACCACCCAATGGTCCTGGTTATACAGGTCACGTCAATGATCCAGAAACAAACCTGGTCTACATGCAAGGTCGATACTACGACCATGCAACAGGTCATTTTCTAAGTATTGATCCAGTCTCGCCCACGCCAGGCAATGCATTCAATTTCAATCGCTACGCCTACGCCAACAACAATCCAATCGTCAACATCGACCCCAACGGGCGAGAAACGGGGCAGGCCTATGCCGCCATTTATCGAATGGATGGTGGGGTTCCTCAGACTTACATCTCACCCGATGACAAGGTTGGTCCTGCCATTGAAGCGGGTTTCAATCTCCTTCCCGTTGTAGGCGATGGCGTCAATATCGGGGAGGCGATTACCAACCCATCCGCAGTGAACATTTCTGCAGCCATCGTTGGTGTTGTTCCTGAAGTCGGGGGAGCACTGGCTGACACTGTAAAAGGAGCAGCAGGAGGTGCACGAGCTGGAAAAGCCTTTACACGGACAGACAAGGCAATAGTTAAAGCTGAAAACGCTGCAAAGAACGAAGGGAAAGTAATATGCGAGGGTTGCGGAAGGGAGACAGTACCCTCTCAGCAAAGCAAGAAGGGAGTCACACCCCCTGGAAACGAAGCGCAAGTCGACCATGTTATTCCAAAAGCAAAAGGCGGGGATGGATCGCGTGAAAACGCGCAGGTACTTTGCCGTGATTGCAACAATGCGAAATCGGATAAAACGCAATGACCGAGCGGGTAAAGATATTCTTTCAAATGCAACAAGACGAAGACGGCTACCCACCCATCACTGTGGAATCCGTTTGGGCAAAACCTGCCCCAACATCGGGAGAGTATGTCCTCGAAAACATCCCATTTTTTTTTCGAGAAGCCACATTTGAAGATACAGTCAAAGTGCGCGAAGAAAATGGACAACTATGGTTTGACGGTTTAGCAAATCACTCTTCAAATTCACTTGTACGCATCGTTTTTCACGACCGTGAATGCGAGCCGAGAATCGAACAGGAACTCGCAAAGCTTGGGTGTGAAGTGGAATATTTCGAACAATACAACCTTCTGGCCGTGAGTATTCCAGGCGATATCAAGCTGTCAGATGTGCAAGCGTATCTTGCCAGTGAGGCTGACGCAGGAACCATTGGTTATGAAGAACCTATCCTACGGCAGTAAAAAGCGCTTCAGTTTGGAGGCTGGGATGCAACTATAAGCTTGGTTTTGGCAACGCATCTTGATACTTGAAACAAGGAATGAGCCAGATGGACCCTCTGACCCTCGCTACTTCGTTTGCAACGATAGTAAGTCTATTGGGGAACGTGCTTGGGCTGAAAGTGAGAACGCAGAAGAACAAACCACACAATGAAGATAGAGAGCTTTTTAAGGTGGTTCGATTGCGATCTGTAATCTACGTCCACCCCTTACTCCCCTTGAGTAAGGCTTTCTTGCACTAAGCAAAAATAATCAGCAGACTCAGTCTGTAAATATACGCTGCCTAACAGCTTGACACAAGGGAGACAAGTCCCTCAACTCAGATCCTGTAACCCACAGGAACTGAACCCTGATCTTGCTCCAGCAAGATCAGTATTGGGGGACCAACCTCCCTTCCTTTGCAAACCGCAAAGGGAACCCCGTAAGCTGCACCCAGCAACCTACGAAAAATAGAGGATCATTCCTCTCTTCCTCTAGATACACTAGAGGGAAACCAGAGAACTTCTCCCTTCCTCTAAGTGATCCTAGAGGGTAACAAAGACGGTATAAACTAAACTCGAAGAAGAAGATGAACAAAGGTGAAAACAGACAATCAGAAACGATGAGCGACAATGTAGCTTCCTTCGAAGTAGAAGTATAGACTCAAGCACTCTAGTCGATCAATCAAGTTCTCTTTCTTTCTGAACTTCTCTCTCTTTCTTTTATGGAGAATTGGCACTAGCGGAGGACTCAGATCTTCTATTTTTTCTTTCTTTTTAATCAGCTCAGTTCTTCTCACTTGTCCTCTCGCTTTTCACCTATGCAATTGGCATCTATTTATATGGGAGCTCACGAAAGAATGGGAGTGTGGATACCACGCTTCCCGCCCAAGGAATCATCCAGATCTTCTTTGCATTTTGCCACGTGTCATCATCCTCTATTTCCTTTCCGCCTCGAATCATGTCCCCTTCCTTAAGATTCACGAACATCACTCTTGATTCTCTGGAGTCTATCCCTGACAATACAGCTAGCACTTAGCCAGCATTAGTTATGCACGAGTCATTTAGACAAATACCAGATGTGCATGGACTTGATAAGCAATAGACCAATCGTGCACGGACTCGATAAGCCGATAGTTAGATGTGCACGGATGTTGTTTGCACAAAGGAGAATGTGCACAGACTTAATATCACACAAGAGTGAACTGTGCACGAGCCTTGTGTTACTTGCAAGAACCATTATATGTAGCATGTGAAACATGCACGGACTTCATATGCAATTGATCTAAACAATGCACGGGCAATGTATGCAGTTCCACAGAAATATGCATGGACCTTGCTAGCATATAAACGTGCATGGACTTTGGTGTTCAAACCAAAGCATGTATGGACCTTGGATTGCACGGACTTAGAATGCGTTGGCGAAACATGCACGGACTCAAAGATGTTCAGAAGAGAAATATGCATTGAGTTAGAAGAGTGTGAGATAAAACATGCACGGACTTGGAGATGTGCACGGGCTTGTGATCTGCACGGACTTTAAAATGTAAAGAGCAAAACATGTACAGACTTCACTCATGCATGGGCTTATGTTTGCAACAGCACTGGAACATGCATGGACAAAACATGCACGGACTTCACTCATGCATGGACTTCTGTTTTTGCATGAACTTTATTTTCAGGAAAACTGAAGCAAGCAAGGGCTTTGAAACATGCACGAACCTTAGAATATGCACAGACATTATTTCTTAGAAGAGTGCATGGACTCTAAGCTGTGCATGGACTTTATAACCCACAAATGCAAAACCTCCATGGACTTCATACATGCATGGACTTCAAATATACTTGCACAGACTTCAGTTACTGATGCAACAAATATGCACAGACTCAAGAGATGCACGGACTTGGTTTTCGACACGGTCTTTATTTGTGCACGGACTTGAGTTTTCAACAAAGCCAAAACATGCACGGACTTATGTTTTTCAATGCGACCAACACATGCATGGACTGTGTATGCTAGATGCTTAAATGCACGGGTCTTAGAACCTGAATGAAGCATGATATGAATGGACTTATGATGTGAGACATCCATGGGCCTTCTCTATGACTAAGGCAGATATGCACGGCGTTATTCTGCCTAATGCTGCCTAATGCAAGAATTGCATTGAACTAGAAATGCACACTTGAAGTGATATGGTTGACTTTGGCCTTAGATAATAAAACCTGCACTGTCTTTGAAGAAAGTGAATAGACCTCTACACGCAGTGTAACAAAGTTAATGTATGAAATAATGTGTACACAATGTATACACAGATTCAGAAATACAGATGCTATCATTCAATCATCAAAGGCACAGATGCAATCATTCAATCATCAAAGCCACATATGCAATAGTTCAATCATGCAGCATTCATATGGTGACTTATGGTGTTGCTATCATCAAAACCATAGTCGTTCAACCATGCAGACACGATGCAGTCATTCAAACATACAGACTCATGTCCAGATGTAGTCAAACATTCAGACTCATGTGGAAGCTTATAGTGTTGCTATCATCAAAACCACAGGGACACAACAATCTTCCCCTTTTTGATGATGGCAACACTATGAGTGACACTAACTCATGGCAAACTATTCTCCCCCTTTGACTTCATCAAAAAGAAATGAATGCAAGGAAAATCCACTGTAACCAATGTGTGAGCCAAATTATAGGATACAGATAGTCATGCAATTCATGAATTTTTTGATGCTCCCCCTGAATGTATGTACGCAAACATATGAAGACAGATGATAGGCAGTTAATTAGATGTCTGCAAGTGTAATAACCAATCATATGAAACATGAAAGCCATGCAAGGGATATTCATCAATCAGATACCAATTGTTTTATTGAGATTAGACAATCTGTTCTCTTTGAAAGCTATATGCCAATAGCAAAAAGATGAATGCAGGGCTTACTCAAAACAAACACTGTGTAAGTCATGAATGCAAATTAGAATCAATCTTGACTCTCCCTCCTTAGAATGAGAAAATGATTTTCCAGACATTCACACATAATAGACAGAGAAATTTCTCATTAACAAGCACTCCCCCTGACGTTGACATATCCCCCTTTATAAATCATGAGGATGTCACTCTCCCTCATCATCAAGATGGATGGACATGCAATATGAGCTTTAGAAGGATGTATCAATGGATTGAAAATGGCAATGGCACAATAGGGAAATCACATAATGAATCTGACTGACTAACTGAATTATCTTTCATTAATCAAGTATGCATAGCTCAGATTCTTTTAGTATAAGATTTCAACTGATGCAACCTTGAAAGAATTCTGCTTTAAGGGTAATGAAGATTAGAGTTTGTCAACAGCATTCTTTGAAGAGGTTTATATCAACTCTTAATAGCAATAAATCAAATACAAATGCATTATGTCAAATTGTTCTATCTTCATCTTACTTATCTAAAATTCAATAGATTTCTTAAGAGAAGCTAGAACATGTATTGAGGTTAAACAAGGTTTGATAACTCTGAAATTTTATCTTAGGGTTATAGCTAGATAGATTTCCTTTTTGTTCTTGAACCTATGAACAGTCAGGTATAGTCCATACCTTTTACACAAGGACACACGTTGATTAGACGCCAGAGCCACTAGTTACTCAGTAGGATTTACCATTCTATTTTAATTTTGGGATAGAGTTAACTAAAACACTTCTTGACTTAAGCTCACTCCATTTCTTTGATAGAGGGTTTAGTTTCTCAGTGCATTCAGTTATTGCTCTGTCAGTAGGTCGGTGCACCTTTAGCCATTCAGCAAAGAAGGTCTGTGCACAGGTGAATCAAGGTCTATGCACATCAGCTACCTACGAAGGAAGGTCGATGTAACTGAACAATACATGGCATCAAGTTTGTGCACATGAAGAACTAAGGTCTGTGCATACTAGCATTCATGGTATCAAGCCTGTGCACACGAAGAACTAAGGTCTGTGCATACTGGCATTCATGGCATCAAGTCTGTGCACATGAAGAACTAAGGTCTGTGCATACTAGCATTCATGGTATCAAGTCTATGCACATGAAGAACTAAGGTCTGTGCATACTAGCTTTGTGGGATCAAGTCTGTGCACATGAAGAACTAAGGTCGATGCAGCAGTGTTTACAGAGTGAGTTTTCAAGCTACTGCTTTGGAGCATCAACAGGCTCAATGCATAAAAGTCAACCTACAAGGTCTGAGCATACTTTGAGGAAAGGTCAGTGCAACTTCTTCAAATCTATTAGTAAGGTCGATGCTACAAGTCAACCATACAAGATCAGGTCGGTGCATCTTGAAACTACACATGCATAAGGGGATTGATGAAATGCCTGAGTGAACATTGGGTTGGCAGTAGCAACACTTAAGTGAAACTGTGCGAACTAAAGGTAGACACATGGGTTCAACCAATCATTGGTATAGCAGGTGAGTGGCACGTGAAGCCAGGTGAGCAGTGATGGGTACGTGATCCAAGAAAGGATGGTACGCTCCTTTTCAGAGGTTTCCAGAAGAATATTTTAAATGACAGGTGGACCAATAGAATGTCACTAGGTTTTCTCTGCCTCATCCTTACGGAGGCTCTGTTCTATATAAAGCCGCCCCATTCCCTAAAGGAGAACAAGCAAGGGGGAAGAAAAGAAGCAGGCTGCAAAAAGCTGCAAGAGCTCCTGCTGTGAGAAGATCCCATTTGAAAAGAGAGTAGCACCAGAAGGAAGAGAGCAGGAGAGAAAACAGAGTGTCGAAAAAAGTGTGAAGAAGAAGAGAAAGAGAGAACCCGTGGAGAAAAGTGTGCATCACAGAATTCAGTGAAGATCTGTGTGTTCTTCTTGGCCTCTGGATCAAATCCAAGTCACTGTGATTTTATCTTCATAGCTACCTTTGCTATGTTCTTTTGTTGCCTTTTGTCTTTCATTTTATCTTGGTTTCTTTCATCAAGCTGTTAGTTAGCGTGCAAGCAAGCTGTGAGGCTCAGCGTTGAGGATTTGTTCCTCGGATAGCAAAGCTGTAAGGCTCAGCATGTAAGCAAGCTGTGAGGCTCAGCTGTTGGGGGATTTGTTCATCTGTTAGCAAGTTGTGATGCTCAGCGGTTCAAGCTATTAGTCAATGCACCTGTCCTTGTGCGTTATACTTGTATGACGTGCCTGTTGAGGTCCATTATACTTTGTGTCATTCGTGCTTGGGTCTGTTGGACATAACGCCCCTCCCTGGGTGCGTTATGTTGATATAACGCCCCTATGCTGGCGCATTATGTCATCTGTTGTAGTTTTTGGTTTGGCTGGCATGACGCCCCTTCTGTGGTACGTTATGTGGGTATAGCACCCCTCTACTGGTGCGTTATTGTCCTGTTTGCCGTATTGACCGTTTGCTTGTGCTGTGTTGTGTGTCTATCTGTCTTAGGTCCTTGTTTAGGGCACTGTCTATCTGTCGTTGGTTGTCCGGATTGATCGGTTTAGGTGACTGGCTATGGTATCTTCCTAGACTACGATGGTACCCTAATGACTCAATCTAGAAACTACCATTGTCCTTGTCTCTAGTTGCGTAGTAGTTGTCTCTTGACTGTTGGGTTTCCCCTAGCAGTTGACTGACAAGTTGCTCTGCCCAGAGTGTTGTCATGTTCCACCGCTTGTGTTCCTGTTGGTTCTGCTTGCTTGTGTTGTTGTGGCGGAGGATGTGATTGGGTATCAGTGTCGTGTCTGGCTCCAGTGAACCCGGGCTTACCTAGTGGTTGACATGAAGCCTTGTTGTGTCTCGACGGCATTGTCCAATTCGAGACATTAGGTCTAGATGCCTCAAGGTACCATTCTACCTTGATTTACGTATCCAGTTGTGCTGAGGGTTCTTGGCATCCCCTCAGGTCTCCGTGTGTCATTTTATCTCAGAGCGTCATTTTCCTTGGCTTAGGATTGATCGGTTGGTGGCTTGTTCTATCATGTGTGACGATCCTCACTCAGAGTCTTAGGACTCAAGGACTGCTGTACCTGTAAGTCAAGTTGCCTTGACCAGAGTCTGTCGGTAGTCCCCTGTGCTGCCTTTGGTACTTTGAAGTACATTTTTTAGGGCACTTTTGCCTATGTGTACTTCGGCACTTGTGTTTTGGAGTCAGTGTCTTGTGAGCCTTCACTAGTCGTAGCCTTACGACACGCTTCAGTGTGACAGATTTTACAGCGGGGCACTTCTAGTTCATGATTTTTAAGCTAGTCTCCATCGGCTCCCGCAGTTACCGTTGAGTCCACGGGGGGAGAAAACAATCTAGAGGCCTGGCTTAGGCAACAGCCAGTGTGTGCACACGTGGTCAGGGGTTTTGGATTGATGCTGACTGGCATTCCCCAGTCTAGTCACTCGCGACTTGGTTTCTGTTCTCGTTCTGGCAGTGTCTTAGTCTCTGCCTGTTTGTAGGTATTGAAGACGAGACGCTAGTAGGCACAGCATAAGACGTCGTCAGTGGACTTCACCCTGGCATGAATGGTACCGTTGCGATCGGTATGTTCCAAGGATCGCGAAATCGTGATTTTTATTTTCTGGTATTTTTGTGACTTTTAGGATTTTCTATAAATATGTCATTTTCTTTTCATTTTTCATTCTTCTTTCTCTCTCCTACGTGCGTTCCTCTCCCTCTCTCTCGCCCATTCGACGTGGTGGAAGCTCCGTACCAGCTGTAGACGACAGCGAGGCGATGGCGTGATGACGTGGGTGACGGCGAGGCGATCGTGCGGACGTGCGACGAGCGTAGGAAGCGTGGGAAGGCAAGGTTTCAACGGTGTTCTTCGTGGGATCGAGCTCGGATCGACGTCTCGTCGCGAACCGGAGGTAGGGTGATGATCCCTAGCTCATTACCGTTCCATTCCCACGATTTGTAGGCCGAGGCGAGGCCGAGAGGGGTTCATTTCGCGCTGGGAAGGGTGAGCATGCCACGGGGAGCATTCACCCGATCTACCATTTTAAGCTGCGAAACTGCGTTTTGGGGGCGTAGAATCATGCTAGGGGGCTTGGGGGTTCGTTCCTCTTCGTTTCCCCCCTTCGTGGGGCGTGTTTGGGGTCGGAATGGGCGACCTCGATGAGGTTCACCGTTTTCACGCCCGCGGCGTTGTGCGGTCAAACCAGAGACCGCACAAGCCTTGTGCGGCCCTAGTCTGGCCGCACATTGGCTCGGCGCGCTTTGAGCCAGGCTCGGCGCGCAGTGGACTTGTGTGGTCTATCGCGAGACCACACATCCCTTTGGGTGGCCCTATGTTGACCTCCCATGTACGGGTTTTGACTGTTATTTTGACCGTTATACAGTGTTTTGGGATGTGCGGCCAGGGGCTAGCCGCATAACCCCTTGTGGGGCCATGGGCTAGCCGCACGTCTCTGATGCCTTTGTGGCTCAGCGCACAGTGGGCTTGTGCGGCCTGTCAGGGACCGCACAACCCTTGAGCGGCCCAGGATGGACCGCCCATCCTGTGAGTTTTTGACCGTTGCCGTTTACCGTTGCACAGTACTCTGGGGTGTGCGGCTAGGGACCGGCCGCACATGCCCTTGTGCGGCCTGAGGTTGGCCGCACATCTCTCGGAGTCTGGCAGGTCGTGTGGCCAGGGTTGGACCGCACCTACCTTGTGCGGCTGGATCTCAACCACACATGTCGTTCAGTGTTGGGTTTGAGAGGGCGAGGTCTGACCGCACATCCCTTGAGCGGTCATTGATCAGCCGTTCATCCTAGCGAGGGCTGCCGTGGTGGAACCTGTGGCGACCCGGGATCCGAGTACCGGAAAGGAACCGGCGCGACTCGAACCTCGGCCCGCCTCCCACGAGCCCGTATGATTTTTTTGTAGGGTTAAATAACTTGCATGATGGCAGTTGAGCGAGCGCAATGGCAGGAGATGCAAAGGATAGTTCAGAGTTTGACTCAGGCTCTTTAGCAGGTAGCTCAGGGACGAGTAATTCGTGATGTTGGGGAGTTACATCGCGAGTTTCAGAGTCTCAATCCGCTTAGATTTAGTGGAACCCCTGATCCCGATGAGGTAGAATATGGATAGAATCTTTTGGGTAATGTAATATTCGGATCAAGATAGGGTCCTTTTGGCAACATTCCAGTTAGAGAAGGATGCGAGATCTTGGTGGGAGTCCATGGAAGCGATCCTGCCAAATCGTCTAGTAGAATGGGTAGAATTTTTAGAATACTTTAATGAAAAGTATTTTTCAGAGAGAGTTCGAGACAGAAAGGTCAGAGAACATGTCTCACTCAAGCAAAAGTGTATGTCCGTGGCAGAGTATGAGGCCTAGTTCTCTAGGTTGTCTCGATATGTGTCTCATTTGATAATGACAGATATAAAGGCCAAGCGATTTTTGAATGGATTATGGTTGCAATTCATACCCCAATTGGCTTCGATGGACATCTAATCTTATGCCGAGATGGTTTGGAGAGCCCAGTTATTGGAGGATGCCATGGAGTTGTTCGACAAGGTCAAGAAAAGAATGGAAAAGAAGAAGTTGGGTAATGGCCACAAGAGACACAGTGGTGGGAATGGCAATCCGAAAGGCAAAAAGCATAAGGAGGAGAAGAGCAAGCATTGTGGGAATGATAGTCATCACTCCAAGAAGTGTCACTGGAAGATCGAAGCTTGTTTCCATTGTGGAAGTCAGGAGTGATGTGGGACGAACCCGGTCAAGACACGGGACCCTAAGCCAGCAATCAACGAGCACAAGTCGTCTAACTGACAAGGCAAACACACACGTGAGTCACGGACTCTACAGGACTCTAAGTGATGGCTCGACGAGCTATGGCTCGCGAGGAAGCCGTACACGGTCCGAGCAGCGAGGAGAGTGGTAACTAACCACCTCGGGGAACACGTCACGGGCGCCAGATTCAACTGGGCGGACCGATACCGAGGGATCGGTTCTGATGTGCACTCACTCACCGACAGCAAGAACTCACGTGAAATAGTGGAAATATGGATCGGGCACTCCTCACTGGCGCTGCGATTGGAACTAATACTAGCCAAGCAGAGTGGAGAGCCAGCCGCACGTACCTAGCCCGTCCGAAGGACCGGCTCCGGTCGAAGATGAGGGCGCGCCGAGGAGCGTGCGCACCCGGCAGACACACTGCGTCGAGGAAGCTTGCGAAGATCCCTGCTAATACATGTACTATGCTCCACGCAGGGCCGCCACCTCTCCCGGGTGGGCCGACACGGACGTCGTCGGGCTACGACTAGTGGTTCCATCACAAGGAAAGAGAAAGGTACTCTTTTGGGATGTAAAATAATGCCACAATGTATAAAATATTTTAAACATGGCACATATGGAACATGAATGCATTAGAAATTACACATGCATACTTTTGAAATCTCCAGGTATGTAACGGACTAGGACTGCCCTGTTACATACCATAACAGACCAGGGAAGGACCGCTATGCTTCACAGAACTCAGATAAATCCACAGGAAAATGGAACTATAATGCACTAGGGCAGGTGCGTTATAGGACTATAACGCACTGGATCAAGGGCATTAAAGTCAACAGACACACAACACGACTGACAGGGGATATAATGCACCAGGGGTGGGGTGTTATATGAACACGATGCACCTCCCATGGGCCGTTATGCCCACCAGAATGTTTAGAATCCACAGGAAAACATGGGATATAACGCACCATCAGTGGGGAGTTATACGAATTTAATGCACAGGGGTCGGGGCGTTAAAGGCAATAGACCTTTAACTCAATAAAGTGACTATAACGCACCAGGCAATGTGCGTTAAAGCCACTCGAACATGAAAATCCACAGAAAACTCAGTACACAAACCACATAATGCACCTATAAGGATGTGTTAAACGACCATAACGCACCGGGGGTGGCGCGTTATGTCATCTGGGTTTTGTGACTCCGAAATTCAGATTTGAAACCCCTTCCCGACCGATCGAAATCGACGGGGGACGCAGAGGAATACAAAACTAAATCAACCTGCCAAGCCATACCGACAATCCAAGCCTACGCATGCCACTAGAAATAGAATACGATGCCCATGGATATAATTTCAACAATTAAAAGATAATTTCAGGCATTAAAAGATTAAAAATACACTAATTAGGAATATGCATGAAATACGAGGCAACGGGCGTCGGACCACGGCGCAAGTGGTACCGACGATGTCCTAACGAAGTAGGGAATCTATCCCCCTACCTAGATGATGATGAAAACGACGAATCGACGCCGATCCGGCGAGAGGGCGACGTGGAGCCTCCTGGCCTAGCTCCACTCCATGTTCCGCGAATCGAGGAAAGGTGGGCGTCAACGCAATCCTCGTGATGCGACCAATCCAACGGTATCTCTCCAGCTTCGATCAGCAGCCGTCTGGACCAGAAATCGAGAGAGACACGTAAATCGAGAATTAACCCCAAAAACATCTAAAATAAGAAATGCACAGAAAATGAGGAAGATGGCGACGGATGGCGACGCAGAGGGCGTCAACGGATTCCTGGCGAGATGAGGAGTCCGATCCCCTACCTTTTAATTGATGTACCTACACACCTTTCTTTAATAGTTATTCTTCATGATTACTTATTTCTCTTGCACTTTTAGCTGTGGGGTAGGGATCTGCGGGACCCCTACTGAGTCAATGAAATGAGACTCACCCTTTGACTTTCAGGTGAGGCGTAGCAGTCGTCAGGTTTTCCACGTGGTTTTGGCGGCCAGTCGTAGTGCCAGCGTGGTCCACTCCGGGGTATGTCCCATGTAGTTGTAGTCTTTTGGTTATTATAAGCAAGGGGGCCAACGGGAACTAGCCTAAAAATCGTACACCGGGATAGCCCCGCCACCTCTCCTCGGTGGGCCGACTCTAAGGGTCGTCGGGCTATGACGAGTGGATCAGTCATATAGGAAAAGAAAACTTACTCAAAATGGGGAAATAAAGCATGCCATAGTCAGCGAACAATGCAAAACTATTAATGGCCTAACCTTAGATGCAAGACCAGATGACACAAGATGCATGATTGGGACTGTCGGGATCACGATGGCAACGCAGGGTGCGTTCCTCATTAACGTGGCGGAAGTCATGACCACATTAGTCATTGACGCGGTGGTCTACATGGTCGCGTCTCTGACCACCTTCGAAAAACCATTAAAACCCTGATCGCGGTGCCATGATATGGCGCGATAATATAGATCGCGGTACCCACCTACAGTTTGTTCTTGAGAACGTGGCGGTTACTTATATCGCATTCTACATGGCATTCTGGCCCTATTCTAACTCTTCTTAAACCCCTAGCAATCGACTCAAATCGATGGGAAAACATTGGTACAACCTGTTTTTACCTATCACATAACATTTCCATGCATTTAACACCCCAAAAACATAAAATACAATGGCCATGATAATTATTTCGCAAGGGTATAAAAATAAAAACAACTCCCATGCATCTTTTAGATTGAAATAAGCATTCTAACATGCACTATACCATTGTAAAACATAGAAAAACATGAAAAGGCAAAGTAGAATCCATCCCCCTACTTGGAATCGCGAAAGGACGCCGTTCTTCGTGCTATAACTACCTCCCACAATGGTAAAAATGCTGCCCAACGCGTGAGCTCACCTCCACAACAGCACAAGCACTCCACCGTCACCTCGTACTTGCCGCAGCCTCCTCCTCCAAGCTGCCTACGGCCGGGTGGAGTTGTACGCCGAGAGAACAAGAGGGAGAGGGGGAGATGTGTGTGAAGGGAGAGAGGGAACTGTGGGTTCCCTTCAACGTCGGTAAAAATGATTTTTAACATATATATACTTTTTTATTTTAAAACCTTAAATTGAAAGAAGGGATTATAAGAATCAAAATTGTATCAATGCCCCTCCATTTTCAGAAGGCCTGTCTTTCTTTGCGAGGGTGCCCACCTTTGCACAACAACAAGGGATCCTTGATCTCCTCACTGCCTTGCTCTCTCTCTTCTACTCTTGGATTTCGAAGGGTCTCTAGTGGTTCCTCTCTCTTTTTCCTCTCTTAACTCCCAGATTTTTTTCTTCTCCTTTGTTTCTGGTTCGAAGCAAAGGCTTTTATAGAGGAGGGGCTTAGCCTGATACGATGGCAGGAAGGCGGGAGGGGCAGATCCGGCGTGCTTGGGTGGCTGTCGGATCAGGGCTAGCTGTCGATTTGGCCCATGCTTTTAGCCCACTTCAGATCATTCTTGGCCCGTTTGCTTCTTTTAAGTCCGTTCGAACATCTTTTGGTCAATTTGACCAATCTTTGGCCCATTCTCTTCATTTGTGATGGTTGGCCAATTAATTGGCTTCCCTTTATTGTCTAGGCTTCTACTTGCTCCCTCAGGGATGGTCCTGAATATTCTTCTGAGCCCTTCTTCTTCTTTTTTTTTGACATGTAACACAGGGATATGTCCCGGAGCACATGTAACTTACTTGTCACGGGAAATAGAATACTATTATCGCATGTGCCTTGCCTGTATGCATGATACCTTGAGATCTCCCTCTTTTCTCTTTTTTTTTTAAATGAAGCACGAGCTCGTACTAGAGGTTCATTCGGGGAGCGCCCATCGGGGTTTGCGAGGGTGCACAGAAGAGTTCTCACCTCTCCAGAGGAGAGACGAGGGGATCACTCCACCATGTCTATCACGCGGTCTACCAAATTATTTCACCGCGCGTTCGACCTGAGTAGGTCGATTCGGCCTTTAGGGGACGGAGAGAAGAGTTTGTTCTTCAAGTGATCTGGACGAGGGGTCTAGATCAAAAGAGTGTATTCATCATCTGAAGGGACGGAGAGAAGAGTTTATTCTTCAAATGATCTGGATGAGAGGTCCAAATCAAAAAGGGGGTATTCGTCGCCTGAAGGGACGGGCGAGGTTGTTCATCCATTGATGCCAACGAGGCATCGGGTCGACGTGGTTTATTCGTCTATTGGTGTTTTCGTCGGCACGGGGTTGGTGCCTACGCAAGGGAGAAAGGTTGATTCCCCAATTCCGAACAAAAGGTTCGGGTGAGGTGTTCATTCGTCGGTGCCAACAAGGCATTAGGTCGACGTGGTTTATTTGTCTATTGGTATTTTCGTCGGCACGGGGTTGGTGCCTACGCAAGGAGGAAAGGTTGATTCCCCAATCCCTAACGGAAGGTTCAGGTGAGGTGTTCATCTGTCGATGCCAACAAGGCATCGACCCGACGTGGTTTGTTTGTCTATTCGTGTTTTCGTCGGTACGGGATAATCAGATTTTTTAAAACCCACCGCCATTCACTCTCTCTCTCCACTCGATCACTCTCTCTCCCTCGTTTCTCTCCCCCTCTCTCACTCTTTCTCTCTCTTCCGCCCCCATTCTCACCCATTCTGGACCGTGTTGACCCCGGATCGAGGCCCAGGAGGTACCATTGGAATCGGCTCATCGCGAGGATCGCGTCAGTGCCTTTCTTTCCGCGGTTCGAGAGACGTGGGATCGGGTCGATTCGTGAGGTGTGCCGGAGCTTCGTAGTCCATTTGTGCACTTTTCGAGGGTATCGTCGCGATCGAGGTAGGGGGATGGATTCCTTACTTCGCTAGGATCATTTTGGTACCAATGCATGCCCATGCGTAGACGTTTGCATCATTTTCCATGAAAGGTGCATTTTAGGGGTTTTTAGGTTAAAAATACTTGTAAAATTGATTAGGGCTAGTATATTTGCGTTTTGATGCATGCCGTAGTTGTAGAAAACTTGTTATTCAACTTCTTCTACCCATTTTCTTTCGTTTCGTGCCGATCTGGCTTGACCGGAGGGAAGTTCGGTTCGAACTCGTCCCTCTCATTTCCCAGTCAATATAATGTGCCTGCCAGAGGCTGTTATATGCTTAACGGACCCTAGGGGGTGCGTTATGCATTGCATGGCGGACCACTCTTGGGCCGTTATGTGACTGTGGTTTTTGTAGGTCAATAGGTTGTAGGGCATGACGGACTGGGTCCAGTCTGCCATAGCCAATATAAAGCCCCTATCGTGGTGCGTTATATGACGTGGTTAACTGTAGAGTTTTTCTGAGTTTCATGTGTTCGGGTGACTTTAACAGACCAGTCCTAGTGCGTTATAGTCTCATGGCGCACCAGTCGTGGCGCGCCATGGTCTGTGTAGTTTTGATGCCTTTTCTGGTGAGTATAACGCGCGGGCTGAGGTGGGTCATACATTGCATAACGCCCCAGAGGTGGCGCGTTATGGTCTACATGTCTGAGTTCTAATATGTGCACGGGTGAGCAAAACGGCCTGGGGGAGGTGCGTTATAGTCACATAATGCCCCGAACCTGGTCCGTTACACTCTGCTGGTTAGGGAATGTTAGAAGAGCATGTTTAATTCCTGTCAAATGCGTTTCGTGCTACGTCTATACTATATTCGTGGTATTTTATGATTATTGGCTCGCTCTTAGTATCCCAATAGAGTGCTTGGACTTTTCATGTGATGGAACCACTAGACGTAGCCCTATACTTCACGGATGGTCGACCCACCTGGGAGTTGTGGAGGGCAGACCCGTCAAATGGTTTAAGCTAGTACCGTGGGCCCTCAGCTCGACTGTAGCACTCTACCGGGGAAATATCACACTGTTAACTAGAAAAATAGAATTAATGATCTAAGTTTAATCTTCTTCATGATTGTCCCTCCATGATCATCATTCTTGATATCTTATGATTGAAAATGAGTAGAGTAATTAAATGTTAGTTTCGCCTGTCCTTCTCATTATTCCATTATCACCTTGATGTTTTATTAGGTCTATTTTAAGGTCGTGCCACTCTAGTGGTGGCGACTGGACGGAATATCTCATTTTTCGTTGATTGTGAGCTATTGAATTCTTGGGCATCAAATTACCTCTCCGTCGAATATTCCTTTCATCCGACTAGGTGTTCATGTTCTGAGGCCTCCGTAAGCCCCCACGAGCCTGGGATTCCCACTAGAATGCTGGGCAGGTTGTACCCCAAAGTCAGTACCGATTTACTCGTGATTTCATGATGGGCGGACCAAGTTCATATGGCCTATCTTGGGCCAAATGCGGTCATGCCCTAGACCACTAACCAGTCCATGCGGTCTAGCGATAGACCATTTTTATATCTTAGTGGTCCTTGCTGACGTTTCACATTCAAGGCTTTCCGAAATTTGTTGTTTTCATGGTTTTGATAAGTGTGAGCTACTCTACCCTATCTTGGCTATTGCACCTCGAGTTTTGACCTATTTTTAGGTCTATCGATGACATTTATCCATTCTAAAGTCATTTATTCATTCTAAAGTCATTCCTTTGAATGACTATTCCTCTCGATTAATGAGCTTATTGTTTGGAATCTCAAGAAAATCAATATTCTTACACATTTTACCTTGATTCCATGAGCTTGATCTTGAAACTCTTGGCCATTATTATTCGTGGATGTTTAGATTTCATGGGATCTACGATCCAAACAAATCAATGCCAATGCAATAAGGGCCCAATCTGGTCCTGGGAGGAGCACACGAAATGTACTTGTACCCTGGGGAGGTGAAATGACTAGGTGTGGCATTGTCACCGAGTACTATTTAGCGTGTGAATCTACAACATTCCACATTCTCATGAAACTTGTTATTTATGCTTGAAAGTGTAAAGTACTTGCTTGCGTGACATGACTCGACTTGACTTGAAATGGGCATTTATTGAGAAATTCCTGTTAATGGTGCTTGATATCTCGACGTGCAATGTCCCTTTCCATTTATCTATCGATTATTATCTTCCTATCTTGTTGGTTACTTAGTTTACTTAATTGAGTTTCTCACATTATTCATGCATTCATAAAATAGTTAATTACGTAAATTGCCAGATGATAGAGAGTAAATCCTACTGAGCTCTTGCTCACCCCCATTTTTCCATCCTTTTCAGGTAAGCGGTAGATGGAACGTTTGCAATTGGGATCAGGGATCGTCTATATATCGGAGCGGCCATTTGGACAGCTGTTTATATCCCTGCTGTCTTAATTTTATCCTTTTTGCACCAATTCCACTCAAGGCTTTCCGTCTCTCTCTCTCACTCTCCTGTGTCAGTCTAGGATTTGTTATTAGTCAGTCAGCATCAAGCATACGCATTCATTCACACATTCATTTGCAAAATCAAGAACATATCATATCATAATCATATCATAGCATCCATAGGCACATGAGTCGTAGGGTACGTCATGTCTGTCCCTCTGGGCCGTCGTTGTCGCCCGTCCACTTGTGCCTCTTCGATGGCGGGGCCATCGTAGAGCTTGCCTCCTTGCGGTGCCATCAGAGCCGCTCCTCCTCCTCATTCCTCCGACGGACGAAGGAGCTGGTGAAGTATCGTTTAAAGGAGCTGTGCATATCGTGCATACCATGTGTGCCACTCGAGGCTCTGCTGCCCTCGGATCTCCGGCTCATGCCCTCCACAATACCCTCCAACATCGCCACCTGGAGTCGAGATCGGTCCCACTCTGTCAGGATGCGGTCCGTCTCTAAGGCCCCACCTCGGAGTCGATCCAGCTTTGCATGGAGGAGAGTCATCTCTACCGCGTCCACCAGACGATTGCGCTCCATCTCCTCTCTAACCCAGGTAACCTCACCCAGCGTTACTATTAGCTCAGTCGTCAGCATGTACACGCATGATGGTTAGTTAATTACATTTTATGATCATAATCAACTAGGAGAGTGTGATCATTTACTTACCATCTCTGTGAGTGCAGCCTCGGCAGCCTCGGCTCGTGCGGCCATCCTAGCAAACTCTGCATCTCGCTCAGTACGATCTGTTGATGGCTGGGAGGAAGAAGGAGCATCAGCTCCCTGACGCTGGGCCCCCTTGGCTTGCTACATTAAGAAGTCAAGGTTGGTTAATCTCATAAGCATATGCACCATAAAGTCTAAGGTTCAGTGAAACTCACCAGCAGGTCCAACGCCTGCCGGAGCTCATCCCCCTGCTGGACTAAAGATTAGAGAAGGCCCTAGAGCTCAGCTATCCGCCCCTGGGGGTCGAGCTGCATGTAGGAAGTCAAGTGTCAGTGCATCATAATCATAAAGCATATTAGAAAGCATAAGGTTAGAATCGTACCAGTCGTCAAGCGCCACGGAAGACCTGGTCTCCGTAGCGTCGAGCATAGGCCGTCAGGTAGGCCTCCTCGCTCTCGGCTCGGGCGATTACCACTCGCCCGAGTGCTGTCCAGTCCTAGATCTGCTCTGCTGCTCGAGTAGTCCAGTCGGTCTCTGTTGCCAGGCCCTGTGCGTGCCGACCGGCACGCTCCTCCGGCTTCTTGGGAGCCAAGAACTCCACCTCTACCTGGTGGACGTTGATCGTCCTCATCACCAGCCGGTAGTAGAGTGGCTCCACCACATTCATGCAGTGGAGCCAGATGTCCCGACCCACATATGCTAAGGCCACCACTACCCACGGCTAGCCCTCTTGCCCCTCTCCCTGGTACGACATGCATCAGACCTATCAAATAGGCAAGTGCATCAGTATACAAGCATATAGTCACATTTGCACAAGTTCATGTTTAGACCTTACCAAGGCATAGGGAAGGGCGTCAATGTCATCCTGGTTCGCCCGGACCTGATGACGTAGGGAACCCACCTCCCAGGGTGCTGTCCACCATCTCGCGATGGGCAGACGGTCAGGGAACATCTCCTATCCTCTCCCCAGCCTGGGGAGGTATACGTAGGCCCACACCTACAAGCATTGCATCAGAAAGAGTCAGCATATAGCATTTATAGAATTTATAACTATTGCACAAACATTTTAGGGATTGAGTCGTACCTAAAGTATTGGGGAGAACCCGCCAAGCATCGTGCGTCGGCTCATGGAGCTGAGGGTGTCAAAGAGGAACGGGAGCACGACCGCGCCCCACACATACTCTCTGACTTGGTCTACATCCACTAGCAGGGGTAGTAATCGACAGCTCACCACGTCCGCCCGAGTGGCAAATTGCAGCCTCCCGAATAGGAGCATCAGGAACCATCGAAGGACGACGTCTGCCTCAGGTCCCAGTGCTACCGCCACCAACCTCCGTGCTCAGTTCGTCAGCCTCCCGAGGTGCTGCTCTAGCACCTCTCCAGTAGCGATCCTAGCTCCTCGTAGGCCAAGGCTCTCTTGCAGCTTTGCCCTCGGCAAAGTCATTGACTGGCACTCCAGCCTCTGCAGCTCTAAGCCCAGCAACCTCCGGGCCAGCTCCCTATAGTCTGTGAAGGTCCTCCTGCTCATCGACATCCCGTGCACCCACAAGCCGGTGATGCGTGCCACGTCCTCCAGCGTCGGGACCATGTGCCCCCATGGGAAGAGGAAGGTACGACTGATCAGGTCCCATCGGTCGTGCAAGATGTACAACAAGGTGGTGTCGAGCTGTGTGACCTCCATGCCAAGGAACTCCCTGAATCCAATGGCCACCAGCCACTCTCGCTGGAAGTCTGGTAGTGCCAGGTACACTACACGGACCTGGATCCACGAGATCTGTGTCCGACGCTTCCCTTGCATGCATTTAAATAAGTTACATTAGTCATTTATTTCATAATAAGTCATGCATTGCATTAAAAAAAGGGGGGCAAGCACTCTATCAGGTTCACGGCCTCCACTGGGCTATTTCTGTCTCCCTAACGGTTCGTTTCTAGCCGTGTTATATTAGCTAATTTGAGTCTACACGGCCATCCATTGACCGCCTTTCTTAGTGGACGGTCTGTGAAAGACTGCTCAGTTCTCCAGGTGGCCTAGTGTAGACCATTCAATCTCTCAGGTGTCTGTCCCATGCTATGGTCTTGTGTAGCCAGTTTACAGTGTGCACGGCCTCGTTTAGACCACCTATTCCCTTTAGGGTCCCATTTCTAATTTTCATAGTGAGACTGCTTAGTACCTCCATGGTCCACCTCAGGCCGTTTTTACTCTCACAATACTCCATCTGTTCAGCTTCTGTTGAATGGTCCCCCGTGGACCGTTCTAGCCTTTTGGGTAGTTTGGTTTTGGCTGTTTCGACCCCTAGACGGTTCTAAGTGAACTGTCTACATTTCTTAGGTGGTCTCTATTGGACCATATTCTAATCGTCATGCCCGATGGTGTTCAACCCCCTCCCCGCTAGTTGGCAATGGCCCTAGGGGCCTTACAACCATTCCTAAGGGTTGGTATTCCCCCTTTCCTTTGTCTAGGTCCACATGCATGCATTAAAATGGGAAATGGGAGTGTTTTTTGGACCTACCTCGGAGGTTCTCATCGATTTCTCCACCGTTACTGCCGCCGCCTCCGGTGGCACTCCAACATCCTTGGTCCCTCCAGCAATGATCGTCGTTGCCTCACCCTCCACTACGGGCGGTGGAAGTCCTTCTACGGCTGCCTCCGACGACGATGCCACCTCCTCCATGGGGTTCTCCGACAGTGGCGGTGTGATTCCCTCCCCGGCCATCCAACGGCCTAGGCGGTGTAGCACTGGCCTCTTGAAACACATACAGAGTATGCGAAGGCTGAGAAGAGAAGAGAGAGGGGTGAGCTTTAGGGAGTAAGGAATGAGAGAAGGGAGGAGTTGGATGGGGGCCGACGATGTTCGGTGGGAGGGGAAAAATGGAGGGAGGCGATGGGGCGTCAATCTATTCAATTTTGATTTTTAAAAGTTTAAGTGTAATTTTAGGTAATTTTTCAAAAAAAATAATAAGAAAAATTAAATTTTATAAATATCTCTCCCCAATCTTTCTCTCTCCTCACTCTCTCAACTCTCTCTCTCTCCATCTCGAATCTCTCTCTCACCCTCACACGTTCTCTCTCCTCCACCCCCATTCTCTCAGTTCACAGTCCAAATGAGTCCCAGTCAACACGTGGGAGGTACCGACAGGATGGACTCGACGTGAGGATCGTGCCAGTACCCTCCACCCCTCGGATCGTGGAGCGTGGAGACGCTGGCGAGCGAAAGGATGGCGTGGCCCCCGTCACCCGATCTGCACCGATTCGCGGTCTTTGCCATGCAAGAGGTAGGGGAATGGACTCCTCATCTCGCCAGGAATCCGTTGATGCCTCCTGCGTCGCCATCCGTCACCATCTTCCTCATTTTCTATGTAATTCCTATTTTGGGTAATTTTAGGGTTAATTTCTCGATTTGTGTGCCTCGCTTGATTTCTGGTCCAGACGACCGCTGATCGAAGCCGGAGAGGTACCATTGGCTTGGTCGTGTCGTGAGGATCACGTTGACGCCCACCTTTCCTCGATTTACGGAGCATGGAGTCGAGTTGAGTCGGGTGGCGCCGCGTCGCCCCCTCGTCGGATCGACAGCGATTCGCCGTTTTCATCGTCATCCAGGTAGGGGGATGGATTCCTTACCTCGTTAGGACACCGCCGGCACCACTTGTGCCGTGGTCCGATGCCCTTCGTCTCATTTTTCATGCATGTTCCTGTTTAGTTCATTTTTTTAATCTTTTAGGCATTAAATTATCTTTTAATGTTGAAATTATCTCCATCGGCATCGTATTTCAATTCTAGTGGCATGCGTAGGCTTGGAATGTCGGTATGGTATGGCAGGTTGATTTGATTTTGTGTTTCGCCATGTTCCCCGTCAATTTCAATCGGTTAGGAGGGGGTTTCGATTCTGAACTTCGGAGTCACGAAGCCTAGGTGACATAACGTGCCACCCCCAGTGCGTTATAGTCATTTGATGCACCCCTATAGGTGCGTTATATCGTCCATGTACTGAGAGTTTTCTGTGGATTTTCATGTTCGGGTGGCTTTAACGTGCCTCGCCTGGTGCGTTATAGTTCCTGTGTATTGAATTAAAGGTTTGTTGCCTTTGACGCCCCTACCCCTATGCGTTAAATTTGTATAACACCCCCCTCTAGGTGCGTTATATTCCGTGCTTTCCTATGGATTCTGGTTGTTCTGGTGGGCATAACGGCCCATGGGAGGTGCGTTATGTTCCTATAATGCCCCACCCTTGGTGCGTTATAGCCCTTATTCCTATCACCCAGCCATTGTTTACCTAGGATTGGAGCGTGCACAGTTGAGATCCAGAGGGGGGTGAGTGGATCCCAGTGAAAATTTTTATAATTTTTTTTTAAAATTAAAGTAATCTTACTGATCTAAATTTAATAGCAATGCTCTTCCCACGGTGTAAATACCAGCAAATACCACTCGAATGAAGAAAGTGCCCAATCAACCAATTATAGTACAAGGTGGAGGTTTGATCTAAGATCTCCTCACGCAAGAGGTGACATTCCAGATAGGCCTTGCCTATCTTTCTTGCCATGCCTTTTGATATACTGCTTGGTTGACAACACACTCAGATCATACAAATGAAAATGCATTGAGAATTGTATACTAACTGATAGCGGTCCTAATCATGCATCTAAGCAGAGCAATAAGCAGATATCCAATCACACAAGGGACAAGGATTTTTAGGTGGTCCGCTCTCAAACCTGAGACCTACATCCACCCCACACTCAAACCTAAGTGTGGCTTCTACTAACACAGCTTAACCACTGATCCACAGCTTCGAGGATGAATCCCTACAACTGCTAAGCAGCACAGCTTACTATCCGCTGACTAACAGCTTGAACCGCTAAGCCTCACAGCTTGCTAACAGCTGAGCACCACAGCTTGCTGTTCGAGAAACCGATCCTCGCCGCTGAGCTACATAGCTTACTCCACTGACTAACAGCTTGAAAAATAGCGATGAAAGAAAAATGCAAAGGACTGAAAACGATAATCAAATGTAGCATGAAAAATAATATAGCTCAAAATGAGCAAATGATTCTAGATCTGATCTAGAAATCGTGACTTCAGTAGCGATCACTTCTCCTTTTCTCCTCTTCTCCGAAGCTCTATTCTAGTACTTCTTCTCCTTTCTGCAACTAACTTTCTTACTCTTCAGCAATTTTCTCTCTATGAACTCTGATGCTCTCACTACTTTGAATTTTCTCTTCTACTTAGATTGCCTTCACTTCATCTGATTTCTTCCTCTCAGCATATCTTCTTCCTTCTTCACTTCTGATCTTGTCATCTTCTCAGAGATCCTCCTTTTTATATACCAGCGAACTAGATCATTTGGACCCCACACGGTTTCACTCTGGTGTGTAGAGGGAGGATTCCTACCAGTAGCTTCTCAGAAAAGTGGCTTGAGTAGATCCACGTGTCAGATCTTGAAGATGAGGCGAGACCACGTGACTGATCGTTCTTGAAAGGCTGGCCACCTTGGATCACGTGTTTTTTAAACTCAATTCTGGGATCACGTGATCACTTAAGTCTTTGCTACTCTCTGCCCTTTAAGTGTTTGATTGAATCCCTGTCAATAAGAAATAAAAGGGTTATGTTGGCTTCTTATCAGCTTCAAGGTACCGCACGCACGTGGTGGACCACGGAGTGGGAGGTCGCCTTCCATTCCCGTCTGCTTTGACAGATCACATGGACGGAGTTTTTTGCTGCATTCGAGCATGCCTACACTCCGGCCTGCCTGAAGTTAGCCAAGATGTACAAATTTCTGGAGCTGACGCAGGGTGAGATGTCAGTGCTGTATTACCGAGACAAGTTCATTGAGTTGGGCCGATATGCGCCCCACTTTTTTGCTGATGAAGCCATGAGGACTCAGTAGTTTCTACGCAGACTAAAAGCAAAGTTGAGCCTGCCATTGTTTGTGACCCGTGTAGCTGAGTTAGATTCTGCGTACCAAGCAGCCGTTGCGTTAGAGTTGGAGTTGGCGAGGACCCGGGGACTTCCTCAGGATGGGATGGTTCAGCCGACTATGCAGCATTAGCCGCCCTACTAGCCGTCTGTTCCAGGAGATCTTCCCACTCTCTCTGCTACCGATGGTACTTCCTTCCTGCAATCCCAGGGTAAGGGATTCCGATTTAAGAAGTCCTAGAAAAAGAAGTTCGATCAGTCGGCGTTTTCTGATCCGAGTCAACAGTCTGTTTCTTCCATTAGACCGCGTCAGGATTTTGCTGCTTCTCAGTCGAGGTTGTGTTCCAAGTGTGATGGTAGCCATCCGGGCGTGCCGTGTTCTCTGTCAACTGTCTACTACCGCTGCGATTAGTTGGGGCACATCTCCCGAGACTGTCTGTTTAGGCAGAAGACGGTATAGTTCCCGCAGGTTTCCCACCCGTAGCAGCCGCAGTTTTATCTTCCTCCACCGCCTCAACCTCAACTGTTCTACCTACCAATTCTCGCTCGTTCCCAACAGTCCTCTATAACTAGCTTTCCACTGAGAGCCAGGGTTACTCACATCACTCATGCGGAGGCGTTGGCGTCAAATCTGGTCGAAGGTACGATTTTGATTTATGGTCGTTCAACGCGTGTTCTTTTCGATACGGGTGCCACCCATTCTTTTATCTCCTAGAATTTTATTGCTCGTGTCGAAGTGCCCATGGATGAAGTTTCCTATGAGATGGTTGTGGAGTTGCCATCTGACGATTACATGTCTACTCCTCTGTGCTTGGAAAATTTTTCGGTTCTCATCAGTGGTCGGAAACTACCAGTGAGGCTTTGCGCATTACAGTTGGCCGAGTATGATGAGATTCTAGGCATGGATTGGCTGGAATTTTATGGCGCCGTGGTTGACTGTCATCTCAAGCAAGTCTATTTTATGCCACGCGAAAAGTCAGCCTTCTATTTCCAAGGTATCTGTTTCTGTTTCGTTTAGTTACTTTTTGGTTTTCTAATATTCATCATTCTAAGAGTTACTTGTTCAAGAATGTTCGCCTATGGTTAGCACTGGGTGTCTAGGGGCAGCTGCCCCGATAAAGCTACAAATTCATGACCGGGCTAGGCCGTCTGCCAGATGGGCCCGTTATATGAGAAGATATTTCAAGACAAGAAGGCTGAAGGTCCAAACCTACGCCAGGCAGGTACATTCTCAAGAAGTGTTAGCTAAGAAGAGGCGGCGGCATAAGTTTAAGGGCCGTCAGCTGTGCATTCAGGGGTCCACTTCTCCTTCTTCTCCTTTTCACTCATCATTTCTTCTGCTCGATTCCCACCCCTGGGTGTGTATCTTCCCTCTCCTAATTCTCTCTCCACGATTCTCTCCTCCCCTCTCGAGTCTGTGAATCCCCGTTCTTCCTTTTCTTATTCGGAGCCTCTGGATTTTCCATCTCCTCGCCATTCTCGGCTTCAACCTATGTCCTCCTCTTCCCCTGAACCCGGGACTTCTTCTGATTCTCCTCCCCTGTTATCCCCGGATTCTACTTCTCATTCTCTTTCCCCGACCTTGTCGGGTGTTTATGCCTCTTCTTCCCCGACCTCGTCGGGTGTTTATGCTTCTTCTCCCCCACCTCTGGCGGGTGATCGCTACTCTTCTTCTCCGACCATGTCGGATGATTTTTCTTCTCCTCTTTCTATTTACCCCTCCTCACCCTTTCGGAGTTCTCACCCTTTTTCTTATTACTTTCGAGACTTTAGCTCGCCTTGATCCCAGTTGATCTCTGTTTATTCTATATCCGGTTCCTTGTTATCAGGGCCTCTGTGCCTTAACGAGGGAGTTCTAACCCTCATCTCTCTTCTTTTTTATCCTTCTTCGTCCAACTTAGTGTCCGCCGCTCCTCTGTGTAAATGAATCTATCAATCATTTACTATCCTTTCCCTTTTGTTCTGTCAAGAATGGAACATAAAGCTACTCGTGCGCCTCAAAGCTCGTTGATTAATATTACGTCAGGATGTTGTTTTCACGCTATGGATTCCCAAAGGTATCTTTTATTTTGTGCAAGAACATGTTATCATTATTGTTACGTTTATTTTTACACATGATTATAATGCTGGTTCCTCACATGGTTGAGTGACTTTAGGCCTTAGTTAGTTTGCTTAGTCAAATGAGTTTGCTTCTGCAGCACATTAGGATGGTGATAGCTCCGCGCTAGGAGTCTAGTTCTTTCCCCGATCGTTAAGGGTGACCTTTGGATATGGGTCTTTCACACACTACACGGTAAGCCATAGCCGATCTCCTCTTGAGCAACATCGTTGCTGCTTTGGCCATACCATGGGTATGCACGAAGGCCTTTTTCCCATTCTTTTAGTTTAGTCTGTATTGACTTCAAGCAAAATCTATTGACATCTTCCATGTTTGCAGGCATCCCCTCTTGATTCACAAACTTAAAGTTTACCTGCTACAATTAAATCATCAACAAATATACACATCAATGTAAAGAGATATATTGAAACATGATATGAAAATTCAAGGAACATGTCATTATTTCCTTCATGACATCATTAAAACTTTGCATGAATTGTTGATTCCACTTTTTGTAGGAGAGAAATAACTCTCATTTCGTGCATATAATCTAAGTGTTCCAGTAAGTTTTGATGCTAGTTCTTCAACTAGCTGGCTTCTAATGAACATGCATGTCTACTTCATTCCTTCGGGGGGATCAAATGCTGACTTTTGAGTTGGCCCTCTTGTCTTCCTCACTTTAGAAATAGATGTTGAGGATGATTGTACATTACTTTTCATATACATCATTAGCATCTCTCTCATCTACTCCATTAGATGGATGACATTCATTAGAATATGCTCCATTATCAAGAAGACTTTCATCTAGATTTTCAATTTCATTATCAATAGAATTGTCAGCTCTAGGTATACTTTGTTGAAGAGATGAACGCATTTTCTTCACTAGAGCACCTGAAACTAAGAGGATTATAATTTATATTTGTAAAAAATTCATAATATTTTATGCAGAAAAAAATGCACCTAAAACTAGGAATTGTTGTATTTTAAATGGACTGAAACCATCACTAGCAAGTCCAAGCCTAATATTACGAGGATCTCTGCTAAAGATTAGATGTTTATGATCAAAGTCTTTCCAAGTCTCGGAGTCTCTAGGATGACTCATTTTTCCATCTTCACCTCTTAGAGCAATATGGTGCAATGTCATCAATTCTACAGTTTTATGAGACATGAATAACCTTTGAAGTCTTGGTATCAATGAAAAATGACGAAGAACTTTTACAGGCACATTCTTCGTTCCTCCTGTTTTACTTCCTCTCTCCTTCCATCTTGAAGCATTGCACTTTGGACATTGACTTAGATTCTTATAATCATTTCGAAATAACACACAATTATTCAGACATGCATGTACTTTTTTACAATTTAAGCCCAACTCAGACATCATTTTTTTAGATTCATATCAACTATTGGGAAGTGTGTTGCCATTAGGTAATGCATCTTTAAACAATGCAATCATAATAGAAAAAGACTTATTACTCCATTTGTGTAGACATTTCAACTGAAATAAACACACTATGAAAGAAAGCTTGGAATATCTATTGCAATTTAGATAAAGAGGTTTTTTGGCTTCCTCCATAAGTTGATTGAATTTGTCTACCTTTTCATTTTGTTCTCATCTTTTTCTATCAAGTTAAAGACAATCACATCCCACATCTTTCAAATTGATTTCTTATTCCATTCAATCAAGGTTCATTTTGCATCATTCCTTCAATGATTTCAAATACATGTTCAATAGAATTCAAATCACATTCAATTTTTCATCCGCACGGGGCTAGATCTTGCATAATTGTTTCATGTAAGCTCTATAATCCTCTTCATCTTCTGTCACCTCTGCTTGCAAAGGATGGACTCGACTGATCTCCCACATGGTCAGATTGCTCCGAACTGCCTGTTCATCCTCCTTGGTCCCGATCTTCCTAGCTTGAAGGGGGGAAAGTGTGATAGTGCTAGAACCATAGTCTAGGGTAGCCCAATTTGTAAGTAGCACCGGTGCAGGTTTAGGCCCAGTCACCGAGATGATATGAGAGTAGTGCCTTGGAGTGCCCTTGGTCGCATCACGAACTTGTCAATTGGCAAGGTGTTGAGGTAGAGGCACCATTCATCTTGTGTTTTCTTATACGCAGTCTGACATTCAACTTGTGAGGAAAACCTTGATGCACCTCCTATAAAGAAGAGTGGGTGGCTCCCGAATTTATGGCTAGCTGAAGGCATGTTGTCCTTGGATAGAAATTTCAGTCTAATTCCCATCCAATACTCAACGATGATTATTGACCCGAAGAGGGGACTCCCAAGTGAAGCTAAGATAAGGCTTTTATAAAGGAATGAAAGGATAGCCTAAGAGATGGATAAACCCCACCACAACCCACTAATAATGCTGAGATTTTGGATGTCTAAATGGTGGTCGATGGTGGAGAAGAGAAAGACCCTACATAAGTAAATGGAGGTAGCTTTGGCTATGGCTTCGAATCTCACACTCTTGTTCTTACAATAAGCAGTGATCCATTGAGCCATGGGTATCAAATGGATATAGCGGGGGCTGATCATGGTCCTAACATCCTTTGGATTGTGGATGAAATCCCCTAAGATTATCGATGGATCTATATGCTCAACCGTATGACACACTAAGTCTTCACCCCCCACTTTAGTTTTAGGAAGGACTAGGTAGGTCTCTACCTCCTCTAAAAGGATAGTGGCTTTAAAGGTTGGGAAGATGAAGGTGTGTGTTTGGGGATGCCACGACTCCACTAGAGCTGAAATACTAGGCCAATCATAAGAACTTTTCTAAAAATTCTTAGCTAAAACCACTAAAGGGTAAAGATGCCATGCCCTTAGGATGGAGAGGACCTCTAAAGAAAGTTCTTTTATCATGGGAGCCACCCACTTTAAGCTGGAATAGCATCTTAGGACAGGAAGGAGCAAGAAAAAGTAAGAAAAGGGGAAGAAGAAGAAGAGGAATGCCATGAGAAGCTTTCTTTCTCCCTTTCTTTTCTTTTTCTTCTACACCTCAGCTTCTCCCTGGCTCCAGGCTCTATTCCACTTTAAAGCGGATGGCTCCCATGGTCTGTGCGTTGCCCCTAGGAGTGATATCCTTCTTGAAATCATGGCACCTACACCCACTCTTAGTGATAGGCAATGTCTATCCAAAGCTTTCCTTTGACTGGCACAGTATTTCAGCTCTGGTAGAGATCTTGCACCCTCAGACCCATACATTTATATTCCCATCATTTGAGGCCACTATCCTATTGGAGGAGGTAGAGACCTATTTTTCCTTTCCTAGGTCAAAGGCGGGTGAGGAGGACCAAGTGTGTCAGATTGTTGCCCCTATAGACCCCAGCCTTATCTTAGGATAGTTTATACCAGATAGCAAGGATGTCCACACCTTCATAGGCCCACGCCAGATCCATCTTCTTCCTCTTAGCCAGTAGGTAGTTGTACATTACAGGAATAGATGTGGATGGGATGAGGCCTACCCAAGGCCACGTCTATTTGCCTGTGCGGGGCTATCTTGTTTCCTTCTGCCGACCACGTGTTAGACACTCCTCTCCTTAGCACCATTAGTGGCCTGTGGTAGGGTCTTTCTATCTCTCAGGCCTCCTTGCCTATTTGTATGAGGGCCTTACCTTAGTAGCTCTAGGGGGTCCTATCTTCGGTTCCATGATACTCTTAGAGTGCTGGATGGGCGTCAGGATGAAATTCATTCACGAGGAGGATATCACTTCAACTAGTTGGATCTTTGGGAGCCATCCCATCTTCTTCATAGGTGGCGCCTTCAGGTTCTCTCCAGAGGTGGAGTGCAGGACATCAAAAATGAAGACTAGGGAAGAGTGGCGCCTGTACCTCAGCAGATTGCCTCTAGATAGGTTCGTGATGCGCCCTGACTTCCTCCCTGATACCGCAGTCAGACTACCTAGAGGGTGAGGTTTGGATCTGAGGCTCGTGAGTGATACTGTACTGGCGATGTACAGCCCACACCGGTGCTACTTACAGGTTGGACTATCCAGGACCATACTACCAGCGCTTCCCCATCTTCCCGCACTATGGGTGAGGAGGATTGGCACGGAGGAGGACGAGTAGGCGGTCGGGCGTGCCCTGATCATGTGGCAGATCAGTAGGGTGCGTACCCTTCCAGCAGAGATTGCGAATACGCGCCAGGCTTATATTAGAGAGCTGAGAGAGATGCGTCCCCGCGGGGATGCCCAACGGAGGACAGAGTGATTTGTTCTTTTTTTCTTTCCATGATGTTTGCTTATGTTAGAACTTGAAATATGAATAAATGAGTTGGTTTGAGTGAATGAAGCTTGAGTTTTTTTTGATGCTCTGATTGACATGATTGATATTACTCGATACGCATATCGGGTTCCTTCCGCGCTCGGGGCGTGACAGTTTTTGTGGTATTAGAGGCTAAGATATTCAATTCCAAGAAAACCAAGTCCAAGGATAGGTATTAACCTTTACCCGGTGAGATTGGGTAGAACCATAGGTTAAGTTAACTTAGGGTATTTAACCTTTGGATCAATCACATATTAATATAGTTATTTTAAGTAAATTGTAGGATCATGGCTGCTGAACGTGCACAATGGCGAGACATGCAACGAACCGTGCAAGGCCTTACCTAGGCGCTACAATAGGTAGCACAGGGTGGAGCAAATCGTGGAGCCGGGGATCTCCATCGAAGTTTTCGTAATATGAACCCTCCCAAGTTCATTGGCTCGACCGATCCTGATGACGCCAAGCACTGGATCAGGGAGATTGAACACATATTCTGTGTCATGCAATACACGGATGAAGAGAAGGTCTTACTAGCAACATTCCAATTAGAGAGGGATGCCCGTTTCTGGTGGGAGCCCGTAGAAACTACAATAGCACAAGATCATGTTGCATGGGTGGAATTCGTGGAGCATTTTAATAACAAGTATTTCTCCGACCGTGTACAAGAGAAGAAGGCCGTCGAATTTGCCACACTCAAACAGTGTACTTTATCGGTGGCTGAGTACGAGGCTTAATTCTCTAGATTATCAAGGTACGAAAAGCACTTAGTGAGTACCGAGAAGATGAAGGCAAGGAGATTCCTTAATGGGCTTCGACCCCAGTACATCACTCAATTAGCACCGATGGACATTCAAGTCTATTCGGAGATGGTACGAAGAGCCCAACTGTTAGAAGATGGCATGGAGCTGTCCGACAGGATCCATGGAAAGGATAAGAAGGAGCATCTTACCAGCTCCGGCAAGTATAAGCCGACCTTCAACAAGAAGAGGTCTAGCAACGGAGGAGATTCTTCCCAAGAAAAGAAGCTTAAGAAGAATAATAAACCCTTCTCCATTACTATGACACCTTCCAAGGAGGTGTGTAAACACTGTGACAAGGCCGGCCAGAGGGCCGAAGAATGCTGGAGGAGACTAGGAGCTTGTCTCCATTGCAGGAGCCGTGATCACCGGATTCCCGACTATCCATTACTAAATGATCAAGCCAGTGACAAGAAGTGCCCAGTGAAAAAGCAAGTACATCTCCAAGCTCTTCAGGAGGTGGAACAAGATGAAGGTGGACTGGTGGAAGGTACACTACAAGTCTGCACACATCTTGTTTGATACCGGTGCATTACATTCTTTTATTTCCAAGATGTTTGCTGATCCATTACTTGTGGAACCGGAGTGGATGTCACATGAGCAAACTCAAATGTTTTCTTCTCTGCTTGTGAAGGAAGGGACTTGAAAATGTTTTTGGCCAATAGAAACATGTCAACGTAACAGTTACCTGATCTCAAAAGCACAGATCAGAAGACAACGAAACCATGCATGTAACAACAGTTAAATGTTGGGTGTAAAAGGACAACCTGATAGCATAAACTCTTGCCACCACCAGTGGGCAAAAGAATAAAGCAATCTCTGTTTTCCAAAGCTGCTTTGCAAGCATCAAGCTGGAGTGGCCGAAATGTCCTGTGACCAAATATAACAACATTGGCCAATTCGATGTCACTTAAAGCTTGCAGCTCTTCATAACTAAGAGTCCTTTGCTCATTTTTTGATGCATTATTGCACACCCTTCTGCTACTGGAAAGTGATGAAACTGGTGTACTTGTATTCCTGCCCTGACATACCTTCAAAATTCAAGAATAAGAAGTTTACATAAGAACTGTAGAGATGTAGGTCTCACAAGTAAAAGAAAACTGATACCCTCCTTTCCCTTACGCTTGCACTAGTAGACAAACCAAAATTATAAACCCGAAAGTACCAATTTTTCCTCATACTTGTTGAAGCCGAAAATAATACCAACACCAGCATGGAAGAGAAGCAGACTACAAAATAGACGCGAAAGTTTCACCGTGGATCTGGACGACTGTTGTCTAGCCGAGCTCCAACTATCGACATGGCTCACGCTTCCTTCTTCACGGCCTGAGGAACGGCTGCAGCCCGCCTCCATCCCGCTCAAAATCTCCAAATCCGAGTCATCACCGCCATCATCTGCGGAATGATCCAGAGCCACTGACCCCCCTCTGCTGACCTCACCGGCTTCTCCCCCAAATTCAATGCCTCCCATGCCGTCTCCTCCACCCAGAATCTCGTTGATGGCACCACAAGCCTCGGATTCGATCGCCTTCGGGTCGTCCCAGTCCTCGTTGTCCGCCATCGAATCGGCGAGTGCCGCGAGGTAGTCGTCGCCGCAATGCTCCACGGTGACGAACTCCCTACCATCCTCCCCTGCCCCGGAGATGCCCAAGAGTTACCCCGACAGGAATGTTAGGGTTTGGAGAGGAAGAAGGGGGGAAGGAACGAGGGCTTGGAGCTGGGAAATTTCACCGTAGAGACGGATAAGATTGTCCAAGCACTGCGTCGCGGCTTCCTCGTCGAAGCCGAAATCGGAGGCCAGGCTCAGCAGCCGCGCCTTCTCCAGCTCCAGGTCGTCCTCCATAGCCGCCTTCTCTCTGTAGCTTCCGGAAGCGCAGGCGCCGCTGGTGAACGGCAAGGAACAGGCGGGGTCTTGCAGTCAACGGAGTTTGGGAGCAAGAGGAGGGCGTACTCCTTTGCTCACTTGAGGGCTTTGTGTGCACTCGCACGCTACTCCATTCGTGCTACGCATCACCACCACCCAACACTAACAAGAAGACGATGGTTGCCGTTACGTATGGACCCCAAGTCGTCGCCAACCACGTCAGGTTCGGTTACCTGGTGACACCGCTCGTGTTCGGCGACTTTCCACCAGTCGTCGACTGGCCCTTTTTCCTGGGCGTCGTACCTATGCCTGAAGTCAGTTCAGCCACGCCTGCAACAACTGTCGGGGGTGTCAGGCCCTCGGCCCCAGCACCTGGCCGGGTCCGCTAGGTCAACAAACCAACAGTTGGGGGTGTCAGGCCCTCGGTTTTAACAATTGGCCGAGTCCGCCCGGTCGACAGATCAACTGCTGAGGGTGTCAGGCCCTCTGCTTCAGCAGCTGGCCGGTTTCGCCCGGTCAACTCTTCACTGACTAAGGGTGTCAGGCCCTTCGTCTCAGCAATTGGCTGAGTCCGCTTGGTTGCCATGACAACGGCCGAAGGTGTCAGGCCCATCGCCTCAGCAAATGGCCGAGTTTTCTCGGTCAATCAAGTTACTATCGGTGCCTCTCTTGCTCAACGGGGGCAGCGCCGTCGCCGTAACGACACTAACTCTACTATGGCCACCCTCGGAGGTGCTGTTCTTGTGCAACGGGGGGGCAGTGTCTCCGCCACCATGACGCCACGCCTACGGCAGGCGTCACCAGCGCCGCTCCTGCTCAACGGGGGCAGCGTTATAGCCGTAAAGGTGTAAAGCTTGTAGCGGTAGCATACCGGTCCGACAAAACCATAATTGTCAGGGACATTCGCATTTAGCTCGATGGAGGCGAGCCGATTATTCCTCGGGACTGCCGCATCCTGACCATCTCTATCTCCAACCGTTTTGAGCTTCTTTGGCAAGTCTGGGAGGACAGAGAAAAATTGAAGAGACCTGCCGTATCGGCGGCAAACCAGGGTCCAGTGCAACGACCCAAACTGCTTGCTCCCCAAGCAAAGTCAAGGGGCAACCCAGTTGAGGAGCGCTAGCTGCATTTGAAGAAAATATGAGTCACCAAAGAAGAGGCCCGAATCATCAAGCGAGCAAGGGCAGAAGGGCCCTTCCGCATGTTGGACCTGCGACAAATGCAGAGTCCGACAAGCATTGAGACCTCGACATCCTTGAGGTCCACAACCCAACCCCCACGTGGGCAGTAGTGCCGGGGAGCCGGCAAAAAGGTGCGGCTGACTTCTCCGTGGGCCAGTTCAACATGCACGAACGAGGATTGTTCAGCCTGTTGTGCTCCTGTGGTTTTGATGATGTCAATTATTATGACTCATTATGCATATAACCTTGATGATATAACCTCGATACATACTTGATGATATAACTTTGACGCATTTGTTAATGATCTCATCATAGAAGTATGCAAACTGTCAGAATAGATAGGTCAACGCCACTATTCATGTTGTAACAACAAGTCAATACTACTGTTCATGATGTGACAACAAGTCAACGCTACTGCTCAACTTGAGTTAGCAATTGCATTCATAAGGTTGATGCATATACTGTCTGCTTCTTCATAAGGTCGATGCATATACTGTCTGCTTGTTCATAAGGCCGATGCATATACTCTCTGCTTACATATATCAGGTCGATGCAAGTCTAAGGTCGACACATGTTTTGAGGGTCGATGCTAGGCTAAGGTCGATGCATGTTTAGACAGCATGTGCTAAGGTTGATGCATGTGCATATAGTGTGCGCCAAATAGGTCGATACACATGGTGCTGATATGCTTATAAGGTCGGTGCACATTAGGTTGTTAGCAAATCAAGGTCGGTGCACATTAGGTTGTTCGGTGCACATTTTGTTAGTCAGTATACAAGGTCGGTGCACATTTTGTTAGTCAGTATACAAGGTCGGTGCACATTTTGTTAGTCAGCATATAAGGTCGGTGCACATTATGTTAGACAGCATATAAGGTCGATGCACATTTGCCTTGTGCATATATAAGGTCGATGCACATTTGCCTTGTACATATATAAGGTCGATGCACATTTGCCTTGTACATATACAAGGTCGATGCATATTTTCCAGCATCATAAGGTCGATGCTTCTTTTGTTCTCCAGCATCATAAGGTCGATGCTTCCTTGTTCTCCAGCATATAGGGTCTATGCACATTTGGAATTCAAGGTCTATACATGTCTAGGGTCTGTGCACATGATGCATCAAGGTCGATGCACATGTTAAGACCAAGGTTGATGCATATGTAGAATCAAGTCAACAAGTCTGTGCATCAATGTCCATACTCTAAGGAAATTCCATAAACATCTATGTCATTGGTCTGAGCATATGAATTCTCTGATCATTGCCTAATTATAAAGTGTTTGACGAAATGCCCCTCTTCTAATTGACAGGATTAAGGCAAACACTATGTCTCTGAGAGCAGCAGAAATTCAAGTGAAGCACGTGAGCTCGAACTAAAACTTTGGCACGTGATCCGAGGCAACCTCCCAGCATACTAGAGATTCCCAACGAAATAACTCTCCACGTGGCTGCATCTTAGAGACCTTTTTGACACGTGGCTGAGTATCTTCCAGAAGCTATTTTGGCGGGACTGTTCCCTCCACACGCCCTCGATGGAACCTTGTGGGGACCACAGGAATCGCGCCAAGGAATTTCGAATCTCCGGAGCCCCTGTTTTCCTATAAATGGGGATCCTCCTCATCCAGGCACAGGTGTGGCAACTAGAGAAGTAGACCAGATAAGAAGATACAGAGAGCAGAGGGCTGCTGCAAGAAAAGTGAGTTGCTGTGAGCGATTTCAGAGAAAGCTGTGAGGAAGAGTAGCCATCGAAAGAAAGAGCAAGAAAGTGATCATCAGAAAGAGAAAGAGAGACAGTGAAATAGATCGTGAGAGCAGAGAAGAAGAAAGAAAGAGAGAGAGAGAGCCAGAGAGTGAGCAGAAAACAGCGAGAAGATTTATGAAGATCGTCTGTGGCCTCTGGATCAGATCTAAGCCACATTGCTCCTGCGAGAGCTATATCATTTTCTATCTTTATTGTTGAGTTCGTTTGTTTTTGTTTTCTATTTCTCCTTGTTTGAACATCAAGCTGTGTGTCAGCAAGCTGTGATGCTCAGCGGAAGCAAGCTGTGATGCTCAGCGGTGTAAGCAAGATGTGATGCTCAACAATTCAAGCTGTTAGTCAGCGGGAAGCCTCACTCTGGTTTGAGTGGGGTATGGACGTAAGTCTGTGGTAGCAAACCGAACCATCTAAAATCATTTGTGTTTATGGTTTGCTGACGCAATTGGCTAACGGTAGACGTATGCTTAGGATCGTTACAGTTACAGCTGGTTAGACTAAATAATTCTGAGTTCACAGTTGTATTTACTGGTTGTCTGTGTTCTAACCACTGCTAGTGTATTAGCTAGATTGCTGAGTATGCTAACTAAGTATTCTAGTGAGAATCACACAAAAACATCTGATCAAGTGTTCGAGTATGAGTCTCATTAGAACATCAAATACAGTTGAGCCATTTGAGTTTCATTTCCGCACGATTTTATAGCTCCAGTTTTAAATTGAGCAAAATTTTAAAGGGGATTCATTCACCCCCCCCCCCTCTGAATCTTTGTCTGCACCATCACATCGTTCTAACAAAAATTTAAAAAATATAAACAATAGTCTCCACGATTCTCGAAAAGAGCACAACGCACCTGCAACATCTCGGAGTCTCAAAACTCAACAGTTCACTCTGCACGAGATTCTGTAACTTATATTGGGGAAAAACCCGCGTAGATCATAAAACGTAATTCGAGACCCACGAAAGCGCTCCGAAAACTCTCTGATTTTGATCCAAAGGATCTCGGGTATTATAGCCTCCCCTCCTTTAAGAAATTTCATCCTCGAAATTTAAGGAGTCAATAAGAAACATGGAAGAACAACCCAGATAGCTGACAATGCTCCCCGAGTACCTACTAAACCTTGAACACCAAACACGATAACACAATACTCGAAAACATAACACAGAGGAACACTGCCAGACCATGATCACAAGTAAGATCATCATGCTCTGGATCTCAAGGCACATTGATCCACAGAACGAGCACGACATACAAAGGAATACAAGTCTGGCACCTCCAACTCATGGCTTCATCGCTACCATCTCACAAAACAAGGAGACACGGCTAATGCCACGAAAACAGCCACAACAACTCATACTCGACAGACAAGACAAGCATCAGCTCTAACGAGAAAGACAACATCTCAACTGACTACTCCAACCATCAACTTTTGCGCCATAACAACAAGCAAAATTCGCACGCATAACGCCAATGACAACACTGGACCACAAGCACAATCAAGTCACTCATCACTTAGACATTACATCTGATTCGAGTTACATGCTAACCCTACTACGGCAAAAGAGTACAGCACAATCAAACGACAAGATCATGGTCTACACAATGCCAAACTCAGACTCACAGGGAACTCCTCCCATGCTAAACATAAGCAACAAACCAACTATAATTTTGAAAAAGCATCTCTAGGACCACGATCACGTCCCGAGAGCACAATTTCCAAGAAATGCAGACAAAGAAATGGTACTCAATCAGCATATCCACCGACAGATTTCCCCAATTCTCAAAATTACCAGTGCCAACAACCATAATGCCACAAGCAATGGAACGACAACCAACAATAGCAAGGCACACATAGCCAAGACAAACTTACACCGAGGAAACAATCCTCTCGGTTGTCAGAATCTTCCAACGTAATGATCCTCGACATGTGGGTGATGAGCCCACACGCTTTCACTGCCCACTCTACACAACACACACAGGCATCTTGAACAACTTGACATCCGCACCTCAGCACACCTCTCGGCGCCATCGCAACTCACGAAACGGTAACGTACCATGCCTCGAGTACCGATCCTGCTAACAGCTGATCACATGTCACCATAGTGCAAACCCTCGTGCCAAGAGCCACAGTACAAGCCACAAGCATATTTCCTCTTCGTCCTCCTCACTGGCCAGATTTAAGACGGTGGAGAGAGTATTATAGGAGAGTACTATCTCCGTCTTGGCCTTGCATGCTTTTCTTTTCTTCTTTTAATTCTTCCTCTTTTCTTTGGCTGGCGCTTGCCCCTAGAACAGGTTGTCATCCTTTTCCGGCACTTTGTTAGCCTGCCCTTCTCGTTCCAGGGAGAGCTGCTCCAATTCTTGCCATGGGACATGGTCTCGTATCAGCAAAGGCTTCAATTCAGGCTGTTCATATTTATCTAGCCTATTTATGTAGTCTTGCAGCCGCCGGGCTTCTGGACTAATTTCTTTAGCCACTGGCAGCGGAGTTTGTCTTCTCCGGTTGTGTGTGTGTATTCTGATGACTACAGGTAGGCTGACCCATGCGGGTGGTCACTGGAGGAACGGGTCGCGGTGTGTTGCCACGGACATGCGCCCTCACCTTCGGGCGAGGTGTGGCTTTCTTCTTGGTCTTCGCAGGGACTTGCTGCCATCCATGTTGCTCTTTTATCGACCTCAGAAAGCAAGCCTCATAAGGGGGTTGAGTGCTAGCTTCTGTAATTTCTTTGAGCAATGTCTGATATATGTTAGCTGCAGCTCTCCTCAGAGGTGCTTCATAAGGTTCTAGAGGGTCAACCTTGTACTCCCCTAACTCTATTTCTTCTTTCCTCACTATGCACTCGATGATGTCTTTGAATACATAACAGTCCTCGATCGGGTGATGATAAGGGTAGAATCTCAGGCTGTCTCTTCTCTTCAGGTCCTCTGGCCTTTTTGGCTTAGGCAAGGTGACCTTATTATACTGGGTAACCCAGTCAAATAGAACCTTAGTCTTCTCCTTCGGGAATGAATAGACTTTCTTCATTTTGTCCCTTAGTGAAGGACCCTCTTTCTTCTCTTCTGCCTTGGCAGGCTGAGATGCAGCTGCCTTCTTGCCCTTGTCCCTTTGCTATTCAAACGCCCTGATATCAAGGGTGTTTGCTTCTTTAGGCACTTGGTGCCGCTCTACTGCCTTTTCTTTCTGTGTAGTGGCAGCAATTGATGTAGGGGCAAGCCTAGCCAAGAAAGCTTCTACTTCGGCCACTATATTGTTCAAGCAGTCGAACGACCAGATTTCCATGCCAATCATCTTTCTAGTACCTCCCTCCTGAGATTTTGTTTATAGATTTATACAACGTCATCCTGATGTGGTGGCCGCTTACACCTCATTCCGAGGTTCCTCTACCTCTTGATGTATTCAAGGGCTATTTCATCTGCCCTTTACTTTGTTGAGTAGAGCTCAGCCACAGTGACCTCCCTCTCGGTGACGTGAAACCTCTCTATGAACGATTGGGCCGATGGGAAACTTATCATTGACGGATAAGTCCCTGTGAGCCGAATGGTGCTGGAGTGAAGTGTTGAGAGATGTTCCCCTCTCCCCCAATTGCCAAATCTCCACAAGGAGATGACAGTAGAGCACGGTCTAGAAACAGTAAAACTAGCGACCTTGTAGTCGTAGACAGATATATAGACGTAGACGTATATGCATTGATTGGCGGGTTATCTGATAAATTGCTGGGTTAATGCTTAAGAGGAGGTGATGTGGAGGAGCCAGGCATCAAGCCCGTGGGGACAACCTCGCCTCCTTCGGTCCATGGCTAAGGACAGCAGGGCGGTGGGTGGTCGGCGACACAAGGCTGGTTGAGGGACGCATCTACCAACGACTCAGGCGATAAAACCCTCGACATTCAGTAGGGAAAGGAAATCCCGGGGGGAGAGGGAGAAGATATTACTGTAGCCCATGGTGTGCTAGGGCGCGGGTCCTTCAACGGAGAAGACGTATACGGATAGAAATATTCGCGCAGTACAGGGGAAGTTGAAGCACTCACTGAGTGGAGATGGATGGGCAGAGAAAGGGAAACGGCATGCAGAGCACGCACGGCGCCGATTCACGGCAATGATGGTAGCACGCAGGGGAGAACAGGGGGTACAGAGAAGAAGCAAAACCCTTGACTACGGCGCCGTCACTGTAGCACGGCGCCGGTTCGGGGGGCCACCGACTGGTAAAACGACGGAATGCCGGAAATAGAACGATAGAGGGAGAGGGACGTACGACACCGAATGTCCGATTTATTGATGCAACCGAAAATGCTATTCATGCCATAGACAGGAGATTAAGGATACATTTCTTTGCATATAGGGGCCGGCGTTGTCGCACGGTCACCCTCCTTGGAACACATGGAAAGGGTTTACAGGAGATAAAAAAAAAGGGAGGGGGAAGCAGAAGCCGCAGGGACGGCGGGCTCATTTCATCGCCCGTCCATTACAGAAGACTCCTAAGGGGAAATTTTTAGAGAGAGGAGGTAATAGCCCGATGGGGGATGCTATATCACCCACCTAATTCTTCACCGCCGGGGGAGGAGGAGGCTTCGCTCGAGCTTGGTTGATCGAGCTCTCGGAGATGAGACAGAAGGTGGCGAATGGCTTCCCTCCCTGCTACTCTCTCTGACCGGGAAATGGATGGGTATTCGACTTGCTCTGCAAGTTTCTTCTCCCCTCCCCTTTGCTCTATCCGTCTCCCTTCCCCTTAATGCCTCCCGTCTCTTCTTTTTACAAGGGATAGTTCCCCGGCGCCACAAATGGCGCGCCGGGGAGGGAGGAAATGGCGCGCCGTGGAACGTCACGCCGGGCGCATTGGAGGTGTTCTTTTTTTATTGTAAATTTGATGGATTGAAAACACATCAATAATGATCACACGCCGATAGGACTGACTTTTCTCCTGCACAAAGACAATGATGTCTCGTTTTGTAAGTAAAAGAAAAGGGCATTGTCATGATTACATTCATGAGTAATGAATTGAGGTGGGGTGCGGAGAAGTGGGGGAGGACAGAATGAAGAAAGGAATGCACAAATAGCTCAGAAGCACCATGCAAGCAAACATAGATGAATAATAAATAAAATAGTGCTAAACAGATCAAATGTCAGATCTATGAAAGTTGTACTGCAAGGAAACATCCATCTTACCTCATCACTGATGCTAAGAGATCTAGTCTGGAGAATTTGCCATCTTTCCCGCTGCCACCGCTGCCCCAAAATGACAACCCCCATCAGAGCAGCAGCCACACAGAGAGACCAAAATGTGCTCGCCTCCTTTGCATGAGCATAAAAAAATGCTGCTTGCCTTTTCCACCATGATTCACTAGGGATTCTAGACACATTATGTTTAGACTTGTTAATTGACTTTGGAGAACAACGTTGGCCCCGATTTATGGGATCATCTGCTTCTGAAATGTCATTGTTTTCATCAAACAAAACTGATCCACCTACATCTGTTTCAGTGTGGAAAGAGCTAAAGCCAGCATCGCTATACATGCTTTTCACTTCCTCAACTAAAGTCAGACCTTGCAAAGATGTTTTGCCTTCTTCAACCTCCACGCCATGGGCACAAAGCCTCTCACCCTTGTCAAAGAACTGAACATGGAGATCACTGACTTCAGATATGCTTTCCCTTGTCCAATTTTCTTCCTGGGTTTTCTCAGGTACATCCGCTTCCACCTCAATCATATCTGTATCATCACGTTCAACAGGCAGATTCTCATGCTCATTGGGGGGGAATACAAAATGACCTGACATAAACATTGCCCGTGCATATTCTTCTTCATTTTTGTTGAACTCCTTATCCTTACTGTCATCAACCAGGTTGACTCCTTCTGGACCTGGTGCAGCAGCATATGCAGATGCTGTGAGAGACACAACTTCCCAGTCGACACCACGTGCTGAGGTCTCTTCCCCTTCCTTCCCGTAATCTGCCATCCTAAAGGTTACCAGATTAACTAACACAAATTCCTCTCGATAACCAGACTTTTGGAGTTCACTGGAGGGAAGAATTTAAAAGAAAATCAAAGTGATTTATAAAGATCGTTGATTTCAAAAATAATTAAAAAAAACAATAGTAAGCCATTTCCTAGATTAACACATTTATTGATCCTTTAAGATGAGGACCAAAATACCCACAGAAAATTCTTGCAAGAATATCACCCAGCGAAAAGGCAGGGAGCTAGCCCCGGGATGCCTTCTTTCAACCCTTCAAGGTCAAAGGGAGACCCAATTCGGCCAACCACAGGCTTTGGAGGCCTACGGCACGCGTATACGGCTCACACACGTGTGTTCGACATTTTATTATTATTATTTTTAACTCCAATCAATACCTGAGAGGCGGGACAAAAGGGAGCGAACAACCCTCAAGAGAGGGGAGGAGCGCTCCACTCCCGATCACCAGACAGGGGTATTTTCCATTCATGAAGTAAAAGGTACAAAAGATGATTAATGACGGAGCGAAGGGCAGCCAATCTTATCCAGACGGTAAGGCCCTTTTACAGTAGTGGGGAGCTCCTCCCATGATGACCAAAAAGCAAAAGATGACAAAGAATAGCCAAGCCCAGCCAACATGTCCGCGACTTGGTTGGCCTCCCAGTATATATGGATAATAGATGCATGTAAGGACCTAGCCAAGTCCGCCACCTGACCCATTACAACATTAAGCCGCCAAGGGCAAGAACACTTGCAAGTAGCAACCTGTGCCAGCACAAGGGAGTCCGTCTCAACGAGGACGGAGGGGATGCCGTGGTCCTTGCAGCAACGAAGGTCGTCTCGAAGTGCAAGAGCTTCAGCTTCTAGGCTGGAGAAAACAAGGGGATATGCAGCAGCAAAGGCAAAGACAATGTGGCCATGAGAGTTGCGAAGAGCACCACTACCACCTGCAAGCCCCATGCCCCGCTTAAAGGCGCCATCCACGTTGATCTTTAACTGTCCTGAGGGAGGTGCAAACCATCTGATTAGTCTCGGAGGTGGTGGCTGTGGTTCCAATAGCGTGATGCCCCAGGATGCAAGCAGCGAATGGTCAATGGAGCAGAGGCCACGGCCTTTAAACCTGTGGGCCTGCATGATCGATCGAGCAGAAAGAAGAGTGCCGCAGAGAATTTGGCGTGCGTTCATTGGCTGGCCATCGAACCATGCCTTGTTCCTGCTGTACCATAATTCCCAAATAGCAGCCATGAAGATACATCTAGAGAGGCAGCCGGCCATAGAGCTGAAGTGTAGGCTTTTTAGGAAGTCCAAGACCGCGACACCAACAGAGAGGGCGGTGGCACTGTGGAACCGCAAGAATGTGTGCAGGCCTTCCCAAACATCCCTAGCAATAGCACTGTGGAAGAATAGGTGAAGGTTGGATTCTGTTAGAGGAGATCGGCAGCAACTGCACATAGAGCAAAGAGGTATGTCACAAGCAGAGATGGCGTCATCCACGGGGAGGCATCCACGCAAGAGATGCCAAGATAGCACAGACCATTTTAAAGGGATGTGATGGTGCCAAAGCAACGACCGGGATTAAAACAAAAACAAAAATACAACACAGTTTAAACAAAATACATGTGTGCATGAGTGTAGTTAGAATGAGAAGGAGAGGGGGAACCGAGGGAGGAGTCGACCCATGGAAGGAGGGGGTCAACCCTACTGTGGCGGTGTGTGAGAGTGAAGTGTTGTGTGTGTAGAAGAGTGGAGGGGGAAAAAGAAGTGTAGTGTATGGAGACGGAGGTGCAGATGGTGGTGTGCCGGTGGAGGTGGTGAGTGGTCGCGGTGCAAGCAGGGCGAGAGGGAGAGGAACGGAGAGATTGTGCTGATCTCTGTTGTTGTGCCCTGTGTGAGGAGGCTCACCGTATACATGCCTGTTACTCCCTGCCACCGCTAGCTATTGCCTCTTACGCCGCTACAGCCTATACCTGCACACCTCCTATTCGCGCCACTGCCAACTGCCTACATGTTTGCTACGTTGCTAGTGTCTGCCCATCACTATCGTACACACTGCGTGTCTCTATGCGACTGCCTGTGCATGCCTGCCAACGTGGGAAAAGGGAGGGGGTGGATTATTGTTCACAAAGTCGAGGGGGAATATAAAAAATTTATAGAAAGGCCCCTCATATAAGTTGGTTTGAACAATGAACACATATTTTACCATTTGGCCTCTCATTTTGTTCATTCACAATGTACTTTGTAGGAATCAAATTTAGAATAATGATCATGCAATTCTCTTATTTAAAATAACATTCCTCAAGTCCCACTAATTGTATAAAGCTCTTCATTTTATGTGAGACCGAGAATTAACATGTTAAATTACACGATTAAATTCATTAAAGCCCAAAAAAATGACATGAATGATATGAATATCAATAGATCAATGAGCATTCATCAACCACCGGTCCGTACCAATCCACCACGAGATGGCTCACTAGCACAAGAACCAAGAACCACTAGCTAGATGGCTAAGCTATGGCTGCCGATAAGTACGACGAAGATCGGAACACAAGAACCTTGGCTCGCAACTCCCACAAAGATATCTAGCCATGATCACAGCCCTCACGCGGGAACCCCCGCCATAGTCACGGGACTCTCGCGGGGACAGTCGATGTGAAAAGCCCAACACAGGACTCACTGCCCAAGCTACAAGGCCACACACCTGGGTGGTCACACCACCCATCCAGACTTGACAGAACCTCGAGAATCACACAGACACACCTCACGCGAAGCCCCAACTCCCACAGATACCTCGAGTACCAGAACTCGGGACACAAAGACACTCGGGCTGAAGGGAGCTGGGCGGCCAAGGCACTGGCCGCCCAGAGTGTTGCGCTGCCAGACCACTGGCTGCCCCACAGGGTTGGGTGGCCAACCATTTTTATCCCCAACATGGAAACTGGGTCATTACAGTTGGTATCAAAGTGTGGTAATTGTGTATAAAGACCTAGAATTACAGTGGTCCAGAACAAGCCCGTGTACCACTTCTTGCTGGCTTAGGTTGTTTTCTGCGTTTACTTATGATTTTGGTTGTGTGTTTTTCCTTTATGTGTAGCACTAATGGCGCCAAAGTGAAGGACGTGTTTCCAAGCTAGAATGCCTATGGATGTGCAAGGAGAAGAGAGCGGTTCATCGCCCCCTCCGGTGAATGTTAGAGGTCAAGGCCATGCTAATCCTGAGATTGGTGAAGGTGTGACTTCTCAAGGTGGTCGTGGCCGAGCTTAAAAGGAGTTTATCTTGTTCCACCTACCTCAGTATGAAGGGAAGCCTAATCCGGATGCGGCAAGGGCATGGCTGGATGCTACCGAGTGAGTTTTTCGATCCATGGAATGCGCTGAAGATGAAAAGGTAATGTTGGCTACTTTTCAGTTGCAAGGGACAATGCTTGCTTGGTGGACTTCTGAATGGGAAACAACATATCAATCTCATCCTCTTCGACTGATTAGCTGGCGAGAGTTTGTGTCTTCTTTCGAGCATACTTACAGTCCAGCTTATCTCAGAATGGATAAGATGTACCAGTTTATGGAGTTGGCTCAAGGTGATATGATAGTCCTGCAGTACCACACTAAATTTGTGGAATTGGGTCGATATGCTCCTCATATTATGGTAGATAAAGGGTTGAAGACTTAGTAATTTCTGTGAGGGTTGAGGCCAGAGTTGAGGAAACCTCTTATTGTGACTAATGTGGTAGACCTAGATAGTGCTTGTCAAGCAGCAACAGCTATAGAGTTAGATATGGCAAGAACTCAAGGGCAGACCCAAGCGGGGCCTATGTAGCAAGCTGGGCAGCAGCAATAGCCGAGTGGTCAGCCGAGTGTGCCAGGGGTGCCATCCTCTACTATTTCTATCGGTGATTCGCCTTCTTTAAGATCCAAGTTCAGATGGATGTTTAGGTGGTAAAAGAAGCAAAAAGATCGGCAATCTTCTACTAGCAGTGTGCAGCAACCTGCACCTTCTCAACGGCAAGGATCGGCAGGGAATCAACCTCAAGCGTGTCCCAGATGTGGTGAGAGCCATCCGGGTAGACAGTGCAAAATGCCAGTTGTCTGTTATCGCTGTGATCAGGTAGGACATGTGGCTCGTGAGTGTCCAACAAGCCCTAAGCAACCTGTTCAGTTTCCATAGCCACAGTAGTTCCGACCCCCACCACCTCAGCAGTTATAGCAGTTTTCTTAGGCACAGGCGTCATCACAACAATCTACTTCAGGTGGGAAGAAATCTCCCACCCTCCACAAACCAGCACCCCCCCATCAACCCTAACCCTAGCCCATGCATCCCACGCCCTAGCCCCCTCTCCTACTGCAACTCTGGTCCGCCCTCCACAGCTCCAAACGTCCACACCATCCCGGAGTCTCCCCGTCCTCGCTACGCCCTCCCGCGGATCGAGAAGGCCTTGTTGCTGTCCTCTGCAACCCACCTGCAACAGAGGTCACGATTTCAGAGACTACTCCGGCCTCCATGGTGCAAACCAGCTGAAGCTTCCTTCTGTGGAGTCGTACTTCGTCAAGTTAGCTTCGTTCCAGAAGTGATCCCGCGGCGATCCGACCTCGGCACTGTACGCACCGCCCGTTCTCGTTAAATTGCGCCAAGCTCGGGTCTGAACCTGAGCCCCATCTGGTAGCAGCTCCACAGCCCACCCTGGCATGAATCAGTCAGCGCTCTCTTCATGATAGTTCTGCTTCTCTGAAGCACCGACGCACCAGAGGTGGTCCCGCCTGCATTCGACATCGTATCTGTCCGTGGCATCCAAACTCCCACAGGCGCGCCAGACCCAGAGCCCCTGTTCGCCCAAGACAAACTGCTGTCAAGTCAGCCCCGACACCCCTTCTTCCTGTCAGTTTCAGTTCATGATGTCTTCATCAAAGTTGCAAATCTCGATGGAAAAAAACCAACGCCATTGGTTTCGTCACGTTCCAACGTCGGCACTGGGAGTTCTGCCCCGCTCTTCGACATCCTATCCTGCTGCTCACCCAGAAATCCGACGCCGGTTGTCCCTGCGACCACGCCCAGCGAGGTGATCAGACGGCCGCCCCCTTCTGAGGGCTCGTAAACCTCCAAGTCAGCAACATCCCCGACCTGGCCCCGCTGCGTTTGGAGTTCTGCAGCGCCCGTACCGGCCATCGCACCACTTCTGCGCCGACCAGTCCAGCCGAGCAGAACTGCACTGGGCTGATGCTACGACCGCCGCTCCCACCCAGCACCGTCGGCTCGACACCAGACTTCTAGGCGTCCATTAGCATCCTTCGGTCTTCGTCAAGGAGTTGGCTGTGTCTTGAGTGGATGCCCTAGCTCGGCGTACGGGCAACTATTGCTTACCCCTCCCCGTGATTCCCCCCTCCTGCGCGAGGGTAGTGAATGTAACGATCATTTCCCCCTCCCCGTGAACCCCCCTCCCAGCGTAGAGCGTAGTGCATGTATTAGCAGGGATGACATCAAGCCTCCCCGACGCAGCGTGTCCTCCGGGTGCGCACGCTCCCCGGCGCGCCCTCATCTCCGATCGGTGCCGGTCTCTTCAGACTCGGCAAGGTATAGGTCTGACCCTTGCTTCTTGGCATTGCTTTCTTAGTACTTCCCAAGGGTATGGAGGCCCAATTCAAAGGGGCCGACCGGGTGCCAATGGGCATGGGTCACACTCTCTCCCACGGCAGCCACTTGAAGCAAAGGAGCTTATGGGCTGAGCGCTCACTCTCACGGACCAGTGGAGCGTATGAACTAATATTGAAGGAGCATGACATCCAATGAGAGCAAGGGTAGGGCACTTACTCGACCGGTTTGAAGAAGCCGGTCCCATTCGGAGACGAGGGCGAGCGGGGAAGCGTGTGTTCCCCACACGTCGCGTCGGTGTAGCTTCGACCTGTTCAAGATTTTACATCACTACGCCCCTTGCAAGGGGTTGAGCTTGGGGAAGGGAAGCCAAAATTAATTCAACACTACCACCGGCAGGGAGGGGCGGTAAGCCGGCCAGGCGGGGAAGGGAAAAGCTGAAATAGAAATCGAATGGATGGAAGATGCCAATTTTGTCTGCTCTCGGGAACAGGGGACAGGTAGTTGAATTTGACACTACTGCGATCAATCCTGAATTTTGTTGTCGATGAGACTAGTGGGAAAATATTTGGGGTTGGATCAGGATGATGTCCAATTTTTTGGGAATTCCCTGGTCGGCGGTGCTGGTCGGGGAAGGGCCGCGAACAGGGTCCCTGAGTTCTGGTTTTGACTGCAATGGTACCTCAGTAGCAGAAAGATGAGGCTGTGACGAGTGCTCCCGACCTCTGAATCGAGCATGGCTAGAGTTTTTGGAACCATTGTCGAGTCCTCTTTGAAACGAGACCCATAAGGATGCCAGAGTATGTCGGAGCAGATCGGGAGATCCCAAATAGTGGACAGGGGTCGGTTTAGTCCTAGAGGGGACAAGACTACGCACTCTGGGGAGAAAATTAGGAACTCACTTGTCCGGTGTCCAATCTGGAAGTCGCTTCTTGGTGCTGGAAGAAGACTCGTCGTAGTAGGTCTCGGCCAAGCCCTGCCTCCAAATCTTTAGGTGGCTGGTCGTGGGAGCCTCTGCAAGCAACCTCAGGTTGGCAGTCTTGAAGGAGACGCGCAGTCTGGAGAGATCGGCTCCCTCGGGCAGCCACAAGCATAGGTTGGGACGAAACCACTGCCGTTGCGAAGAAGACACAGAGACGCTTCCGATGGTACCACTTAAGTCTTAAGAGACATTGGTATGAAGTCATGGTCGGCTCTGCCAATCGTCGGTGCTCTACTACCAGCGAATTGGGAATTACAGGCTGAAGATGGGAGGTAGGAAATGAGGTCAATGGGAGGGAAAATGGGATGGATGGGTGTGGAGGCAACCCTTGGCCATTAGGGGATCTAGGAGAGGCCAAACTAAGGTGAGGGAGGGGGTGAATGGGGGCCCAGCACGCCGTCTTCGGCCAACATGGTGTCCCTGTACTAGGAGCTGCCTGAAGAGTGGGCGGAAGCCAGCACCCACGCCACGTATGAAGCCTTCGTCTCAGCACTTGGCCGAGGCTAAGGAGGGTGGCAAATTACACCAAAGAAGAGCAGAAGAAGACTGGATCCTCAGCCCGCCCCGACAATTCATGTTAGGGGCGTCACTCTCCAGTCGGCACCGCCACCGGTGAACCCCGTCTGGTATGATACGGCCCCTCGACTGGTCATGAGGTGGCCTACCTTTAACAAGAAAGAGCATGCCCTGGTGCGGATCCACAAAGAAGTCAGCCCGGTGGTTGAAAGGCCCCAGGCTATTATAGACGGACTCGAAGAATATGAATAGCTCGAGATCCAGCCTATCGAGCTGAAGGAATATGTCCCTTGGGAGGAGTTCGAGGGTCTCGAGCTGGCCCCCGAGGTAGAGGCCCGAACGGAGGAAGAGCCTCCCTTGTGGGGCAAACTCCCCCAAGAGCGGTCTCCGATCGTCGTGGAAAAGAAAAAGAAGAAGAGAAGACCCTGAAATAAGAAGAAGAAGGAGGTCATCGTCGCCTGCAACACTCTATCAGTGTTGTTCGACACCGCCCTCTCCCTGGACCAGGAAGAAGAAGAAATGCCTTACAACCTACCGAAAGTAAATCAGGCCGAGGCATCCACCTCCCAACATGCTACCCGGTCAGGGAAGAAATGGGGCCACCCTCCTCAGGACAGCCGCGACATCATGCTCAGAGGCGAGCAACCATATCGGATCCCCGAACCCGAGGTCCGAGGCACCGAAATCCCTCCACCAGTGGGTCTCTACCCTGAGAAGCCAAAGAGCCAAGGCATCCCCTCATTCGCGGAGTTTCTGCAGTCTCGTGCAGAAAGGCAGGAATGCTCACAGGGACCCCGACTAGCTGAGGGAGTCAGCGCCTCTCCAGCCCCCCCAGTTAACAAGCTCCCGGCTCTACCGACGGTGGCCCCATCCCAGCCGATAGAAGAATTTGACGGCATCCCTAACCTCACCAAATTCATGCAAGGAAAAGAGGAGGCCCGGTAGGGTACTCTGGTTCAGGCAGCCACACCCGATCCGGCGGGGGAGCCACCTTCCGACCCGACACCCCAGGTCTAAGCTAGGGGCAAGTGCGGCAAGGCCGAAGAGATGAAGCTCAAGGTTCGGGCTGCCGACCGAATAGTCAGACATCTCAAGAATATCCCGGCCCGGTTCACCATTTGGTAAATGCTGTCTTTGGACGAAGAGACACGACAAGCCATCATCACCGCACTCCAAACGTCGGCGCACCTTGAAGCCTGCTTAGCGGAGATGTTAGAATGCACAATGGTAGGGCTTTTTCTCTCTCTCTCTCTCTCCTACAGCTACTGCTTCTCTTGAGGAAGCTTCATGTAAGAATAGAAAAGCCCAGGGAAAACTTTTCTTGCCAAAAGGTCTTCTTCCATTGAAGCATGCGCCGATGTGAGCTTGAGTGCTTTCCAAGGCAGATCTATAGAATCTTGTCTTCTATTGGCTGGCACCACCAAGGACGTCCTTCTATCCTGTGAGATTTTCTAGAACAACAAATCTGATTGGGCGGAGGCAAAAAGGTGGCTTCCATGAGATGTGACCTTTCCAAGATTTGGTCCCTGACTTTTTCATTGACCAAAAAGATTGATATGGAAAGCCAATGATGACAAGGAGAGTTGACTGTCTAAGGAGCATTTTCCTAATTTACCCATGACAGTCCTCTGTCCTTGGTCCCTTCCTTGGACTAAGACGTGATGGGATATGACCAAAAAGAGTAGCACAGAAAAGCTGACCTTTTCTATATCTAGTCTCTGCAGAAAAGTTTCTCCCAAAAGGTTGTACTGTAACCTTATGATAGAGAGGACAGTGGTCAGTCCTAAGAAACTCCTCCAGACCTCAAAAGACATGTTTTTGGGCATTTGCAGTTCCTATTTTTGGTCTCTAGTTCCTTTTTGGAAGAAGCTACAGGTTTGCTAAAAATGAGCATCGACCTGAGGATATGTGCACCGACCTTGACAGAGCAGGACCTCTGCATGTGCACCAACCTATCTTGAACAGAACCGCTTATGTGCACAGACCTAGCATAATGTGCATCGACCACTTGAACAGAAATGTAAATGTGCACAGACCTTTATTCAGAGTATGTGCATCGACCTCTGAGCATGTGCACAGACCTTGGTTCAGCATATGCACTGACCTTGAGCATGTGCACAGACCTTGGTTTAGCATGTGCACTGACCTTGAGCATGTGCATAGACCTTGGTTCAGCATGTGCACCGACCTTGAGCATGTGCACAGACTTTGGTTCATCATGTGCACCGACCTTGAGCATGTGCACAGACCTTGGTTCAGCATGTGTACCGACCTTGAGCATGTGCACAGACCTTGTAGTGCCACTGTGCATCGACCTTCTTCATGTGCACCGACCTTGGCTCTGCGCTGGCGAGAGGTGCATTGACCTTACTGAGCATGATGTAACATGTGCTTAGACCTGACAAACTTACATGCAGATGTGCACCGACCTTATAGTGCATTCAGTATAAATGTGCATCAACCCTGGTTTCTTCATGTACACAGACTTGGATGCATCATATACATAGACCCTAGACATACACAGACCTACATGTGCACAGGCCTGGATGCATCATATGTATAGACCCTAGAAATGCACAGACCTACATGTGCACAGACCAACATGTGCACAGACCTAGATGCATCATATGCATAGACCCTAGACATGTATAGACCTACATATGCATAGACCAAGTATTGTATGCTTAGAGCATATGCATCAACCTTGTGGTGTATAGTACAGTACGTGCATCGACCTGAATGACTCAATGCAAGGACATGCATTGACCTGACACACTTGATATGAAAATGTGCACTGACCTATTATACTTAAACCCAGAATGTGCATAGACCGATCATACTTGATGCAGAAATGTGCATTGACCTTATGTGAAGAAGGTGTGAATGCGCATCGACCTTGCTGGGCGCAAATGCAAATGTGTATCGACCTTATATGCAGGAGGATGAATGTGCATCGACCTTTACATGCAATGGTCTGAATATGCATCGACCTTGCTTGATAGATAGAAGGTATATGCACTGACCTATATGCTTCAAGTTGAATTATGCATCGACCTTACTGATGCAACATGTATATATGCACCGACCTTGTGGTGTGCACACCTGATGTGCATCGACCCTGGTTTCTGAACTTCATCAGCTGGAGGTCGGAGCAGCTTGCTTATCAGGTCGAAGCAACATGAAATGAGGTTGATCTGTATTGGGCAGATTAATCTTTTCTTTCTTTTACCAAGGTCTTTCTTGGTTTCTATGCCTGCCAACCTTTTCTTGAAATCTGTGCATGCACTTATTAGACTCTGACCTGAAATACAAGAGTGTTGACATCATCAAATGCAAATAAAACTCATGAATGAGTCATAGTCAGACATCATCAAAACAACATATATCCAACACACGCAACATGTAATTACTTAAAGAATTGCTTGTTCTTGAGATATAATTCTTACTGAGCTTTTGTTCACCCAGTTTCATTTCAACATTTTTTAGGTAACTCGGATAGCGATGACCAATCGGATGGGAACGAGACCGAGTGAAGAGTGTAGAGTTTCCGAATGTTGAGTCGTTGCCAAGTCATGTCTTGTCGTGTCTTGTCCTTTTATTTAGTTTTATGTCATGGTACCTCTTTGTCATTTGGATCTAGTTGATGGAAACTTGATAAGGCATGTAGCCTTGTGGTTTATTTTGGATCATTAACATTATGGATATTGTGAGTATTGTCGTTATGGATAATTGATTAACTTGTGGAATTTAATTATGGTTGCTATTATAATACCTTGTCTTTGCACACTCTGTCTTCATGTCGAACTCCTTAATTGCTCTGATTGACGTGATCGATATAAACTCGTCATGCGTACCGAGTTCCTTCCGCGCTCGGGGCGTGAAAGTTTTTGTGGTATCAGAGCTTAGGATTTCAAATTCCTAGGAAACCCAAGTCCAAGGATAGGTTTTCACCTTACACTCGGTGAGATGGGTAGAGCCATGGGTTAAGTCCTATGATGACGTCCAACCTTAGAATTAGAAACATGACGCTAATTAGATTAAAAATCTCTTGTAGGATCATGGCCGCTCCCGAGATACAGCTCATGGTCCAAGGCCTCACCCAAGCGCTGCAATAGGTAGCGCATGGCGGTGCTATTCATGGAGTAGTTGATCTCCATAGAAACTTTCGTAACATGAGCCCACCTAAGTTCATAGGCTCGTCTGACCCTGACAATGTTGAAAACTGGATGAAGGAAATCGAAAGAATTTTTCACGTAATGCAATGCACGGACGAAGAAAAGATTTTACTGGCCACATTCCAATTGGTGCGGGACACCCGATGTTGGTGGGAGTACGTAGAAGCAACATTGCTTGGTGACTATGTCACATGGGCTGAATTTGTTGAGCACTACAACAAGAAGTACTATTCCGACCGCATCCAAGAGAAAAAGGCCGCGAAGTTTGTCACGTTGAAGCAACAGACCCTGACAGTGGCCGAGTATGAGGCCCAATTTTCAAGACTATCTAAGTATGCACCCCACTTGGTGTGTACTCAAAAGATGAAGATAAGAAGGTTCCTCAATGGGCTTTAGCCCCAACACATTACCCAACTAGTACCGATGGACATCCAAGTCTTTTTGAAAATGGTTCGGCATGCACAGTTGCTAGAAGATGCCACTGAATTGTCAGATAAGATCCAAGGGAGGGACAAGAAGGAGCATGTCGTGAGCCCCAAAAATTTTAAACCATCATCCAAAAAGAAGCAGCCCAACAATGTAGGGGAAGCCTCCAAAGATAATAAATTTAAGAAAAATGATAGGCCATTCTCCATCACCACCCCTTCTAAGGAAGTTTGCAAGCATTGTGACAAAGCCAGACATAAGGCCGAGGAGTGTTGTAGAGTCATGGCCAAAGCATGTTATATAAGCCAATTGTCTTCGACCATGAAGAGAGAGAGGCAACATACAGAGAGGGGCTAGCCAAGGTGTGGCTGGCGGAGGTGAGGTTTTGAGTGGATCAGCACCACCCTGCAAAGTCTCGGATGAAGGCCCGACTTGCCCGGGTATGGCTAAGTATAAGCCCATCTTGCTTAATTTTTTCTTTATCTCTTCGACTTCTTATAGGCTTTGATATAGCTCTGCTACCATGGTTGGATCAGGCTGGGAAAAATTAGGAGCACTGCCCCCTATCTCGGTTCTAGGTGAATTCAATGGCACCTCATCATCATTGCTGTGAACATCTTGTCCCCCAGAGGTCGACATTTTTGCCCCCATACCCTCACATGGAGGAGGGGTATCATGACGTGCCTCCTAATCAGACGGTGGAAGGCATGCTTCTTCATTTTCTTCTCCATCAGCTTGGCTCGAGCTGGATAAGATTGATAATGTATCACAAGAGAGAACAATGCTCATTCCTCTGCTCTTTGAGGTCTTCTTTTTCTTCTCCTTTGTGGTGTTCATATGCCCCTGTGATAGGCCATCCAGTGCGCACGGCACTTCTGATTTTCCTTTAGCTTCTTGTATCGGGCCCATGGGTTCTAAATGTCCCCGTGGGATATGCTCATTGGTGTAGGTTATGGAAGCCTCAGACACTTCTTTAGGTAATTGGTGGTATAAAGATACCATGTTGACTCCACTCTTCAAATCGGGCAGCTCGTGTGGGCATGGAAGATCCACTTTATGTTCATCCATCTGGAGTTCCCCTTTTTTGATCAAACTTTCAATGATGTTTTTAAATACATAACAGTCTTCAATGCGGTGCCCAAGTGCCTGATGGTATGGGCAGAATCAAGGATCATCTTTTCTTCGGGCATCATCGGGTCTCTTTGGCTCTGGCAGAGTAATTTTGTTGTATTCAGTAGCCCATTCGAATAGGACCTGGATTATCTCCTTAGGAAAGGAATAAGGTTTGTTCATCTTGGCTCATAAGGTGGGGCCATCCTGCCACTCAACCGGCTTGACGGGTGGAGGGTGGGCAACCCTTTCATCTTTTTGCCGCTCGAACGCCTAGAAATCGACTGTATGAACTTCCCTAGGCTCGGGCATTCTATCAGTTGCTTTGGCCTTTTGGCTTACAGCAGTAGGGGCAGATGAACCACTAGAGAGGAAGGCTTTGATCTCTGCCACGACATTGTTTAATCGGTCGAATGACCTTATTTCAATTTCGACCATCTTTTCAAGGATCTCCCGCCTCAAGTTTTGTTTGCATATTTACACGGCATCTTCTTGATGTGGCGGACGCCCATCGACACTACGGCATATTTTTTTGTCGGTTATTTTTTTTGGAACAGAATTCTCAAATTATTTCGAGAAAATTACGGGTGTAATAAATGCCCCTCACGGGACATCCGTCACGGCCGGAGGTGGGGGCAGACGGTCCGTGCCATTTGAAGGGAAATATAATCATATGTCTTTTGTGTAGACTTTGCAATTTTTGGGACTGCATTCCATACTTATATTGTTGTCCTGAGTTGCTTGACCTGACGTTCTCCTTTCATTCTTGTTTCTCTACGCTTGTAGGCATGGCTTGCAGCAGCGGAGATGGGGGTCGATCGAGGAGGCCGAGGGCTAGGGGTGTCGACGAGTGCCGGATTGAGCGCACTGACCGGCGCATGCTGCCTTTCCCTCCCCGCATCATTGATGATGAGAATTTCAGCCGGCTCGACTTTGGCTACTTATGGGTCGTTGAGGGCCCAACTAAGAGTGGCGGGGAAGCTGAAGGCCTCGTGGACGTGTCTCGTATTACGAGGTGAGACGGCATCTACACATATGACCGTTCGGGGGGGTATCCACGTCACTATCCCCTGGATCGTCACCTCTATCGCTTCCTTCAAAGCTTTGCACCAATTGGCATGGAGGATGACGGCCCCTCATTGCCTGAAGAGAGGCGCCGCGTTGAGCAGGCCATACTAGCAGGGAGAGACAACATGCAAGGATTATGTTCCTTGATGTATCTGAGTTATCCATAGGGCTTCACCCGACAGAGACAATACCCAAATCAACAGAGTCTGGACTCTTTTCAGCGGCATGAGAGCCTCACAGTTTGTGCAGCACCGCTGGCTCCAGCGACCTGGCACATGCATGGGCAGCACAAGACCATGGATCAGATTGTAGATGGCCTCTTCCTGACGCCTACAGGGGTGAGTTTTGCACAGGAGGAGTATGCCCATGACTGCATGATTGAGAGGGATCTGCCCTTGAAGACCCCCAGTTGGTACGAAAAATGGTCTGTTATCCCGTCTCATAGCTATCACCGGGGCGCGACAGAGTGGCTCTGAGACATCTTGACTGTCTACCAGTCGGTACTGGATAGAGTGGGGATCCGTCATGCAATGATGGCTACATTATACTCTTACTCTTGTCACACAGGTCTGCTAAAGGCTTTGACAGAGAGATTCAAACGCAGGTGGAACACCTTCGTCACGGCTGGAGGAGAGACTTCTCTGGACCTCTGGGTTTTTCAGAGGATTTTTGGTCTTCCGATCTGCGGGAGGCCATACGAGGAGCTATCACTGGATGACTTGCACCTTAGCTCCACTGACGGCGTTGGGCGGTACACCCTGCCATACTGTTTCAGATTTTTTATGAACGTTGGCGAAGATATCAAGAGACAAATAAACCATGTCGGTTCTGCCACCCCGGTGACACTGACGAATGAACACTTTACCCGGACCTTATGCCTGGGATAATGAAATAAAGTCCTCTTTGCATTAGCACTGACCCAGTGTCGACGAATGCTTCAAGAGACAAATAAACTATGTCAATTCCGCCACCCTAGTGACACTGACGAATGAACACCTTACCCGGACCTTACGTCTGGGATAAGGAAATAAACCCCTCTTTGCGTTAGCACTAACCCAGTGCCGACAAACACTTCAAGAGATAAATAAATCACATCGGTTCCGCCATCCCAGTGACACCGACAAATGAACACCTTACCCGGACCTTACGTCTGGGATAAGAAAATAAACCCTTCTTTGCGTTAGCACTGACCCAATGCCGACGAATATCTCAAGAGATAAACAAACCATGTCGGTTCCGCCACCCCGGTGACACCGACAAATGAACACCTTACCCAAGTCTTACGCCTGGGATAAGGAAATAAACCCTTCTTTGCGTTAGCACTGACCCAGTGCTGACGAATATCTCAAGAAATAAACAAACCATGTCAGTTCCGCCACCCCGGTCACACCGACGAATGAACATCTTGTCCAGACCCCTTTTGGGCCGAAGTGACAAATACCTCCTCTTGACTTGGACCTTTCATCCAAGCCATTTGAATTAATAAACCCTCCTCTCTATCCCTTCGGGTGACTAATACACCCCTTTAACTTGGACCCTTCGTCCAGGTCATTTGAATCAATAAGCTCTTCTCCCCATCCCTTCGGGTGACGAATACCTCCTCTTGACCTGGACCTCCCATCCGGGTCATTTGGATCAATAAACTCTTCTCTCTGTCCCTTTGGGTGACAAATACACCCCTTTGACTTGGACCCTTCGTCCAGGTCATTTGAATCAATAAGCTCTTCTCTCCGTCCCTTCGGGTGAGGAATACCTCCTCTTGGCTTGGACCTCCCGTCCGGGTCATTTGGATCAATAAACGCTTCTCTCCGTCCCCTCGGGTGACGAATGCACCCCTTTGACCTGGACCCTTTGTCTAAGTCATTCGGATCAACAAACCCTTCTCTGCATCCCCCGAGGTCAGGTCAACATATTCGGGTCTGTCTTCCTCATGAAACCACTCGGTGGGGCCGCGGGGCTCGCATGGTGGAGTGATCCCCTCGTCTCTCCCCTGGGGAGGCGAGCACTCTCCTATGCGTCCCCGCGAACCCAACCGCAGTGTTCCTAGACCGAACCACCGGCGCAAGCTCGCATTTCACCAAGGAGCAATAGAAAAAGAAGGAAGAAAAGAAGAAAGAAGGAAAGATTCATATGACAAAGGAGAGATTTTGGGATGTGTTTCCGGGATTTTTGACCCACCCCATTATGCAACCAGCATTTACCACAGGAAAAATCACAGCCGGGAAACAAACGGGGAGGATTTTAACGGCTAAAGAAATTCCAAAACTCCCCACAACTCCACATGACATGAGACTAATTTCTTACTACTGATTTTGCTGTCCCTTTCTTTGTCTCTCTGGGTAGGCAGCCCACTGTTTTGGAGCATTGAAATTGCTATGTTGTCCCTTTTCAGGGTCAGATTCTGCAAAAGGGTGCGGGGACGGATCGGTTCTGTTTGTGTCCTTTCTCGACGCCCAGCGCCGTTCTTTTGCCCATCCTCTTGAAGACAATTTGCGGAACTGTCCTTCCACGAGCAAGCTGAAGCTCGTGAGCTGGTGTGACTCCATTGGCCCCGTAGGAGTTCATATCTGGCGAGGATTCTCCGCCACGTGTCATGTGGGCCGCGTAAATATTCCGGTTTGGTGATGTACAGTTGCAAGGTTGATGCGTCACGGCATTTGACTAGCGTTTTTTTGGAGGAAGTGCTGGGGTTTGGTCCACTCGTTTCGACTCGCAGTCATTTGAACATACCGTAAGGGCGGCTTTGATAATCGAGTAAGCGGATACCGTAATCGATTCTGCAGAATCGATTACGATACTCGAGATGAATTAGTGAGATTGTGTGAGGAGAGAGGAGAGAGGAGACGGGGCTCACCGGTTACGCCGTGTCGGCTAACCGAGAGATCATCCCGCTCTCTAAACGGGCCTAAAAGATTTGAGATAAATCGATCCCAAATTCATCTTGAATCGATCGAGTTAAGATAAGTTATCATCGTAATAATCGATGGATGATGATCGAGCCAATCCCCAACATGTTTGCACAATAAAGAGATAGACTCAAGACGTTTCGAGGTTGATTTAAGCCGAGGGAGGGGCAATGTCGGCTGAGTGAGGGGCTACTGAAATGAGTGAGGTGTCTATCGGGGTTGAAGGGGTTAGTCTACCAGTAGAGGGGTCACTAGAGTGGGAAAAAAAAAGATTACCCAGGTGAAGGTGAGGAGAGGAGGGGGTGAACTCAGATCAAATCGGCCCAAATCACATGTGACTCGAGAGTATCATGCCAGGTCAAGACGATCTCTATCCGATACGGATCACCGAATTAACAAACTTTAGTTTCAAAACCCCATTTCCCCTGTGACATGTACTTGCCCGGGCTCACTTTAAGGTGGGGTTAGTAATATCTTTAATGTAGTTTTGGAGGGAATAGAATTTAATTTTCTTGTTAACTAATTGTATATGTTTAGTCAGTAATTATATTTTATTAAGAATTTGATTATCTCACAAATTTTCTGATTGGCCTGAAAGATTAGTGGAAGCTCTATGGGCTTACCGCACCTCCGTCTGTACTCCTACGGGGCAAACCCCCTATGTTCTCACCTACGGGATGGAGGCGATACTCCCATACGAGATCTTGATCCCTTCCCTAAGGGTACAGCTCGATAAGGAACTTAATGTCGATGAACATCGAGAGGCGTTGCTCGTCCAGCTGGAACTCCTAGATGAGAAGAGGCTGAACATGGCCGATCACGTATCTGCTTATCAAAAGAGAGTTTTGTTTTATTTTCAAAAGAAGATAATCGAACGTAAATTCCAAGTAAGTGATATGGTTTTGAAACGCAAGTTCATTCGATCTGTAGGTCCTAGGTCTAAATTGCAACCTAACTGGGAAGGGCCGTTAGTCGTTAGAGAGGCTTACCCAAGGAACACGTACCGCTTAATTAACGCAGAAGGTGTGGAGCTGTCTCACACTTGGAATGGGTTGTATCTTAAGTGTTTCTTTCCTTAGAGTCAAGACTGTGCCACCCCGGTAACGAGGTGTCTTTCCCTTTCACCACAAAGGAGGACCCTGAGAACGGCAATCACACACACAACATGATGTTCCAGGTTGGGTTCCTCAAATTTGTAGTCACCATTTCTCCTTGGCCATGCTTAGGGGAAAAGTTAAGGTCCCTGTCCGTTTCTCTCCTCAGCCGACTACAGGGGCAAGAGGTGAATAAGGGGGCGATGACTAATCTAGACACCATGATAAGAGGAGGTCTCAAATAGGGGTAGTCCGTTATGACCTCATGTCGTGAAGAAAAAGTAAAGAAAAGAAAAGAAGGAGCAACCATCATGACAAAAAATAAAAATCCATATCAAAAGTCCATAGCTCGTAATTCCAAAAGCTCCAAAAGAAAAAGACAAGAACTAGGCATGGCAAGAGTGGCAGTACAGTTTCCCCGCGGGACATTATGAGCCAGGTCGTATGCGTGCCTAGGGTGGACAAAGGTTCGATGACGGACATAAAGTCCCAGCGCAACAGACCAAATCTCTAAATGGGTTGTCTAGAGAGAAACTCAAGCCCTAAAAACCTCTATACTTGGCCTAAGCTTATCCCCATATTTCTATTTTTCTTTTCAGGACTAGGTGGTACCCTGGGTATGGCCTTGGTAGAAGCATTGCCACACAGATTGGCCCTGGCCAGGGGTTGTCACTTCAAAAAGCACGCAAACCTCAGGGAACTCTTAATAGAATAGGGAGAACTCACGTTACTAGGGTGGCACTGGTTCTTCAAAACTCCAAAAAAATCAAATACTCTAAAACTCCAAAAAAATCAAATATTCCCAAAACTCCAAAAAAATCGGGTTGGCTGGGTAGCCTCGGGTTGGCCCGAGTGCTAAGGTTAAATGGCTTGTTGCCATGTGTCTGAGTGTCGGGGTTGACCCTGACTTGTCGGGGGGTCGTTGTAGGACCTAGTTAAGGTGCTGGAACCACAGGTCGGCCCGTGCTTTAGCGTAGAAGGGTTGGAACATACGCACCCACGAGGTGTTCAACGGAATGCCGAACACACCCGTATGAGCCGTATATGTGTGCGATGGGCCTACAAAGCCTGTGGTTGACTTAGTTAGGTCTCCCTTTGACCATTGAGGGTTGGCAAACATGTCTTTGGGTGGGCCCTTAGCCATTTTTGCTGAGTGCCACGTGGCGTGGCTCACCGTCGGGGCACCCCTAGGTTGGCCCGAGCGGCGATGCAGGGTACGGGCAAGGCCCATATGTGAGTGGCTGGAGTTGATCCCGAACGGTTGCTGGTGTCGCCGCGTGTCACAACAAGCTGGTCAGGGCCCTTGTAGGGACCCACGGGGCTGTAGGGTGGGCCGGATGGCCCATGCCTGGAAGGTGTTCGGTAAAATGCGCGAACCCTTATTTCTCATGATTTTACCGGGGAATAGCCCAGGTACAACAAATGCCCCCCACGGGTCATGTGTCGGAGGCAGAGATGAGGGTGTACGGCCCGTGAGACTGTCGTTCCGGGCTATTATAGTTCTATTTTGACACTTCATATGCTTTTACTATTGTTGTGTAGGGTGATTTGCTAGTGTTCTGACCATTTTTCTACGCCTTGTCTTGCAGCTATGGCGTGCTTTGGCAGAGATGGATGGGTCCGAAGGTGGATGGCCCGAGAGGAGGATCACTGGGTGCGGAGGACTGATCGATAGCTCCCTCCTCTAGGCCTGCTAGTGGTTACCGTGGCTAGCACAGAGCAGCTAGACAGTGGACACACAATAGTGGCTGAGGGTCCCCTTGGTGAGAGAGCCGCTAGAGTCGGGACCGTGGAGGTAGCTAGGATTCAGGAGGCCGACGGCGTGTACACCTTTGACAGGAGCGGAGGGTATCCATTGGAGTTCCCCCTAGATCGGCATCTGTTCGAGTTTCTCTGGAGCTATGTTCCACATGGCATGGAGGAGGACGACTCATGGATTCTGGGAGCCCGTCGTCGGCTTGAGCGGGCCATCTTGATCAGCAGGGATATCCTACATGGCGTAGCCTTCTACAGCTACCCTAGCTTCTCAGAGGACTACTGGAGGGATTGCCAGCTTCCCAATGCTGAGTGCCTGGGGTTCTTTGGCAGGGCAAAGTGATCAGGGGTAAGAGTTGGGCCGTTGGGGCCCGCTTCCTGGGACTTGCACGGTCACCATCGCGCTGAGACCTCTTCCTCTCCTCTCTTCTATCTGGTCTGATCCCTTCCTTCCTCACTGCAGCCCCCTCGTCTCTTGCTAATTCTCTTGATCTCCTCTCTCTTCTTTCTGGCTATCTATTTTTGGTCTCTTATCTCTTCGATATCGTATCTCTGTGAACGGAGGAAAGTGGTCTTTATATATCCCCCATCTCCCTACCTTCTCGGCGGAAGTCTCTCGGCGCGCTTCTGAAACTCCCGGCGCACCTCAAAGAGGGGAAGAGGCTTCCTGACGCGCAGGTTGTGGTGGTATTGGGCCTCCTCGAATTGATCTCGGCGCCATACTTATTCGGCCCATTTAGGGCTTTTAAGTTTATTTACTCTAAATAACTCACATTGTCTCATTGCCTGTGTTGATTGCCGCACATGCTTTGACATTTATCAGCTTCTCACACCCGTCAAAATCTTCAGAAGACCGGTCTCATCAGTCGATTGACTGGACAGTGGTTGGTATGGTTTGATCAACAATGTCGTCAAGGTGACGACAATGTCGGACAGCAGTCTGACCATAGAGGGGTTTCAGTTGGATACGGTGTTGGAAGCAACAGCTCTCCCTCAGTTCTGACTTCATAAGAGTGCCTGGAATCTCCATTTCTGGTTTAATCTTCTCTTCGTTCTCATCTTACTTTTATTCATATTTTATCTGTCAACAAATGCCCCCCACCTGCGGATGGCGTAAGCATAGAATAAGCGGCACGGTGTCTGCAGGTGCATCATTTAGTACCTGACAACATTTCTTAGCTTCATATTGCTAGTTTTCTTCGAACTTCAGCTTAACAGTGTTATTCCAATGACTTTTTATTTTTCATTTTTTTTCTAGCCCCTTTTTTTACTTCATTCATAGTTTAGATAGCTTCTCGGCGGGGTAGGTTCTCGGCGCTGCAGCTTCTCGGCGTGTAGGGTTCTCGGCGTGCATTTTGGTGTGGAGGAGGCGTTCTCGGTGCGCATTACATCGCGTCGAGAAGCCCTCCTTTCAGGGCACTATTTAGTGCACCGAGAGAGGGTTTCTTCTCATTTTCATCAAAACCTTCTCTCTCTTCCCTCTTCTCGACGGCGGCGATCGAGCGAATTGCTCCGAGAAACCTTTTCAGTTTTTTCTAGTTTCTTCTTCGTCAAGGGTCCTCTGAGGTGGTTACTTCTTATCGGGACTCGGTCCCTATTTACTTTCGGGGTCCCTCCCTCTTGGTGGGTGATTCCCTATTTATTCTAGACAAACCCTGAATAAGGGGAGATGTTATCGAAATTTTCATAAAATTATATATTTAAGCTTCATAAGACTGTTTGTTATCTCGGGGCTTATGTTTATGTTATTCTTTGAAACATGAATTGTGCAATACTTCCCCGTTTGGAGATTTGAGGACGATGCCAGCTCCAGCCCGCACTTGGGTATGCCCAGACGGGGTTGTTTCTGTTCTCGAAGCCCCATCGAAGTACAGCTGGCAGGCGGCTTGTTGGACTTGGTCCACTTCCAGTGTTTCATCTTCAGGCAATTCTGTGACCAGTGGGGAGTCTTCGGGTACGTGGTGTGCTGCGAAGAAATCCGCGATGACTTGCCCTTTAACGGCCTTCTGCGGCACGTAGGTGATATCAAATTCCATCAACAGTACGGCCCATTTGTCAAGATGCCCCTTCAGGACTGGCTGGGAGAGAATGTGCTTGACAGGATCGGCCTTGGATATCAGGCTCACTTCATGAGACAGCATGTAATGCCTCAGCTTCTTGACTGCGAAGACTAAGGTGAGACAAACTTTCTCGATCAGAGTGTACTTCACTTTCGTTCCCACCAGTCTTTGGCTGAGGTAATAAAGAGCTTGCGCCTTCCCTTCATTGTTGCTCTGGGCGAGCATTGCCCCCAGTGAGTATTCGATGGCCGCTATATATAGGATAAGCGGTCATCCCTTGACAGGTGCCCCCAGCACAGGCAGGGTCTTCAAATAATCTTTCAACTGGTCGAAGGCTCGTTGGCATTCTCGGTCCCAGCTAAACGGTGTATTCTTCATCATCAGTTTATGGAACGGCTAGCAGCGTCCCGACAAGTTGGAGATAAACCTGCGGATGTAGGCTAGCCGGCCTTGTAGGGACCTTAATTCTCCCAGATTCTTCAAAGGGGGCAGCTCCTAGATAGCTTTTATTTTAAAGGGGTCAATCTCAATCACCCTGTGTCGAATGATGAAGCCAAGGAATTTCTCGCTGGAGATACCGAAGGTGCACTTCATCGGGTTCATTTTCAGCTCGTACTGTCGGAGCCTCTCGAAGACGATTCTGAAGTCGCTCAGATGATCGCCTCTCTTCTTCGTCTTGACGACCAAATCATCAATGAAGCATTCGACTTTGCTATACAGCATCTCGTCGAATACCTTGGTCATTGCCCGCTGGTATGTGGAGCCAATGTTCTTGAGGCCGAAGGGCATCCTTTTATAGTGGAATATCCCTTTAGGCGACCGGAAGGCTGTGTGAATTCGGTCGTGCTCGGCTATCCAGATTTGGTTATAGCCGGACGATCTGTCCATAAAGGACAGGGCCTCATGGACAGTAGTTGCATCAATCATCACTTCGGTGATGGGCACCGGGAAGTCATCTTGTGGGCAGACTTTATTCAGATCGCGAAAGTCTACGCAGATCCTGATCTGTCCATTCTTCTTCTTCACTGGCACAATATTGGCGTGCTCCCTAGGAGATCCCTGCCCATTGAACTTCTCGAACTTCGGTGGCTTGGTGATGCCAGCCGGCAGCTTCCTTGAGGCATAATGAGCCGGATAGGGGACCTGGTAGACGTCAAATGGCATCTGATCCCTGTCCCCCCTTTCTGCTAGCTTCATGTCTATCATTTGTTCCAACATCAGCCGGCTGACTGCTGCCGGGTCAACTAGGCTTGGATAGAAATGGGTGGGCTGTGTAGCCGGGGTGGTCAACACAGTTGCCTGAGGGGATACAGGAGACCCCCAGGGAGGCGGGCTTTGTAGCGGGACTAAGTACTGTGCTTGCTGCAGAGGGACGCCTGCGGGGAAGCTGGGAGTTGGTGGAATGCCGCAGCTTGGAAGGTTGCTTCAGAAGACTGCCCGTTGCCCCCGAGCGTCTCTGGTAAAACCTCAGTCTGTCCAGACGTCGAGGGCAGGACATTCCTCTCGCTGAGTTGTCTCTTTAGCAATTCGATCTCTCACTGGTACTGCTGGATCATGCCTAGCATGGCAGGGTCAGTTGTAGAGCGAGTGGGCACGCTACTTGCTTCCTCAGCCAGGGCGTCCTCGGACGACGTAGAGGGTCCGCCGCTCGTGTCCCCAGTGGTGATGACATTGGCCGCCAAGGCTGTGGGAGGATCTTCGGGGGAGGCCACCTCGACACCCACCCGTGTCACTTCACTTGTCACTCTTCTTCTCCTGGTGAGGGGACCGGGCCTGGCAGCGAGCCTGGCCACCTCTTCAGGGTCGGTAAGTAAAGCCCCGTAACGACTAGAGAATCCTGCCATATTGCAGGTAAAGACTTTCCAACTTCTGCTCCTTCTTGCCGCTTTCCTCGATGACTTACTCGGGAAGACCAGCCTGTCGAAGACTGACCATCGAGGCGGCACCTCCTCCCACATAGGGGACTGACGTCGCTCTTTGAACCGATTTCTCGACTCCGTGCTAGGTACGGGCTGAGCATCTTCTTCTTCTTGGAAAGCAGAGGCCATTGCCCCCAGTAATCTCTGGCGACCCAAGGGAGTACTGCTTGGGCCCCAGAGGTAGTTTCTCATGGCCTGCTCGATCCCCTCCCACTCCTGGTCGGGGAGAGCGGCCGGTGGTTGGGTGTCGGCGGTGATATCACGCCGGGTGTAGCTTGTGTATGCCGGGCGGTCAGCATGGTGACGGCGCCTATGGCGTCAGTGACGGGCATTTTCGGGCAGTGCTGGTACAACAGCTGCCGGTTGGCGAGTCGTGGCCGTCTCTTCGACCATCTCGTCTCTTCGCCCCCTTGCACGGCGGGAGCAGCTGGGCCCTGCCTGCACAGGTGCCGTGGGTCGGGCTTCCTGCAATTTCACCACAACTCAACCACAAACGGCTTAAGAAACGACCGCTAGAAGAGCCCTAACGGTGTGAAAATGGGCCACTAAGAAGCGTCGGTTCACATTCTACGAGGGAGATGACTCAGATGACAAATGGTCTGATGGAGGACCGCCTGAAGCAACCTAACGGTCCAACGATAGACCGCCAAGTTTTCTAGGCATTCAAAAAAAAGAACCCGACCGTTCGTTCACACTCTCTCATTCACACAACCCCCAATCCCCTCACTCCACCGACTCCGACGACCCACACCGGCGGCCACCGCGATCACTACGAGGCTCCACTCCCATACACCCAAAAATGGTAAAGAGGAGGGTTATACGCCGTCTTCAATGGTAGCTAGAGGAGGAGGAATCACCTTCTACGGTGGCGCACCCACAGGAGGGAGAACAAGGGCCGGCGGCCCAAACAGAGGGGGAAGCTCCTCCTGCGGTCTTGGAAACCCCCGAAGAAGGTGTTCGGGATGAAGAAGAGGCCCAAATGGCCGAGGAAGCATCGAAGGCGGCGACCGGTCACCGGAAGTCCGAGGTAAGCCGTTGGCCAAAAAACCCCATTTTAATTCATTTTAGATCATGCATGTGTAGGAGTGGAGTGGTAATGGGTCTAGGGACCCATTAGGGTTGATGTAGAGGCGCTATTGGCCATTTCCATGGCTCAGGGAAACAGAGAAGGCGATGTCCATTCGCGGGATGCCTAGCGGTCCTTCCAGCGACCGCTAGGGACTCAGGCAGTCCAGCGTATGGTCGCTAGAGAACTGAGAAACGGTCTAAAGACGACTGCTAGGGGATTAGAGCCAGATTCATTTTCTTTGTGTTTTATGTTAAATGTAATGCAATGAATGTTTGACTGACTATATGAATGACTGATTTTGACTGTCTATATGAATGCAGGGAAAAAGACGGGCTTGAATCTCCTGGCTGCAAGTCCGAGTGGTATACCAAGCGTTACCAGATTATCAGAAAGAGAGATTGGCAGCCATGGGCTTCGGGAAATTGCTCAGCATTGAGGTGACGAGGATTGATATAGCTCTCCTCTACGCACTTCAAGAGAGATGGGACCCGATCAGTAGGGCATTCTCGTTCCCATGGGGTCACATGATCCCTACGCTGGAGGACATGGCGAGGATTACTAGACTACGGATCCATGGAGCACCGGTGACGGGTTGGACATATGCGGATTATCGGGAGATGGTGTAGGAGCTACTCAGACTAGATTTGATGAGACCGGGCCATCATTCATCTATGTTAGGACAAGCAACGCTCTAGGAGAGCTTGGGGCTACGTGGAGCAGCGATAGTCATAGGAGAGCTACCAGAGGAGCACATCGGGAGACTGACAGACTAGGCTCGGTGGAGAGTGGCGGCAGAACCGAGACCAAAGGGAGACATGACCCTATGGCGCTTCCTGATGCTAATGTTTGGGAAGCTTCTCTTCGTGACCAGGGCGGACGGAGTGAGCTACAGGCTCCTCCCACTACTGATGGACCTGGACGGGGTAGGAGAGTATGTCTGGGGAGCAGTAGTCCTGGCGTTCCTCTTTGACTCGCTTAGTACCACCGACTGACAGATGATGTTGGGTGACTTCTCACCATTTCTTCATGTAAAAATGCTAGACTCTAAATGCTTATACCTATGATTACTGTATGCTTGCTATATGCTGACATTTGACTGATGCAAGTATGGAGCTACTTGTACCTCCCTAGCTTAGGGTGAGGGAAGGAGGTACACCCTGACTAGATCCCCATCGCGAGGCAGTGGGTAGTGGCTCGAGACATGGGATCGATCCGGTGCCTAGTACGGGTGATCCAGGATGATATAGACACGTTCCCCTACGGTTCGGTAAGCTTCTTAGACTTAGCCTTCCTTTATGCACCTAAATGCTTCATTGAATGCCTATCTAAATGCTGACACTTGACTTGATTGCCCTTTTCAGGTGCGCTGGACACCTTATCGTGACGAGGGTCACAAGAGGCAACCCTGGGTGGAGGTGACCCAGGCGTACGCCGGATGAGAGATCTGGCTGCACTGGTTAAACATCATCGAGCCTCTTCATCATCGACTGATCATGAGGATGAGAGGAGTTCATCAGCCGGATGTGGAGTTCCCAGCGCAAGATGACAAGCGCTTCGAGCGGTCCTTAAAGGGTCTGAGTGGTGATATTGATTGGATCACCCGGGCGATCGACCAAGTACGCGACTGGTCACGCTGAGGTTGGGAGGTGACAGCTCGAGCTGACAATGATGAGGCCTACTTGAAGGCCTATGCCCGGAGGTATGGCGCCCAGGTGTTCCGTGGCATCCGACGACCGGTATGGACTTCTAAACTCATGCTTTCTCTAATTGAAATATTCACATATACACTAACACCTTGACTTGCTATATGCAGCTAGACCCCCAGGGACGCATGACGGAGCTCCAGGGCCTCCTCCACGCCACTATACAGTGGAGGGATGAGCTCCAGGGCTTGCTGGACCTTCTGGTGAGCTTCACTGAATCGTGGAATTAATTTATGCAATATGCTTATGATATTGACTAACTTTGACTTCTAAAATGTAGCGAGCCGAGGGAGCACAGTGGCAAGGACCAGACGCTCCATCCTCTTCTTCCCAAACTGCAGGACGTCGAGCCGAGCGGGACGCAGGCTTCACGCGCTCAGTGGCTCAGGCCGAGGAGTCTGAGGCCACTCTCACGGAGAGGGTAAGCTAACTAACCGAGTTTGCTTTTGACTTAAATGCTTATGATGATACTTAATCATGATGAATGCTTATGCAGGCGAGAGAGCTGACCACGACATTGGCCGAGGCGGAGCAGTGGCGAGTGGAGGCGACAGAGGTGACCCGTCTCCGTGAGGAGGTGGCGCGACTGAGTGTAGGAGCAGCCCGTCATCGTGCCGAGGAGGAGGAGATGGAGCGACTCAGAGTGGATGCTGCACAACTGAGGTGCGAGTGAGACCAATCTTGGGTGCAGGTCATCGAGATGAGGGGGGTTATAGCGGGCCTAAAGGATGCCCTCCGACTTCTAGGAAAGAGATTAGAGTCTACCAGGACCCAGAGTGTCGCGTCGAGTAGCGTGTACAGAGGCTATATCACCGATTCTTTTGGCTACCGGAGGAACGAGGAGGAGGAGCGAGGACACTGTCGCGAGGAGGGGAGCACTGCCTTAGAGCTGCCAGCGAAGCGGCATGAGGGCACAGGCGATAGCGGCGGCCCAGGGGAGGAACCGACTGAGTGACTTGTACTTTCCTCTTGTTTTGGACGCATGTACATGACTTCCTATGAAATCCTTTTTGTGTTTTTTTTAATGTGCAAATGAATGAATGGGCATGCTGACTTACTGACTACAGCCTCTAGGATGGACATAGAGTACGTGAGAGATGACGAAGAGCGAGAGAGAGAGAGACAAGACAGACGAATGAATGAAGAAAGAAAGCAACAAAGAACTGACAGAGACTGGGAAATAGTTTAATATAAGACTGCCTGAAGAAGATAAACGGTCCAAATCATGACCTTTAAAGGACAAAGGGGAAGGTGGTGAACGAAGGGATCAAACGGTCCTTCTTATGACTGTTTGTGGATCCCTAGCGGTCACACGATAGACCGCTAGTGCAGAAACCCTGTCAAATCCCAGCAGGCTCATTCTGGTTGTGGCGTCTTTTGGAAGTGTTGTCTCAGTGAAGCCTTTTTCCTATGTCTACTTATATGTGGACTGTGTTTATTCTGAGCCTGATCTACTCTTATTTCGACGGTGGCCTGGCTTTGGACCCAGTTTGTGTGTTGGAGGCCGTTGTGCACTATGTTCAATGTGTTGTGTTTGGCGACAGTTGTGCTGTGAAGGTTCAGTAATCATTTTGGGATGCAAGGATGAGTTGAGATTGGTATTCTTGGTGGCTTGTGTTGTGGCTCTTAACACGATGATTTATGCTATGGTGACTTGTGATTGGATGTTAGTAGGATCGGTACTCGAGGCGTGGTACATTGCGGTTCATGAGTTACGATGATGGCGAGAGGTGTGCTGAGATGCAGATGTCGAGTTGTTTGTTTTGCCTGTGTGTATTGTGTAGAGTGCCCAGTGGAAGCATGTGGGTTTATTACCCATTGGTCGAGGATCGTTGGTTGGAAGATTCTAGCCAGTCGAGAGGATTGTTGCCTCGATGTCTCTTCATCTTGGCTACATGTGTGCCTTAATGTTGTTGGTTGTAGTGTCGTTGCTTGTAGCATTGTGGTTGTTGGCACTGACAATTTCGAGAATTGGGGAAATCTATTAACGAATATGTTGATTGAGTACCCTTTCTTTATTTGTATTTTTTTTCTTGGAAGTTGTGCTCTCGAGACGTGATCATGGTCCTAGAGATGCATTTTTCTGAGAGTTGTTGTGGGTCCTTGTTGGTACGCTATGCGTGGCTAGTTCCTTTGTAGTCGTGTGTTCAGCTGTAATTGTGCCTTGTTGTGACCCAGCTTGCAGTTGTATTCCATGGTTCTGTGTTGAGAACGGAGTCGGGATTTTGCAGGTGTTGTTGAGGTTGTTGGTTGGTTGTTGGTTGTGTTCAGTGTGGGAGGAGTTCCCTATGAGTTTGAATTTGGCATTGTGTGGACCGTGATCTTATCGGTTGGTTGTGCTGTACTCTTCTACCATGGTAGAGTTAGCATGCGACTCGAATCAGATGTAATGTTTGAGTGAGGACTGACTTGATTGTGTTTGTGGTCCAATACTATCATTGGCGTTCTACGTGCCAGTTTCGCTTGTCGTTATGGTGCGGAAGCCGATGGTTTGAGCTGTCAGCTGAGATGTTTATCTTCCTCGTGAAGAGCTGATGCTTGTCTTGTTGGTAGTTTTTTTTCGTGACATGGGTCGTGTCTCCTTTCCTTGTGAGACATTAGCGATGATGTCTTGTTTCGAAGGTGCCGGACTTGTGTTCCTTGGTGTGTCATGCTTCTTCTGTGGATCGATTTGCCTTGAGATCTAGAGCATGATGATCTATTTTTGTTGCTCATTTTTTGCTCCTTTTTTTTTGTTCATGACATGTGACACACTTAGTTTGAATTAACACAACATTCATTTGTCAGGGCGTGCATGCTCTTAGAATCATTCAAGCAATGGCTTTGTAATCTATGTGCATGCAAGCATGAGATGGTTTAACAGTATGTTCATGCAAGATGATATCTGGTATGAGGCAGAGTTTCATCTCACGCATGGTGGAAGTTCTCAGCTAGACCTAATCCAGCCTTCAACAAATCACCATTGTATATACTAGAAAATCACAACATACAAAAATGCGTGAATTGAAGTATGCATGCAGTGTTTCAAAGAAATGCTATGCAAGATTCAACACATGCAGAAGATGTGAATGATGTGCAGAGGTACTAATGACCCCCCTATTTTTATGCAACTCAGTGTATAGGAAGTTTTGGTCTTAACCCATTTCTCATCGCCTTTCGGCCTTTCATTGGAATTTGGATTACTCTACAGCTTATTTGCTTATTAGTTAGATGCTTGTTGAAATTTCGACAGCATCTCCCCTAGACCCGGAGCGTCGAGGAGGTGTGAAATGGGTATTCATCCACAGGAACCTGAGATGACCCCTTAATTTAGTGGATGCGCACAAAAGCAGGAACATCCATAATTACGGGACTATTATACTATGCGTAACGGGGCTGCTGGGTCGGCTATGTAGAAGCCATCGGATCAACCATGCAATGAGAGGCGCTGGATCAGTCTGATTGAAGTTTCCTGATCAGTTGCATTAAGGGCTGCCAAATCAGCCATGGACGCTATCGGATCAGCCATGGGTGAGGGCTGTCGGACCAGACCAATTGAAAGTTGTCAGATCAGCTGACTGGGCTATTGGATCAGATTAGCTAAAGGCTGTCAGATCAGCTGACTAGGCTACCGGATCAATCTTATTGAGAGCTATCAGATCGATCTGCAGGGTCTAAAAGGGCAACACAAAGGTCTGTCAGAGATTTTAGAGTGAGCAGACAGGAAGGAACACAAGGGTTTGGCCTCAGAATCATACCCATAGCATGGGGTAAACTCCAGATCCCCCCTTGAGAAGCGTGTTCACACATGAACACATATAGATTCATAAGGGTAGATACATATATTCCCTCCTCTATCGGATAAACTTGAGGGAACAAAATAAAAAAGGGCCTAATGGGGATGCATAGGAGACTGCAAGGAAACTCAAAGAGAGGCTGGCCCTAGGGAGGTGGATTCAGGGTTATACCCATGGGTTGGGTAGACTCTGAATCGCTCCCTCTCGAGAGACAAGTTCGCATGCACACATATATATACATCTAGATTAACAATATTATCCATATCCCCGCTGTCACATATCTCCACCTTTGGCTACTTCATTTGCATCACCTGATTCATTCTCCACACTGTTGGAATCTTCCATCTTGTTTCTGTATCCCTGACAGAATACTCTTGTAACCGGATCTGGTTCTGTGGGCCTTCCACCTATTTTTTTCTGACCATACAAATGTGAGGTGCCACTCCCAATATTACCTTGTTCACTTGAAGCCTTCTGAACTTCAAAATTCTTATGGTGGTGGATTCAATATTGTTTCATTGGATAATGAGAGTTCATCCCTGTAGGTACACCCTGTGTTTTGATGTCACAAGCAATAAAAGGTTTCAAGCAATTCTATCTACATTTCTTGCTTCTTCATAAGGGAGATCTTGTGCTTGACTATTTCTTTGTTCTTGTGATTATTGATTCCACTCATGTTTCCAGGGGGAGTTCTAGTTATTATATGTCTTCATGCTTCTGTCAAAGGGGGAGGGACTTTAAATTCAAATCATTCTCTTTTTGATGACGTCAAAGGGGGAGAGAAGTCTTGCATTGCATGGTTTTGCTTTTATGATGGTTCATGCTAGATTTATGCCGATCCATCATGTTGTCAAGGGGAGAGTAGTCCAACATGCAAGTGTGACTGCCTAATGTGCAAGGGTGACTCATAGTGTTGCCATCGACTCATAGTGTTACCATCATCAAAAAGGGGGAGAATGTTGTGCCTCTGTGTTATGATGATAACAACTAGGTTTTGATGATAGCAACACATGAGAATGCATGATTGAACTATCATCTCTTGTGTTTGCTGATGACAGTGTTTGCTTGATTGAGTGCTTGATTGAGTGTTTGAATGATTGGGTTAAGTCTGTGCTTTTATGTCTTTCTGTGAAGATTAAGTCGATGCACTTAAGTCTAGGGTTTCCTGCTTCGGTGCATATTCTGCGCTTCGAGTCTCTTTACCTCTATGCATATTTGCATTCAACGAACATTAGGTCGGCTCATTGCTCATACTCGCATCACAGTCAAGTCAGTGCATCTCTTATCTCTTGCACACCCAATGTTTGTGCAACATCCCTCATGGTATTTCGGTCAGTGCAAGTCAATGCAACTCATGTTACCTGTGCTAGTTGCACGCATTCGAGTCGGTGCAATTCTCGCACTGTGAGCATCATGTCTATGCACATTGATTTGGAACATCGGTGCATGAGGGGTGTATGTATCTTGAGTCCATGCAAGATTAGGCACGTTGCTTATTTAGCTCATGCACTTTTCATCTCTTGCACACCCTAAGTCCGTGCATCACTGTTCGTGGCAAACTTTAGTCTGTGCAGAGCCTGTACCTCACATATGCAAGGTCAGTGCATTTCTTGCATGAATCGCGGAGATTAATTGAGTGGAGGTGGTAAAATAAAAAATATATAGAGTTGGGTCAAAATTATGCTCTAATATCACGTTGAATCTATAAAATCACGGTGTTGATACACAAGCTCGGAATCATAAGCATATGAATCATAACTCATTTAACCACTACGAGACTATAGTTCTAACGGTTAGATCATGCCCGTGGATCAGAAGATAATACTACCAAAACAACGCATGGGATTTTGCCGTAGGCATGCAAAGACGTAATTAACACATTAATATTCCATGAATAACATCATCTTTTTTTATTTGCGTGGCACACAAATTAGGGACACGATACAGAAAGAACTTACATCGCGCGTGGGCTTGAGACTGACCTGCACGCAGGCCGCGCGCAATAATCCCGCTTATTTAATTACTTTTAAAAACAGCTATCTATCTATCTGTCCATCGATTTGAAACAACAAATATCAACATTTTATGCAGTGGGAGGCACGAGGAGTTGCCTCGGCATCTTCTTCAACTTGTCGGCCGGCGCCTTCTGGAACTGCACGATCAAAGGAAAATTGAACCGCCTGATGCCTCCCACCGGAGTCATCCCTATCGTGCTGCACGGGCGCTGCTCGAGGGGGGTGGGGCAGGAATAGATCCGGTAGTACTCGGGGCCGAGGATGTCGTAGCTGTCCATCCTGAAGAAGCCGTAGTAGTTGTAGCTGCTGTCGGATGCGGAAGGGCTCACCCCGCCGGTCGTCACAACCCCCGTCGTGTCATTCACCATCCACAGGGTGGATCCCGGGCAGGGCAGCAGCTCGGCGAACATGATGAGCAGGAGCTCCTCCCGGAGGACGGCCCGACCGTGCGTGGTGTCGTTGGGGAAGAACATGACGGGCTCGGCGGGGGGTCCTCCTCTGATCCACACGTCCCTGGGGCATGACCCATCGATGGTTCCCACGTTGGCGCCGTCACCTCTGTCGACGGCGAGGACGTAGTACGGCTCTCCACGGCGGAGGGGGTTGCCGTTTGTGTCGCGGATGGGGACGTCACTCGCCACTGCGGGGGAGGAGGACACGAGGGCGCATGACAGAAGAAGAAAGAGAAAGCCCAACCTCATCTTATGATGTAGCCTCACTAATTAACGGTACGTACGTATACCAAGTGTTGAGAAGGGCGATCGAGAGGGGATAGCACTCGGTAGTGTGTGGTACGTGTCTATCCCCACTTGGGATATGGAGGCTGTTATAGAGTTCTTGCCGGGGGGGGGGGGGGGGGGGGGGGGGGTATATAGACCTGTGTGTGTAGCTGGGGGACTGTCGGGTTTAAAAAAAAAAAAGGAGGCAGTGAGTGCCACGGCCAAGATTTTTTGAGTGATGTATGAATAGATCTTAGATATTATTTCATTTTTAAAAAAAATAAGAATAGATCACTTTAAAATAATATTAAAAAATCTAAAAACATAGGAATTGAGGATGACTCGAATGGTGGCAAAATTGTCGCTCGATGCTTTTCATTTATTCTCGTTTTAACACCTGATTTTTCTCCGATCACACCAATCCTCTCCCTACTTCTCTTCCCACCCCCGCTCCCTCCTTCATGGTTGCTTGCTAGCTGCCTGAGTTCCAGCCATGGCCGGTGGAGGGGGGGTGATCGTAGACTCTGGCACAGTGGTGACTCGGCTGCAGAGCAACGCATACGCCTCTCTCTGAGATGCATTCACCAAGGGCACGATCTGCTTGCCATCGGCCCCGGGCGTGGCCCTATTTAACACCTGCTACGACCTCTCCAGGAGGGACACGGTGGAGGTGCCCACGGTGTCGTTCCACTTCCCAGGAGGCATGGTGCTGCGATTGCTGGCAAAGAACTACCTGATCCTGATGGACTCCGATGGGACATTCTGCCTGGCGTTCGCGTCGACGTCCCAGCCACTCTCCATCATCGGGAATGTGCAGTAGCAGGGAACCCACGTCACCTTTGATCTCACCAACTCCCTCGTCTCCTTCGCACCCGATAGATGCTAGCCCCCCCCCCCCAGGACAGGAAACAAAGGAAGAGAACAGAGGAGGTAAAAGTCCCAAAAAGCCACTTTCCGGGGGTGTGTGTGTTAAACTTCCTACTCCTGCTACGCCGCTATGCTGATACCTTCTCCTCCTCCGCTATGTCTTCTCTTCTCTTTTTTCTTTGAGTTTGTTAGTTGTCTCGTTAATAAGGGATTAATGTTGTTATTGGGTAATGCCCCCGGCCTTGCTGGCTGTGAAATTGCCAGCTGATCTCGGAGGGGCGGAGTAACTTGGAGTAAGTAGCTACGATGCATTAATGTGTGGAGGAAGAAGAACACCTTACAGGGTTTGGGGGGTGGGGAGATGGTGGCGATCTGAAGAAGAAACATGCGGGCAGCCAGGTGTTTGGTGGAATGGAGTAATAGCAGTGTGGTTTGGGGAGGGGTTTTCTGGGAGATCTTGATGCATAATGTTATCAATTTTTGATGTCGATTATGTCTTCTTGCGTCTGGTTTGATCCATATGTTTCCTCGGTTAATGTCGAGATGGATCATGGATGGGGAAGATCGATGATGGTGGACCACAAAGGAGACTATTTTCTCCCGTTTCTTTTGAAATTGATAGATGCTGACAAATACCATATGAGGAGATGTCTCTACTCAGGTGGGAAAGGGCATACACATCCTCAGAAACCCACAAAGCCAAAAGAAATGGCATCCGTATCAGGTGTCACTAGTTTAATTAATCAACGGCTATGTAAACAGTCACCATTTAGTTAACGATAACTCGCAAAGATGCTAATTCCTGAATTTAAGAATATAAAAAAAATGAAATTGTAATCAGCGACCACGTAAACAGCCGCTAATTAATGAACGACCTTTTGCAAAGGCACCAATTCTTAGTTTTAAATCTGATACAAGAAAATAAATTCATAATTAACATCCATTTAATAGACGCTAATTAATGAATGGCCTTCTGAGCCGGTGCCTATACTTTGAATTAAGAAATTTCATAAGACATGTGAAATGAAGAAATAGCAGTTGAGAGACAGTCACCCATTAATTAATGGCCTCCTGGAGGGGCGCTAATTCATTTACCTGAAATTTGCTTAAGAAAATCAAGAGAAATTAGAATTAGCACTCGTGCGGGATGGTGCCAATTCTTCTGGGCTGAAGAAATGGCACCCATCTACATGGCCGCTGATTCTCAGAAAGCCATAAATCGAAAGATAAATGACAAACTTTAACAAAAATGTTAAGAAATGACAAAGGAAATAATAATAACAATAATAATGAAAAGGAAAACAATGATGATAACAAAAAAGGGAAAACATAATAATCCAACGATGTCTTGTCTGGAATATCTCCCTACCGACTCTTCGCATCAAGAATATTAATGATGCCTACGCGGGTCATGCTTCGCCCCGGGAATCATCCCTGTCATGGGCATAGCCCGACCCCACATCGGGCCAACAACCCACTAACTTTTCATCATCTTAATCAAGATTTAACTAAAGGTGTTTCATCCTTCAAATATTGAATTTGTCGTATACTGGCATACACTTGTCCTAGTATCTCACATATACTTGGGATATTTCTTGATCTGGACTCTCGTCCGAACATGAAATGGTCAATATGTGACTGACGTGATTTTGAATACCGTCTTGCACCCTTATATAGGGGATCTTGATAATTTCAACACAACCTTCACTTGTTAGTGAAAATTGATCTCTAGGCCATTTGGCCACTTTATCTTGGTTATTAATCAAAGGTTTTTCCCTCTTTGAGGGGATGTAATTAACGTCGTGACCTTTATGGTGCGACGGATCTCAGTCCCGACACGATACTCACAATTATCTGGTCAGTCAGACGGAGCACACCCCCGAACATCAGACTACTCTTGATGTGACACCACCTTGGGGGTGATAGCCACAAGACCGAAGACCCCTCGGACCTAGCAAGCAAGCGATGCGTGGGTCGGTGACTTCACTCAAGCGGACTTACCCGCTAAGCGCACTCTCATATCCGTAGGCAATCCGGTGATGGTAGTGTTACCCCAAGGGCATGTCTTGGGCCCCCCTTTTATAGAGCACTAATGACAAATTCTGGATTTTGATATTGTTACTTGATGAGTTGCCCCACTTCTTGTTCCATGGAACAGTGTTGAATGAAGGGAATGGCGTTCACTTACTGTTGGTCTATTTGGTTCTTCCCTACCACGTACTGATACAATGTGTAACATGTCAGGTTCATCTAACGTGAGCGGCATTGACGTAGAGAACTGGGCTTAAGGGATGGTGTGACTGGACTTTGGATATTGGGAACTGGAGACTGGGTACTGGAAAGAGACCAAGTGCTGAGGGCTAGTCTCTAGGAGAGAAAAGCCTGTGTTGTATGGGGTTAGCGTAGGTTTGTCGGGATGTGGCGGCCTATGAGGTGAAGACTGGGGGCTGGTTCTGGGACGCGTCAATCATAGGCCGACGCGTGGGGTGTTGGTTGTCTTCATGTTGTTAGCCGGAAATATGGTTTACATTAGGCTGAGGAGTTGAGGTTGTAATGGTTGAATGGCCTTGAGAGGCATGACGGCCAAGGGCCAGAACTGGGGCTAAGACTGGCCAACTCCTTCGTGAGGAGATGGTAGCTGAAATGCGGGAGTTGGATGTTGGCGCTGGGTCTAGGTAACTGGCTCATGGAAGCGTGATGACCAGATTGCTGAATTGGCACTAGAATTGGTGTTGAGTGGCTAGCCTATAGAGGTGTTATAGCCGTGATACTGGAATTGAAAGTTGGGACTCGAACTAGGGGGCTGGCCTATAGAGGTGTTGAAGCCACGGTGCTGGGACTGGAGGCTAGCACTGGAACTGGGTGGCTGGCCAGTGAAGGCGTCGAAGCCACGTTGCTGGAACTGGCAATCGGTATTGGAGCTGGGTGGCTGGCCTAGGAAGGCATTGAAGTCACGGGGCTGGAACTAAGGACTGGAACTGGAGCTGGGTGGCCGGCCTGTGAAGGTGTTGAGGTCACATTGCTGGGATTGAGGACTAGAACTGGAACTGGGTGGCCGGCATATGAAGGTGTTGAGGCCACGAGGCTGGGACTGGAGCAGGGTGACCGGCCTGTGAAGGCGTTGAGGCCACAAGGCTGGGACTGGAGCTGGGTGACTAGCCTGTGAAGGCGTTGAGGCGACGAGGCTAGGACTGGAGGACTGGGGCTGGAGCTGGGCCTTGTCCGGCCGTTGAGGGAGTAATGGTCGCCCTCACTGTGGGGTGATCTGGATATAGCCGTCGACAGAATGTTGGAATCGACGGCCCTTGTCGATGAGGAGTAGAGAAAGAGAAGTATTTTATTTTTTTTCTCTTTACCAGCCCTACCGCCCTTTCAAGTTTTCGCCAGAGCTGGACGGACACAATGGAGCCATGCTGGCAAGCAACCGGGGTCTTGAAAAATATGAAGGGCGAGAGATGCCCCCATCACTCCCCCCTCTCTTCTAAACCAAAACCAACACCCCGTGGCGATTTAGTTCGTCCACATCCGGGTCATTCTTTTCTTCTCTCTCCCTTCACTCTCCTAAACACCCGTAATCATCCACCCATTTTCGTGGGCGATCCCATCATCCACAGTGACTCCGATCGAGAGGAATTGGTGTAATCTTTAGAGATCTTTTTCTTTCTAATTGAGGTGATTGTTGTTAGAAGATTTAAATTTTGTAATAATGAACTCTTGTATAGAACTTTTGCGTGTTATCAGAATTGGACTATTGTGGTTTTGGTATGTGATCTAGTTGATGGAGATGAGAAATTTTCTTCCGTTGATATTTGTGTTTTCTTTACTTATGTAATTCATCAACCGATTTTATTGTGTTGGGTTGTTCCCACTATGGCATTCCCCTTAAGTCTAAAGAGTGTTGGAAACTGGAGCAGATCCTAAGGTGGGGTGTTACACCCTATCCTCGAGTGGGGCGGAGACACACACATACCCCTCTCCCTAGGACTAGCTAGGGTCTGTGCCTCTGCACCCAACAGCACGGCTGAGTCCTACAACCTAACAAGGGGCATGGGTCCCTGCGTCCATCAACGACATACACTTGTCCAAACCATGGCACTTTATGCTCTAGGCTGTCCTCACCTCTACTGTACGAGCGTTGTGCACACTGCCTGTCCTTGCCGGGTCCATCCACGAATTGCCCCCAGGGTTGTACTCTGGTAAAATAGTAAACCCATAGTCTTATGAAAACCATTGGAGTGCTCACGCACATACACAAAACCTGAGTGGATATGGCCTCAAGCTGTGGCACAAGATCAGACATAAACTAGCTAAAACCAACTCGAGCTACTCACACCCACACATCCCTCGAGTCGGCACACAAGGCCGAATAAGAACCTAGAAACACTAACCCCAAGTGACTCATCGAAGAATACCCAATGATGAGGTAAACCATCCATGAGAACTATAAGGCTTTGCCGATGGCGAACCGAACCTTGGGCTGACCACTGCCTAAATGAGGTCAAGGTGCCCCTATTTTAATGGATTTTATGATAATAATATTAATTGGGGTGTTCCGGGGGTGAAAACCAAGTTATGGGGTTCAAATGGGGCAAAAGGGCCTAGGTTGGTCAACCTACCTGGGTGGTTGGTTGACCAGAGCCAGGAACAAGTCGACCAGCCCTTCTGATGTAAAATGACCTTGGGACCGACCAAATGACCCTCGGACCTAGCAAGCAAATATTAGACGGACCGGTGATTTAAACCAATCCTTTTTCTTTTTCTTTTTCATCTTTTCTTCTTCTTCTTCTTCCCAACCGTTGGAGAGCACCCCCCCAACCGCGGCCATTCTTCCTCCCTGGACGACCGAGGCGTTGCCCCTCTCACTCCGGCAACGGCGTGGCGGCGGCGGCGGTGACGAGGTGGACGCGGGGACATGCTTTGCGCAACGGGAGGCGGGTGAACCGAGGGTGTAAAAGCTTCTTCCTTCGATTGGCAGCGATCTGGTGGAGCTCGAGCTCCTTTAAGGTAGGGAGACGGATTCCCATGCTCATCCCGCCGTTCCCCGTGATTTGTAGGCCGCGGAGAGGCCGAGAGGGGCTTATTTCACACCGGGAGGGTAAAAATCATGTTTTAGGGCTTGTGTGCCGATCCGCCATTTCGTCGCGTTTCGGACCGATTCGAGGGCATAGATGTATCCTAAGGGTGTCGGGGGAGCTTCCCTCTTGTTTTCCCTATCATCCGTGGATGATCGGGGTGTGGAACGGGTTTTTAGGAATGTTCCCGCCGTCCCGTTGTCGGGTGGGTGTAGTGGTCCTTCTAGAGACCGCCACACTCACTGGTGGCCCATGGTAGGCACTCCAGAGGTTGTGGCGGCCCGAGGAGGGTGCGCCACAGGGTACTGTTTTATCGACAAGGCGTCCGTCGGCCTGGCGACCGCACGATAAATCGCCAGAGAGTGTAACGCTCCATGGTTCGACCACCAGAGGGGTGAGTTGACTACTGACTTCTGACCATTGAATTTTTGACCGTTGAGATCTCATGCCTCTAGCGGCCGTAGGTACGGGCGCCAGAGGGTTTCTGACGGGCCAAAGTTGGTCCGCTAGAGCACTATGGCGGCCTGAGTCAGGTGCACCAGAGTGAGTGTTACCTTTTCTTCTAGCGCTCTAGGGTTGGACCGCTAGAGTCCTGTGGCAGACCATAGTTAGACCGCCAGAGCCTATGGCGCTCTAAGGTTGGACCGCCAGGGTCTGGGCTACACCAGGTGGTTTGCAGTCCCATTTGCTTCGATCTGTGATTTTTGTGAGTCAGTTCTTACCTTCGGTGACCCGTCCATTAGTCGTAGCTTTCACAGCACGCGTGTGCCGGCCCACTGGGGGGCACTGGTGTGAGGTACCCGAGAGAGACGGTGAGTAGGCTGGTTATCGTAGGGCCCCTACGCACAGTCGAGTCCGGGCTGGGGGGGAATTACCAGCTAGAGGACAGGCCTACGGCATATGGTCTGAGTGTGCACACGAGGCTGAGGGTTCAGACCCGCGCTGACGAGCGCGACCTCAGCTAGTCTTTGTTTTGTGGTACTTCTGGTTACTGAGTGTGTCTGAGTCTCGTATATCTGTCAGTTCAATGTACTACACGACAATCCTTTTATCCCTTTAGGAGCTTTACCACTCTTGGGAGGCCTCGCAGGTTCTAAGTGGTATCAGGTGTATTCGATAGTCTTATCAGGTATATCTGGTATCCGGGATCTGGGTCGCCACAGTATCGATTTATCGGTATCCGGATCTCCGGGTCATTACACATAAGTACCAAATAGTCATAAGAAATCACGTCATGGCTGCTTCCATTATCAACGAGAATCTGTAGCACGGTACATTGGTTGAAGGTTGCCGAGACCACCAGAGCCTCAGAGTGAGGAGTGGTTACACCTTTGAGGTCTTCGTTTGAGAAGACAATTGGATCCTTGAGATGCTCCCGGGAGGCAGTTCCCTGGTGGTTACCATCGCCTTGCTCCATGGTGTTGATTACTGACGCGTACTAGCCACATCTCCTAGAGTTGTCTCTACCTGAAGTCGACCCTCCGGAGATCACTATGATCTCCTTCCCGTTGGGTCGGTTGTCGATGGGCGGGGGGGTTCACTCACACTGTCGCTTTTCTGTGGCCTTGGCAATGAATTTATTGAGGAGTCCTCGTCAGAAAAGGTCCTCGATGGCATCCTTGTGTTGGATGCAGTTGGCTGTGTCGTGCCCATGGTTGCGGTTGAAGCAATAGTACCTCCTTTTGCTTCTACTTCATCTTAGGAGGCCACTAGAGGAAGGGATCCTCATGGATCTCCATGAGGATCTACTCGGGCGGGGCCGTTAGGGGCATGTATCGCCGATATTGGCCCCTTTCTTTGGTTCCTGAGCAGTCGCGGCGCTCTCGGTCTTGTCGCTCTTGCTTGTTCTGTCCCTCCCGAGGAGAGTCGGTAGATCTCTTTTGGTCAGGCTGGCTAGTCCCACTAGTGTGACCAAGGGCCACAATATTCTCCTCACAACTGGGGTGCTTCTGTGCCAAGGCAAGGAGGTCCATCATGGTTGTTGGGGCTTCAACTCAAAGCGACCGTTGAAGGATGAAATCTTGGGTTCCCTATGTTAGGGCTGTGGTAGCGATGCTGACATCAAGGGAATGCAGAGTGCCTCTACTCAGAAGCGGGATACATAGTCCCAGAGGGTCTCCTCTCGGCCATACCTGATGGTGAGCAGGCTCACCATAGACTTGGCTTCCTTTTGATAGTCGATAAAGTTTTCTTTGAACAGCTTCTTCAGTTGTTGGAAGGAAGTGATGGTCCCAGCTGGCAGGGACTCGAACCATGTTCGGGCGTTCTCTCAGAGAGTAGTGACGAAGGCCAAACACTTTACGACGTCCAAGGCCCGGTGGAGCACCAGGTTAGACACGAAGCTGTACATGTGATCAGCTGGATCGGTGGTGTCGTCATAAGGAGTGAAGGAGGGCAGTTGGAACTTCGGCGGGATGGGGGCCTCCATGATCTCCTTGGAGAAGGGAGCATGGAAGTCCCCGTCATCGTCGATAAGGTTGCTGGTCCTTGCGGTGTGTAGGACGTCATCGAGGTACTAGACCTTGCCCTTGATCTTCTGCCCCACTTCTTCGTAGCGACATAGTCGATCGGCCATTTCCTGATTGGAGTGGAGCAGGCTATGCGCCCTTTGTGTAGGCGAAGTATGCGGATGCCGGGCCTATGCGGCGGAGGCGTGGGAAGCCTCCCACACCCGGTAGGAGTCTGCTATAGTAGGAGCCCCCCCATTTTGAGGTTGCTCCGTTGGGGCATTCTCTTGTCCCATTGGCCTGCTGAGGAGGCCCTGGCAAAGAACTGTTAAGACCTGGAGCTGATGGCGCATTTCTACTAGTTCGTCGACGGTGACCTCCCATCATGGTTGGGTAGAAGATGACGCTTCTTGTGATCCCCGGCAGGAACTAGGGCCCTAGTGTGACCCTCAGACTGCGGTTGCTGGTGTTGCGGTAGCTTCCATGGGGTGCGTTGACTTTTTGATCAATTTTTCACAGACGGTGCCAAAGAGTGCAGAGGTGAGAAAATGGTCTCTCGAACCCCGTACCACACTTTTAATATTTATTTGTTGGGGGTAAGATCATTTGGCCACCGGTGGAAGCCAGCAAACACTAGAGAAATAATGTCAGAAGGAACCCTTGTTGTTACCCCAAGGGACAACCCTCCGATGTTTAAGTTAGAACCTCGCGGAGTGAAAACCAAGAGGAATCAGAGATAAGAGAGAGAGGGGGTTAGCCGGTCAAGCCTGGAGTGATGGTCTATCTTCCAGTGGTGTGCTCGCCCAGTACGATGAATGCTCGGAAGGTGTCCGCGAAGTAGGAAGAATGCTCGGAAGTAGATCGGAGTAGCAAAGTGTATGGGAGTCTGGCTCGCTATGTTCCTCTCTTGGTGTGTCTACTCTTGTATCTCTCTTGCGTTACTGTGTGTCCCCCTTGGGTCCGGTTAGTGGTCCTTTTGTAGGGGTTGTTCTGGTGGTAGAGGCCTATCCCTTAGTGAGGAAGGGCGTGAGTCGTGGGATAACGCCTCCCCACGATCGTGGGGAGTTTCCTGTTGAGGGTCCGTTCATCTGGAGCCGAGCGGCCTTTAGGAGGCTCTTATGGCACCTGTAGGCATGCTCGCCTTGATTGGAGACGAGGCCGATGATGGTGGTGATAAGAATGGATGAACTACTAATCTAAAGGGGGGTGAATAGATCAATCCCAAATTACACACACACATCAGTAATTAAAATGCGGAATGAAAAATTCTATTGTGAACTAATCTTCTAATTCTATCTGAATGAACAACTAGGAGATCTAATAAAGAATAACAATCATTCACATCTAACTCTAATTGATGTTGATCAGTCAATGCAGTATGGTACTTGGCGGAGGTTTGATTCAAGAATCTCCTCATGTAATGGTCAGTTTTCCAGATAGGCGTAACCTATCCTTCCGACTAAGCCTTTTGATATATCACTGAGTTATCGATCAATAGGTAGATATAATATGAAGAAACTACCGAGCTGATCAAGGCAAGGCAAGCAACCACACACACGCGACAAAGTAATTTTTAAGGTGGTTCGATCTCAATCTTGAGATCTACATCCACCTCTCACTCAATCAAGTGAGGCTTTCACTGAAAACACAGCTTAGATCCGGTGATTCCACAGCTTACAAACGGCTGAGCTTCACAGCTTACTATCCGAGGAACACTCCTCGCCACTGCCTCATAGCTTGGACTGCTGATTACACAGCTTACAAATGAATTCAAGAACAAATCAAGAAAAATGAAGAAAAATAAAGAAGACAAAACAAATGTAGCTCTCTCTCGAGCAATTCGACTCTGGATTTGATCTAGAAGTCGAGACCAACTTTGCTTCTTCTCAAACTCTCTCTTCTCTGAGACTTCTTCTCCTTCTTCTGATACTCTGTTCTCTCTTTCTTTTCTCTGCACTCCAAATTCCTACTCTCAGACTCTTTTCATCTTCAGCACTCTCTCGCTCAGGCTTGCGGTGGCTCTTCTGCTAATCCCTTCTCCTTCTACCACTCTTTGATTCTTTTCAATCACTGTTGCCGCACGCACTCTGTCCTCTATTTATCCTTGCGAACGTGAGTCTTGTGGTCCCTACAAGATTCCAATTGGGCGCGTGGAAGGAACACTCCCACCCAAAGCTTTTGAAAAGATGCTTGACCACGTGTCAGATAAAAAGGTGAAGATTCTACCTCCCTCAAATATCTGCCTCTTCCCTTCTTCCTCTATCTATTGTGAACAATCACCGCCGTCGCCACCGCTGCTCGTGCCACCATCAAGTCACCACAAGCCAAGAGATTCCTGCTGCCCCGAAATTCTGAGTCCCAGAACAGCAAGCTGAAGAAAAAGTCAGATCTCCAAGCTCCCTCATCGGATCAAGCTGAGATTTTGAAGGCTACTTCCACTATCTATTAGCTTTCCATCAGCATAGGCTTTACCCCATTCCGACGGAGTTTGATATTTTTCCCACAATTTCCATTCCACCCCTATCAGCTTGTCCAATAGCAGATCTCCAGGATAGATCTTGGTAGATGAATTTTATCACCCCCAAAATGTTGTCAGAACCCTAAAAAAGACCTATGTGCGTGTTCCTCTCTCTCCCCTCTACCTCCACAAAAATCCCCACGTCCCAAATCCCACATTTGAGTTTCGGTCAAGCCCTATAACTAGACGGCTTCCCTGCTACCTAGTGTGTCTATCAGCCCGAGCCAGCAGAAGCCTCTGAGGCACAGTCATTCTCATTCCCAATCCCTTCACCTGATGGACCTGTAAAAATTATATATCGTAGCCCTCAGAGTCCTCTAACCGAAGGTACCAAGTTTGCATCGATCTGATACCGGATATGGTCGCAAGAAATCTTTTCGTGAAGGCATGCAGAGCAGGTCCATGAACAGGCCAACAACTCAGTCAGGGGATTAAATCCTTGGAAAATACGCCGGCCCACCGTCAGTGACCGCCGCTCCCGAAGGTTACTTGGCAACCCATCAGCGGTGTCCCAGCAAACCGCCACAGCGAGGGGTCAACCGGAAGCTGCCGTCTCAGTTGCAAAGCTCCCGTGCTGTACCGAGTTGGAACAGTACTGAGTCGGGACGGAGTCAGACCAGCGGCACGTCTTCGGCCCAAATTGCTGCCCGTCAACCCAAGACGGTCTCCCGGATCCCATTGTAGCCTGTTACCTCCCTGCGTGGAGTGGGCCTTAATTATCTTGCTGTAATTAACTTGCTATTTGTACTGGGAGTGACAATTCTCGGCCGGGGAGTCTTCCCCACGCCCCGAGCGTGGAGGTACATTCGCCCCTTACCTTGTCTTCCTTGCTTAGCTAGTACACGTCCGTCTGCCGCTGCATGTGAGTAGTTGTTTTCCTATCTAGTCTTATATTCATCACCGCTGTGAGTGTGAGTGCGAGACCCGTCCCGTGACTCATTCCGAGCGCGAGAGTGGGCCGACCACCCAAGACTCAAAGCTGGTTACTCAACCGTGCAGATCGTCGCGCTTCCCTCGATGGGGGTGACCGTGGGTTAGCGCTCCTTGTTTGTAGAGCCTTAATTTTGGTGTTGGAGTGTTAGGATTTGGGTTGGGTGGCCTTATCCTAGGTCTAGAGGAGTTCTAGTGCAGTTTAGACCCTCTTTTCCCCGAGTTCGGACTGTCACGGGAGAGTCCTTCTCGGATTCACATAGTTCTTGCACTAGCGATCTATCATAAGGCCGCCAGAGCCCTCTGGCACCCCAACATTGGACCGTCACTTCCCCTCATCCACCGCCCTCTCTCTGTCCCTATAGCGGCCAACGTTTTAATCGCTAAAGCACCCTGGCGGTTCTAAATTAGACCGTTTCATGGTTTTCTGTAGAGATTAGTTAACTCTTTTTTCTCTCTTTTTTGAAACCTGTCGATCTCTCTCTCCGTCTGTCACTCTGACCCCCTGTCTGCATACCACATTCATCTACATTATCACACTTCATCCATCCACATTCATTTGCACAAAACAAAACCAACCAAAGAAAAATAAACAAAAAGATTTCTATTTCATTTCACTAATATAAGTCATATGTACAAGTGTGCATTAGGAAAAGAAAAAATAAAATCACTCGACCGGTCTGTCTCCCGGGCCGTCACTGTCACCGGTACCCTCATGCCTCTTCTCCGGTGGGCCCATGGCTGTGCTGCCCTCCTCTCATCATCGTCTCTTGTCTGTCTCCTCGTTCCTCCACCGGCCGGAAGATCTAGTAAGGAAGAGTGCCACCGAGCCACTCTGAGTAGCGTTCCATGCACCCGTCCATGTCCCACTCTGGGATGCACTCCGCTCTAGTCCCCGGCCTACCATCCGCATGGCCTTCTCCATCATCCGCAGCTCGATCTTCAACAGGAAGATCTGACGCCGTGCCTCCCTCGCCTCTGTCCAGCAGTGCTCTAGGTCCATTGTCCCGGTACGGAGTTGACCCATCTCGGCCCATGCCTGCTCTAGCTCCGCCTGGAGTCGCTCTGCCTCTGCTCGGGATCGCTCTACTTCTGCTTGGAATTGCTCAATCTCCGCTCAGGATCGCTCAAGCACTGTCGGGGAATGCTCCACCTCTACTTGGGCACGCTCTGCCTCCTCAGCTCTAGCGACTGCCCGTGCAAAGTTGACATCCCGCTCAGCCCTGCCTCCCATAGGCTGTGACGAGGAGGATGGTGCATCTGGTCCCACCTGCTGCACTCCCTTGGCTCGCTGCATTTAGAAGTCAATGTCAGTCAAGCATAGCATAAGTAAAGTAAATTAAGTTCAGGGATCAGTTAAGCTTACCAGAAGCTCCAACGCCACCTTGTACTCATCTCTCTGCTGGATCGTGGCATGGAGGAGTCCCTAGAGCTCAGCTATTCTACCCTGAGGGTCTAGCTGCATATCGATCAGAGTTCTGGATCTCCGAAAACAATTCTTCTCATGAGATCGAGTGTTGTTGTCTGTCCCCGCGATGTGGATCTCACCCTCCATTTTGTAAAAATCCTCCAGATATCCTCTCAGGGCCTTTAGGCTAGACACTGGGTTGGGATCGTATAACTTTTTGTCTTCTTTGTGACTCCGCTGAGCATGCTCCATTCTGACGCCCGTGCTGAGCATGGCGAAGAGTTTGGTGAGCTTGTGCAGACTAACCTGTGCAGATCTGTCTCAAAACCTGCTGCACCTTGGAGGAGATCCCACGACTTCCACCCTCCAGATCTGACCAAGTCCTTTAGTCAGCATCTTCCTCTAGGCATCACCAGCGATCTCCAGGAAGCGGTGCTCCGTTACCATGCCATAACCTGATTTCTCTATTTTTCTTATTCTTTTGTGCAGTTCTGCACCAACAGAACTAGAGCCGCCTTGTAGACACCATCACACCCAAACACGAGCAGATCCAGATGCTACACTTGGATGGGTCATTATTCATCTAGTCGTCTACATGTTCCAGTAGACGGCGCTCCATTCCGACTCCGTACCAAGTCGTACCACGTCCTGCAAGTTTACTGCACAGGTTGGCTAGAGTGGGCAGAACCGACCAATCAGGAACCAAGCTTCGCCACCTTGTCTCTTCATCTTCATCAAATGCTGCCCATCAACCCACGCTCCTACAGCCGCAAGTTTAGTGTTTGTACCCTGGTATCTCCCTGTGAGGAGTGGGCATTATTATTTGGGTTGTATTAATACTTTTATTATCGTGTATCAGGGTTGTCAGATTTGGCCGGTGTTTCTTTCCCACGCGTTAGTCGTGGAGGTATGTGCGACGTTCCTTTTCCTAGTATTTGCTTATTTAGTATGCTTTCATATAGGCCATGCTTGTGCGAATAGGCCCCCTAGCTAGTTACGAATCACCGTGGTTGAGAGTTGGGAGCACCCATTCTCATAGCCCCAATCGAGGGTCGAGCCCGAACTGCATCACCCTAGGCGACAGTGGTTCCTTAACCACTATGATCCTATGCTTCCATCACTGGGACGATCATTGGGCTAGAGAGTTTCTTGTTGAGAGATGCCTTCACTGAGAGGAGCACCGCAGAGGTCAGCCGCCTGGCTTACCTTTAGTGTTCAAGTGCTGGCCACACTTCGAGTTGGTCTTAGGTCCTAGCCCAATTGTGTCCCATCCTGCATCAAATTGGTATCTGAGCGAGGTTCATCAAGGATAGGTTTGCATTTTAGTCCACATCCAAAATGAGTCACATCAATTGTGAGTCTAGGGCATCATGTGAGTCCGCATGCATGACTGATCTAGTGGTGCTCAAAGTGGTTTTTGGAATGACTGTTGTGTCGACCTCTTGCATCAATGGTGTCGACACTACTTTGAAGACGAGTGTTTATAATGGCTTCTGGAATGAGGTTGAGGTCGACACCCTGAATCAGTGGTGTCGACACTTCATGCACTGGATGTTTCCTAGAATGCTGGTTGACGATGATGAGGTTGACACTTCAAGATGATGAGGTTGACACTGCATGCATTGGCTGCCTTCCTAAGTGCTGGTTGTGATCATGAGGTCGGCACTCTTGATGATGAGGTCGAGGCCGTTATGAAGAACATCAAGTGATTTGCTTGTTGTGTGAGTCTGAGGTCGACACTCCGAGAGACTGAGGTCGACACTTCGTGTTAACAAGGTGATAACAACGATTTCTGGAATACCCTAAGGTCGACCTCTTGAGAAATGAGGTCGACACTTCCTTTGTTGATTCCCTTGGTGATTTTAACAAACAGTCGCTTGATGAAGTTCGTGAGGTCGACACTCCTCATACCTAGTCATTTAAAAAGGATGTTTCATGAGTTTCAAAATTAATTAACCAATGACTTATAGTGAAACATCATTAAAACAACATTTATTCAACCGAAAGGATAAGAGATACCCTCCCGGAGCTAGAACAAGTAAAAATGATTGTGTCTAATGCCACCCCTCAATTTAGACACATTTTTGCTATGAATAAGCTCACCACAATAGAGGAGTTGTATGAGAGGGCTCGGTATATCCAGACCCAATTAAAAGATTCCTCTCTCATGCACATGTTTGAATTGCCAAAGCCAAGGGTGGTTAGGAAGATGAATACTAGTGTTCAAGGTGGAGTGATAGAAGGGATTGTCACGAATGAACAAGTGTGTGCAATTGGTGCCCCCAACCAGCTAACCAACCCAAGGCTTCCATAAACGCCATGAATCCCCTTCCAACAAAACCAGCATCGTCTGCCACCTTACCGCCTTCCACCCCAGAACAACCTCCACCAAAATAATAGGCCTCAGCCCCCATTCCATCCCTAGTAACAACACCAACAACCACCGCCTCACTACCACCAGGTTCCACCCCCTGGAAACTACGGCCCTCTATAGCCACAAAGGAGGCCGTTTGGCCCCAAGAGAGCCTAGTACCCACCATTTCTAGGATCATTACCTGATGTATTCAACACTATCATGGCCGCCAATGCACTCACCTTCCCCAGGGAGAAGCCCGTATGGCCCTAGAATGTTGACACCTCTAGATATTGCATCTTCCACAGGCAGTCGGGTCATACAGTGGAGAACTATTTTCAATTCAAGGATTATATCTATGACATGAATGACTAAGGTGGAATTGATTGGGATGATTCGCACCAATTCCCCTCGCGCCGAAGCCCAGACCATGCTGAGTCCCCAGCGCGCCGAGTGACCTTCGTGCCGGGTTCTGCCCGCGCCGACGGCCCTGCATTGTTGAATCTTCCAATTTCCTTAAACCCCTATGAGGTCCAGAGCCTCCCAGCAGCTTTAACAAAAACCCTGAGCCCCAGTTTAAACCTACTGTCCCAACCCAACTAGCCTTCACGTAAACCTTCACATCATGGGGGAGCCAGAGTTCTTCACTCAGATTTATGGGAGCTAAATCAACGGGGTTTCACCCCCGCTACATTATGATGGTCTATATGTGATGTTCCTCCAACCCTATTGGCCCATGGAGTTTTGCCACTATATGATCTCTGGTGGTTCCTTAAGGGGATATTGATCGAGCACCATGAGGGCAGACATCGTCCCATTATGCCTTGATCCTTTTGGATCTCGGGCTATACGCCCGTCTTTCTTTGGCTTCCATCCCGGCACTCCGTGGATGGATGTCCTATGTCCCCTTGACATAGTCTGAAATAAGGGGAGATGCTGCCGAAATGAATTCTGACCTTTGAACCCCACTGAGTCTAGAGAGTCCTGCCTCTGCATGGCCTCTACTGACTCCCTTTCTTTTTGGGAATAATGTTATCGAATGCTTTGATGTATGAATATTGTCTTGGCTCCAGCCCACCTCGCGATACTCGGGCATCGATATGCTTCGATCTTTTATGGACTCTGTCCCGCCTCTACGTGGACAATTCCTATTCCCTCTTTGCATGATTCAAGAAAAAGGGGGGAGATACTATCAGAATCATTCCGCGTATCATGTAAATGGAATTAATAAATGAGCATGTAACACCACATTATTTTGATAATACAAATTTCTTTATTCTACTCATACTCACTTTCATGAAGAATGGTGTGCCTTTCTCTTGCAACACTTTCATGATAATCAAACAAAACCTAAAATTCTTCCCCCTACCTTACTTGGTATATCAAATGGTGTGTGGCTAAAAGTCAGGTTACGCCTGACCGGAGGCCCTCGCTATGCGTGATGGTGGTCTTAGGACCTATGTTCTCCGCCCCCATACCAGGAAATAGGCTAATGAACTAGAATAAACCCCAATCTTGAAGTTATCACTACATCTTCTCTATCCTACATGAGATCAAGTGCAGTGGTCATATTTCTGATCCACCCCTTTGGGCCCTCCTACTTTGGCGACTAATCAAGGGTTGTCCTTCCTCGGAAGGAGGTAATTAACGTCATAACCTTTATGGTATGGCAGACTTCTGGTCCAAACTCAAACCTCACAATCGACTGACTACGTCAGATCGAGCGCATAATAAAATTGTAGAATCAGAGTGGCTTCTCAATGCTCAACAGCAGGAGCAGAGGAAGTAGGTTGACGTCGTTGAAGAAAATTCAGAGGTAGTAACCTCGGAAGGGTTCTGGAGGGACTTATTTATAGGGAAGAAGAGCCCTCGTGGTTAGAGTTTGATTGGGAGTAATATTCCCACATAAGAATCCAATTGGAAATAAGGCTTCCCACATATGCTTCCTTCCTAGATCAATCATTTCCCGGATTCCACCCAGCTTCCCAGTTTGAACATGACACTGCAACGAGGTTTTCTCAATTCCATCTGCAGGTGAATAGTGCCCAAGAGAGGGGTGCCCTTCATGAAATGGCACCTGCTTAGGGGGTGCCCTTCACTACTATCCTATGTATACGATGGTTGCTTCATTCCTTGGAGAATAATGCCCACTCAAAGAGTCATTATTTCAAGAAATAGCGTCCACATAAGGGGTCTTCATTTCCTGAATTGACGCCCAGTCAGGGGGCACCCTTCTCCTTCAACCTGCTTTACGGATGCTGCTCCCCAATTGAAATGGCGCCCGTGCATGGAGGCTTCATTTGATGAATTGGTGCCCTATCAAGGGGCGCCCGTTCCTTTTGGCCCAATTAGTTTAAGTGCAAGGCCCGTATGTGTGTGTGGGGTTGTATATGGTCGGAGCCTTGACTAATTATTTTATTTTTTATCTGTTTATGATTTCTAATCCTTTAATTTATTAGGGATGCTACTGAAGATTTGTTCAACTGGCCCTTGGATCAGATCCAAGCCAGTCTGCTCATGTGAGAGCTACATTCTATCTGCTTTGATTTCCAGCTTTCTGGTGCTGTGTTTATATCCTTTGTTTCCTTTCATTTCTTATTTCATCAAGTTGTGAGTCAACAGAGCCAAGCGGTAATGCTTAGCGGGTGAGGTAGGTACCTCGGACAGCAAGCTGTGATGCTCAGCGGGTTAGCAAGCCGTGATGCTCAGCGGATGTAAGCCAAGCTGTAATGCTCAGCGGACGCAAGCTGTGAGGCGTAGCGGTTCAAGCTGTTAGACAACAGTAAGCCTCACTCTGGTTAGAGTTGGGGGATGAACGTAGGTCTACGGGCAGCATACTGAACCATCTAAAAATCATCTGTGCAGTGGTTTGCTTGCTTGTTTTTCAAATTCACCATAGATGTATGCGTAGGCTCGTCGCCTCTGTTTAGTTTAGATCAAGCTGAGTTCACTGTATGTTTCAATCTTCTACAATTTGATTCCTGCCGTGTGTCTAAGTAAGCTGGCTGGTTATGCATATTAAGTGTTCGAGTGAGATTCACATAAGATTAACAGGTTAAGTGTTTGAGTGTGAATCTTATTAGAATTCTCTGAAGGCCTCCTTCGATAACGCCTGCTCAGGGATCTCTGGCGGGTCCCTGCAACCCGAATGCATGGGCACTAGTGAGATACCAGAACCAGGGAGGACGCGCCAGCAGAAGAGAGGGGTCGGGAAGAACAAGGGGTGGAGGAGGACATACGCGCCGACGAGCGCAGCAATGTTGGCCCAGATGAAGACGACGAGCATGGCGGCGATGGAGAGGTAGCACAGGAGGGTGAGGAAGTTGTACTCGGCGACCGCAAACACCAGCCACACCGTTGTGATCCCGACGAAGATCACGCCGGAGAGACGCTTGTTCCTCCACAGCAACACGTCGGCCACTGGAGAAGGCATATATGACGTAATAATGATACTATTAACGAAATGAATATGTATTGGACTTACACCTCACGCTTTTAAACGCAGCATTTTATGTTGGTCTCTTAATCAACGGTCATCTAAACATATTAATTTTATGGTGCCCCCCGGCCTTTAACCAAGGAGACTATTCTAGTAGACAACTTTTCTTTTCTCTTTCACGAATGAATGAGAAACTAATCTACCAAATAAAGACCCTTGAAGAAGAAGAAGAAGAAGAAGGAGAAGAAGAAGAAGAAGAAGAGGAGGAGGAGGAGATAGAAAGAGACCTTTGCCGCCGCCTAGTAATGCATGGATGTCCCTCTGGCGGCCGAAGAGCTTTGCGGAATCTGAATCGGCCGGCATAATGGTGGGTCGATCTGCCGCCCGGCCGGCCGCTCAACTGCTGTTTTCTGGGTGTGAGCAGGGGGTGGGGAAGGTGCGCAGAGATGAACATAATTATATAAGTGCTTCTAGTGGTTCTTGGCTTGGTGAAGGAGGAAGAGGCCTTGGATTGCAGGGAAGGAATGGCTTGGGGCACACGTGAGTTGCTTCTGTCGAAGGTGGGTTTGCATTGACGAAGAGACTAGATCGATGCTCCACTTTTCTTAAGAATTCGTTCCTTTCTCCCTCGTGAAGACAGTATGTATCGCTTCCTAATTAATTTCACCAGTCATCTTTGCTGCCGACGCGGGCTCTGTCTTCTTCAGACGTACGTCTTTTAGAAATGAGCCAAGCCGAAGGTGGGTCTAGAAAACTGGATGTGGTACAAGCGTGGATCGTGTCCCTTCTCAAATCTTCTAGGACCTCTGTTGGATCGAAGGCCATCAGGTTGAGATCCACAGTTCTTCCATCCACTTTTACCAACGGTTTACATGTGGGACAAGGTGAAACGACCTTTCACGCACGTACCCTTCGGCTGTATAAATCATAAGCCACGGACAATATTCCAAACTGCATGCAGAGCCTGTTAGAGCTCCTGCGTATCTCTCTCACAACTCCCATGATGGGTGGCTAGAGGGGCGAGCTCTGGGAGAGGTGGCGGGCGTGAGCCCGAAGGCAGAGCAGGCTGCTGGGGGTGGGTGGCTGGCGACACGGAGGTGGTCGGCTGAACGCCGTTGTGGAAGATGAACTTGCCGAGTTGATGAGGTGGGTGTAAGGTGCAGGTCCTCCTATCCCGGTCAAAGATCACTCTCCTCTCTTCCAACCAAGTTTGTCCGAAAATGATGCATGGACCAACAAGTGTGTCGACCTTGGACCATGCTCCATCATCATATAGGACGGGGCCAAACCTCCATTGGAACTCTACGAACGCTAAGCCACCATTGAGAACAATCTCCCTGGTCTTAGAGAGTGACTCGACAATGTCCTGAGAGACAAAATTAGATGACTCCCGACTAATGAAGTCAACCTCCGTATGCAACCCATTAGGTAGGATGGCCGTGGACACTATAGCACGCTAGAACGACTCGGCCGTTGGCGTAGCGGTCTAGTCAACTGGTGGTTGAATGGTAGGGGCGAGACCTAGGGGTCGGTCCTTGAGAACCTCAAATTGGGCCACCAGGGATGACCACTTAGACGCATGGCCTTGGGGAGCGGCCATGGGCTGGTGGGTAGTTGGACATGTAGGCAACTGGGTGACACTCTAATGGACTAGAAACGACCCTATACAATAATGCAAAGTTGGAATGCAAACTCGAATACAAACCTAGACTCTAAACAATATCTAGTACATGGCGGAAATGGGGATCCAAAGATCCTCTCATGCAAGTGGGCTAACTTCCCAACAGGCGTAATCGATATACCGTGTATTGGGATGAAATGTGAACCAAGATAATTTTTTTTTTAGCAATGATTACCCTAGACTCAACCCTACTCTGACACCAAATTGATGCGAGACGACGGGCGAACTCGACACCAACTTGATGCGAACCTGGGATCAAGAGACACGAGCTCACGGACGTCCCTAAGCGAGAGAAGAGTACGGATGTGCGAGGTTGAGAAATCGACAACGAGTCAAGGGTACTCAGCTCTTCCGCGTGCTCGGATCAAGTCACGGGATAGGTTCCACTCACTTGCTCGTAGCGGCAATGAAATTTGAATGAGCTAATATCCTAACAATCGCTCATGCAGTGGCATTCAAAAATATATGAGAGAAGCAAATGTGTCAACGAAGGAGCATAAACATACCTCCACGCTCCGAACGTAGAGAAGGCAACCCCGGCCAAGACTCGCACTCTCGGTACATATAATTAACAAAAAAATTACAGAAATGTAATTTCACTGCCCACTCCATGCAGGGAGGTAAAGGGCTACAAGTGGGACCCGGGAGTAGCGGGAGTAGATGATGATGGTGTGGAAATGGAAAGGATGTAGAGTTCCTGTATCAAAGATTGGTTGGTTGATTACCCATACAGGGGCATGAGAACAAGCTGAGAGAATTGCTCAATGAGTGAGGGAGGAATGGATGAGGTTTGGAAAAATTCTGGAAGTAGAGAAATCAGGATCACAGGAGGTTTAGGAATGTTATTGAAAAATCTGGAACATAGGGAAGAAACCATTGATGGATGGATGAATTAAGGGAGAAGAGGCCAGCCCATAGCCTGTCAATGGTGAAGCCCACTTCGAACGGCACATCTAGTTCACCAGCGTCAGTGTAATTGCTCAACATTTGCCTCTTGTAAGTGATAACTGTCGGCTTCTCTATCATATCATGCACCAGTGGCGGCCATTATGGGTCAGTCAGCATGAATAGTCAGCTCAGAGCAATGGTGATGTCATTCATGTCGAACCATCTATACCAATCACATTCAGGATCATCCATCTTTCTTCTTTTATCTGGCCTCAAGGACTCCAAAGCTTTATATGTAACCAGCGGGGCTATGTGACGAGCAAACTGACGTGCATGCACGTCTTGATTATCCAGAACCAAGGTAACTATAGTAGTTTGATCTCCTATCTGTTTAGTGGACCCCTTCACAAAATGTGTATAAAGAGACCATGTAAGTGGTCGTCTATCTGTTTTGAGCATGGAAGTCATGGTGGTCCACAATTCTTCTTCAGTTTTAGCAATTTTTGTCTTGCCTGGCCCTTTATACCCTAGGCCACCTCTGGGAATGAGCTTGTGATTCTTGACAGTTTTAATTCTACCCTGAAGGTCAGCTCCTAGGCCTTTGCCAGACCTATACCCCATTCTCATCATGATATTCCAGCCTGGAGTATATATCATTTTCTTCTTTTTCCTCCCCTTTTGAGGTGGGGATGGGGTCGGTGCTAGTGTGGAAGTTGCAGTTTGTGGTCTCAATATATCATGCCGCGAGTCAGCAAGGTCTAGTACAGATAGTAGCGGCATATTAGATGGCCAGATGGAGGGCACTGATGTGGCTGAAAGAATGTCTACGGTTGGAAGAATGGGCACACTAGTCACCTTGACAATATGCCCCTTGTATGAAAATTTTATGCATTGGTGATTCGTAGAAGGGACAGCATCAAGTGCCAAAATATACGGACACCCCAGGATGGCATTAAAAGTGGGGTCCATATCAAGAACATGGAAATTAGCGGTGACATATGAGGGGCCCAGCCCCACCTTTAGAGTAACCATGCCCATAGGCGGCTTCTTCGTGTTATCATATGCTATCACGGTGATGGATGAGGGCCAAACCTCACTTTCTAGAATGCCACACGCCCTCAGCCAAGTGTGCACACACAGAACATATGCCCTAGGTCAGATCCTCTAGCTGGTTCTTCCCCCGAAGCTCAGACTCAGGCAGCGCGTGGGGGCCCTACGGTAACCAGCCTAAAAATCATCTCTCTCGGGTAAGCCGCTCCACCACTCTCGGGTGGGTCAACACACGCATGCCGCAAGAAGGCTACGACTAGTGGGGGCTCATAGAACATGGACATAGAAAACCACGCATGCACCTATCTTGAGTAACGTGAAGAAATAGGTGGCTTGCAGCCACCAGACTCTGGATAGCCCACTAGACCTAACAACCCAACAGTCCTTGAGTCATGAGACTCGAGTCAAGATCGTCACACGTGACAGCACAGCACCGTCAATCTAGCCTTATCCTTAGGTTTGAAACCACGATGACACGATTCCCAAGGTAGCTCAGAAACTACCAAGTTAAGCCCTCATCCAAGGGAGACACAGAAAACCTCCAGCCCCAGGCTGGTTAACTGAACTCACAGTTCAAGGCCATACGCTTGGCCCTCGCAGAAACCACTTTCCAAAAAGACTCACACCGTGCGGGGAAGGCCCACCGCACTCGCATCGACTCACGGGCACTCACTAAAGCGCAACACGGAAACCCAGAACACGCACGCAGTTCACCTGGACCCTCCCAACACATGGGTGTGCAATTTGAGGTAACACGGCATCTCCAGAATCACAAAGAAACACTTGGATACTTCTCCCATGAATCCGTATCGCATACGGACACCTCAGGACAAGGCAACATGAAACATAGTGGTTTGGGACCTCACTGGGCTGGGCGGCCATCACCTGGGCTGCCCAAAGGGCTGGGCAGCCATGGAATTGGTTGCCCAGTCCCAGGGCCTCCCAGAGGGTGGCCAGACTGCTGGTCGCCCACTCCCTTGGGTGGTGATGCAGAACAACTATGAGGACTCGACACAGACGAGTTGCGACCTTGGACTCTAAAGATTGATGCGGTTAACGAGACAATGCAACTAGCAACGACACTACAACATGGCACCAAAGGAGCTCCAGAAGAGGCGATATGCCCCAAACAAGGAGCATGAACTCACGATCGTCCCCATCGAGGGAAGCGCGACGATCTTCACGATTGAGTAATCGGCTTTGAGTCTCGGGTGATCGGCTCACTCTCGCTCTCGAAATGAGTCGCGGGACAGGTCTCACACTCACAACTCACAGTGGTGATAAATATGTAACAAGTTAATAAAATATCTTACTCACATGCAGCGGCATTTAGAATGTATACTAGCTAAGCAAATACGATAAAAAGGGGGGTGGCGAATGTACCTCCACGCTCGGGGCGTGGGGAAGGTGCCCCTAACCGTACGTCCCGAGATTCCGCATCGGGGCGTGACAGGCGCCTTCCTTTCCTTCTTTTTCCTCTTTTTTTTTCTTTTTTTTTGCATATTTTACGTCACTCGCCATTCTTCTTTTTATTGGTAAAGCATCCACATTCAAGTTATGCGAACCTACTAGACATCGGCTTTAACCTGATTTGTGAGGAGTAGCTGAGGTGGTGACACCACGTGGGCCAGCTCTCTTCCAAATAGGCACTTGGTGAGGGCGCGGTAGGTCCACCTTGTACTCGCCTATATGTAGTTCACCTTTTTTGATCAAGCTTCAATAACGTCCTTGAACACGTACAATCCTCAATGGGATGCCCCAACATTTGGTGATAAGGACAGAAGCGTGGATTGTCTTTTCTTTCAGCATCGCCTGATTTCTTCGGCTCCGGAAACACCACTTTGTCGTATTCACGGGTCCACTCAAAAAGAGCCCTAGTCTTATCCTTCGAAAAGGAGTACAGTTTCATCATTTTGTCCCTTAATGAGGGTCCTTATTTTGCCAGCTCGGTGGAATATGCCTCTTCGATTTTCTTCTTCTGTTGCTCGAAGACTTCAAAATTTGAGGCGTAAATTTCTTCTTGGGCCAGGTGTTTACTGGTTGGCTCATTCTTTTGGCTCAGGGCTACCGAAGCCGAGTAGAGCCTTGCAAGAACTACTTCGGCATTGGCTACGATGTCACCTAATTGTTCAATGGTCGTGACTTCAATGTCAATGACCCATCACAGAATTTTCGTTCTCAAATTCTCTTTACAGATTTGAACAGAATCCCCATAGCGTGGTGGATGTCGAAACTTTTTACGGAGATTCCTCCACCTTCTTATGTAGTCCATGACAGACACATCAACCCTTTGCTTGGCTACATGTAATTCGGCCTCGGTGACTTCTGCTTCAGCCATCTTCATAGTCATTGCTTGTTCTGCCCTTGGCTTGTCTGACTGTATGCGCGATCTTATTGGCACCATCTTTGGAGATGCTTTAGTTGCCCCCTGACATGCTCGGGAGACTGTGTGTTGGAATGGTTGAGGGAGAATGCCCCATGCATGATCATGTACTATTCGGGGCATGGTCGGTCGTGCTGAAGCTTTAGGTGAGCTAGCACTACCATGTGTTGCCTCATGTAGATGTCATGCCAGTTGCACCATAGGTGGACTTAGATTTTTCATTTAGCCGCCTTTGCAGCATTTTATGACAATTTGTTTCTTGTTCTTATTCAACCAACATTCAGCAGATTTATGACCTATTTTTCCACAATTAAAACATGACATGTTCATAGGTCTCTTGGCAGGGAATTTAGCAGAATGAAAATTGACTTGCCAGTTGAACCAAGCCCCCAGACCCCATGGCCTTCTCCCTCTCACTGGCCTTAAAACCACCCTCAAATGCCTTCACTGTCACACTAGCCATTCCTTGACCGGTACGCTCCCAGCCCAGCACAGCTCCCCTAGCTGGCGCATTAACCCCTACACCTCTTCACCGGCAAAGTCTTTGGCCGGTACGCCCCTGACCAGCCTTAGAGAGGCCTTCCCTCCTTCAGTTTCCTCAGGTTTTTCGATGTTTTATAAAACGTGTTGCTGTCTTCGAATGCCAACCTCCACTTGTCGGGTTCCGCCACTCCATGTGGGTGAGTTCCCCATATCTCCCTTACGCCCGGGTCAAGGGAAGATGCTGCCGAATTTTTATCAGAAATAATAACATGCTAAAAGATCAAAGGGAGCAACAAATAAATGAAATGATCAACAATAAAATGCCATAACCAAGGTTAAAAGAACCGGGGGCAACACGAAGAGGACTAGACTGAACAATGGCTAAGTACCCTGAACACGCATGCTAGAAGAGGGAGGGCCTTAAAAGAAGAAAAGGAGGAAGGGAAGAAGAAGAAAAGAATTGAAAGGTCTTAAAGGGATGAAGAGGAGTGGGCCCTCCAAGTGCTTCCCCAGTGCACCCTCCCAAACCTTCAATGTCATGCTCTTAAACCCCTTCGCCGGCACGCTCTTAAACCCCTTTGCCAGCACGTTCTTAAACTCTTCCATGACATGCCCTTAAACCCCTTCGTCGGCACACTTTCCCTTACCCTTCACCGGCAAACTCCTTGAGCAGTGCACCCCCCTTTTTTGTGCTGAGGCCTTCACCGGTGCAGGCTGCCCTCTCTTTCACCAGTTCACCCTTAGCCGGTATGTCTCCTTCGCCGATACATCTTCTTCATCGGCATACCCTTCCAATCCTTCAACGACATGCCCTTGGCCTTCCCTGGTGCACCTATCCCTTTTCAGCTTCAACCCCATGTAACTTCAACCCCGTGCAGACCATGCACGGGCTTCATCTTTTCGCACCTACAAGCCATGCACAAACTTTGCACAGACCTTGCCCCCCTGCATACATATACACTGACCTCACCTCCTTGTTCACGGACCCAGAGCTGACTTTGCCTTCATCTTTGCACGAACCCTGACCAGCTACATGGACTTTGCCCACATGTGCACCGACTTCTCCCCCATGTACACTGACCTCACTTCAACCCTTGGCCCTGTTGTGCCCCTGTGGTCATTTGTATCTCATGATTTTGATAATGGCTAACACTGTAAGTCATTATTATTTTCCACTCTCATATGACGGACATACGTGATGCTTTGTTCATGACAGGTAAGCAAATGAATGTAATAATTTCAATTAAATGCCTAAAAATATCTGACAAATTCTTAAAAATAGCCAAAATTCACCGGATGGAACCTAGATCCGCACCGCTAAGGATCCGCTAAACTACGGGTGTTACAGAAACCTTACAGGTATGATACTCTTAAGCCCCCGGTGCACTAGGTCGATGAGAAGAGGAGTGTTGTTTGTTCGATATCTGGCCTGCCTCTAGTACCGAAAGACCTCAGCGCCGATATGCCAGACTTCTCAGACTCCTTTGATTGGCTGTGTCAGGAGGATGACCCCACTATGGACATTGAGGTGGCTAGGTGGGACCACAAGAAACTGCACGTCAACTCACGGGAGGTTGGGATTTCTGTCATTTTCTTTACTCTATCTCCATCTCGGTTATTCTCTATCTTTCAAAGCCTTCAATCCATATCTATTACACCTGCAATCATCGTTCAACTGTCTCCTCGACTATTTAATCCTTCCCCAATCTAGCATTTTCCTATCACTCCTCCACCTCTATCAGTACCTTTCCAACACCTGTCATCTCTTCCTAAACGTTCCTCATCCCTCTCCCCACTTCAATTCTCTTGTTGCATGATCCTTGACGAGTCACAAAAAATGCCAATTTTCAAACTTGCATTTCTTTCTAGGAAACTGCCATCTTTACTCTGACCACTTTGGGGCGAGACGTCCTGTCGTCATATCCTCCTCCTCATTAGAATTTTTTCTTGAGAACCATGCATCCTCCTCTAGGTTAGATTTAGGTTCGGTCAAGTCAGTTGATAGGGTAGGATTGAGTCTAGTTGGTCCGTCTAATCCGTTCCCTAGAGCGGAGGCACGCCCCACATGGCGTCGTTCTAGAACTATTCCTCCTAGGTTCCTCCAGGACCTTGCTCAGCGGTGTCGTGCCCTTCTTAAATGCCTGGAGTTTGTCGAAGAAGCCCTAGTTTTAGAAGAAGAACCATGGGACAGGGTGCCCGATGATGACAGATTGGGTGTATATAAGATCCTAGATGAGAAGGACCCAGTCAATGAAGAGGACAACATGGTAGATGACACCGCCGACTTATATGCCGTAGGATTGAACAGGTTTGATGAGCCCTCCTTGGCAGTGGATGAACCTACCAAGGAAATCAATCTCCGAATGGATGAAGAGCCCAGGCTTATCATGATTTCTGCTAACCTCCCTCGCGAGGTCGAAGCAGAGCTGATCCAAGCCTTGAGGGAGTAGGGATTCTTTCGCCTGGTCTTATGAGGACATGCCGGGTCTTGACCCCTCATTAGTAGAACATAGGCTCGTGCTCAAGCCAGGGGCAAAACCCGTGAAACAAAAGCTTAGAAGATTCCACCCCCACATCAGAAAATTCCTACCCTAGTCTGGATTCGTAGATCTCTGAGAGAGCTTCGCAACGGCATTGGTCCCACGTCGTTCTGACATCAGAGATGGTCGCACCAGCCATTTCCGCTGAATCGCGCAGGCCTATTCTGAAACGGGACAGCAGTAGGAGAAGCTTGAAGAAAATCCTCAAGAAATACGCCGGTGAAGAACTAGCGACCGCCGCTCCTGAGGGTCGACCAGGGACCTACTGTCTTCGTCTCGGTAAGTCACCGCCTTCAAAAGTCTTCCGGAGGCTGACGTTCCTTTGGACATCCCTGTTCAGCATCCTGGCATCCAACTGTTCGCAGCACCGGAGTCATTGTCCACCGTCCGCCCAAACGTCCCTGACTGCTACCCGTCAACCTGAGATCAGTGTTCCCAGACCCCACGTGTCACCTGTTACCTCCCTGCGTGGAGTGGACTGTAGAATTAATTCTATAATTAATAATTATTACTGTACCGGGAGTTACGTATCTCGACCGGGATGTCTTCCCCACTCCCCAAGAGTGGAAGTACACTCGCCTCCCTCTTTTGTCGTGTTGCTTAGCTAGTATACGCCCTAGATGTCGCTGCCTGTGAGTAGGTTATTTTTCTAGCTAGTTCGTTCTACGTCACCGCTGTGAGTTGTGAGTGCGAGATCCATCCTGTGACTCATTCTGAGCACGAGAGTGAGCCAACCACCCGAGACTCAAAGCCGGTTACTCAACTGTGCAGATTGCCGTGTTTCCCTCACCGGGGATGACTATGAGTTAGCGCTTCTTGTTTAGGGCATGTTCACTTCTTCCGGAGCACTTTAGGTGCCGCGTTGTAGTGTGGTTGCTGGTCGCGTCATCTCTGGGCGAGTCGCAACCCCGAGGGATGGCCCCTGGGGGTCTTCTTTCATCGTCTGAGGGTGTCCTTTAAGGGACACGGGGCTTTGGGGTGTTGGAATTAGCCCGTGGGGGCTGTTGTTGTCGAGTCATAGTTGCCACTCACAAGGTGTTCGGGTAAATGCCCGACACATCCCGAATCGTCGAACGGCCCGAGCAACTGGCTGAGGGGCCTTAGAATGGGCCTTGGGCTGAATATGTAAGCTCGCGGGAGCTGAGAAGAGGCATTTTGGGCATATGGGTCTGGCCTTGAGATTGTGCTACGTTACGCGGCTAGTTGGCAGAGTAGCTCTAGGTTGGCCCACGAGCTAAAGCGAAACAGCTCGTCGCCATGTGTCTGAGGGTCGGGGGTGGCCCTGACTTGCTGGAGGGTCGTTATAAAACCCAGTTGTTTTGCTGGAGACGTGGGTCGACCCGCAGTTTGTTGTAGAAGGGTCAGAATATACGCGCCGGTAGTTTCTTTAATTTCGCATCTATTAAGTTCATGGATATGTTGTAGGCGTCATAGAAAACTATGAGATAGTCACAGCAGCCTTCAATGTACAACAAATCACCAACCTGATTGCAGACAAGCTGAGAGTCTCCTTGTATGCGAATATGCTTGAAGCCCTTCTTAAGAGCATATTTCATTCCTAAGATTATACCCCCATATTCAGCCTCATTATTAGTCGCAATACCCAAGCCTTCACGCAACCGACAAACCTTCATTCACATTTCACAGTTAGAAAGCTAATCTATATGTGAAACATAGCATGAACGGAATAAGGATATAGAGTCTCAAGTACAGGTAGTATACCACAGATCCATCTTCAGATCGGAGGACAGCTCCAGCACCAGCTTTTCCAGGATTTCCTTTCGACGCACCGTCAAACTCGAGAATACAGGAAGCCTATGCCCATACAATACAGTGAAAATTTTGTTGTTGTAACAAAAAGCACGAGATATACCACATGCATTGACTTATGTTTTCATATCCATAACAGAGAATCCGTATGCAATAGGAAGTCCACAGGTACCTAAAATTAGCTAGTTTAAGAGCTAATTATTGAGATGTACATATGTGTCCAGTCAGTCACAATCTTTAAATTGTGGCAGAATTTGTCTGCCCATTATGTATTGGATTTCAGTAAGGAAGCAGAATTTATGATTATGTTTGTAACCTGGCTAATGGGACCTGAAGTCACATTACAATATTGCATACCACTCTGTCTCTTCATTATAAGCAGAAGTTTACTTGAGCATTTGGCCATGTTTGCAGTCGACTTGATTTATAATACAGATGTTTGTAACCTGCACAGTGTATAGCCCCCTGTCCAATTTTGGAGATGCATCCATTGATCAACACAAATGCAAATAGACTGGCAGTAAGAATGTCCCAATGATACTACACTGTAGTTTAAAAATAAAAATATCGAATAGCGTCACAAAACTGGAAGGTTAATGTTTCACAAGGACCCAAACATCGGTGACTAGATTTTCTTCCCCATTTTTTTGCAAGACCACATATGAAAAAATCCAGCATGCAAGATGCAACAAGGAAATATAACCCCTTAAGTAACTTGAGGACAGAAGTACTTTCAGTCCCTTGATGATAACCACAAGTCTGCATCTTTCACAAAGAACTCTATGACAAATGGCAGAGGAGCATAGACAAATTTTTCAATGGCAGCTTGGAAGACTTCCCTTCCTCTTTCAATGATGCAAAGATGTGTAGATCCTTGCGAGTTTTCACACCTAGGGTTATTCATTTTTGCATGAGGCACCCTTGCGGGTTTTTATCTTAGCCAGGTGTAAGGCCTTAGTAGGGATTGAATTCTGAACATAAGCTTCAATCTCACAGACTAAGACCAAGGTCTACATAGCAAACCCAAAACCAATGGTTAACTCAATTTCAGAGAACGCTGAAATCAGGATGAACAAGAACAAAAGAAATGGATGTTGAAGCTCTCAGAATTTCTTGCATGCATGTCCATGTGGCACACATAGGCTAGTGCATGTATAGAAGCATTAATATCTGAACTTAGGATGAGCTCCTGCAAATTCTTGCATTAACAGATAAGAATCCGTTTGCATTTTCATGAACTTGCTTTTGTATGCCATGTGCATTTGCCCCTATAGAATGGCTCAGGCCCTTTCTGCTCTGCCCATGTGCAATAGGAAGGAAGCAGGAGGATGAAGCCAGATAAAAAGAAGAATTGAGCAAAGAAATGGTTTGCCAACTGAAGTTCAGTCTGAACCTATATACATATCAGGAGGAATACCCCAGTCAGATATATGTATATATTTATGCTGCTGAATTCAAGTGGATGAAGGGTTGGCTGCTGAACTTGAATTTGGGACCCCCATTTCAGAACCGAAATTCCTGCATAATGGCATTTACATGCATGCTGTCCCTTGAGTATTTGACGCTCCAGGAGTATCACCCAACAAAAAAGAAAACCAAATTTAAAGGCAAAGTGGCTGTCTGGGCTGACCCTGTGCAGCCACCTGCATAGGGGTCGACCCCTTTGTGAGGCCTGTCAGCCCCTTTCACATGGAATTTGTAACTCTGCATTTTGCCTGATGTACATAGATGCATTAGTGCTTAGATTTTGGAATACATTTCCATGCTTCCCCTTTGGAGGTTTATGGAGCTGGTGACAGTCTACTTCGCTCCCTCTTTGGAAGCCTTGTTACTTATTATCCAATTGAGCAGCATAAGTGCTGCTCTTACCAGTCTGATGCTAGTGGCTTGGAAGCATGGGTTAGCTCAAAAAAAAAAAAAAACAATCAAACAGGAGAGCTTCAATTGATATTTTTTTTTGGTGTGGATGAAATATCTTCTGCAAGTGAGCTTTTGGATTGGCATCTAAGATCTGCTCTGGGTGACCTTCTGGGAATGTCATCTGAAGCATTCTGAAGCTGGGTGCTGAAAACATTCTTCTGAGCAGGAAATGATCTTCTAGTTGGCAGTCTTGGGGAGAGGCAGTTTGCGCCCAAAGACAATTGTATTCTTCAGTTACCTGAAGATAATTAATCTAATCAAGGATGTAGCACATATGACAGTTTTCAGGAATTTGGCACTCGGAAAAGTTCCAGAGTTGAAAATTTAAGGACGTCCATAATGCTGAAAACACCTTACAAAAATTGGTTGTCCTCTGGAATTGGAGACAAAACCAGTGCAAGTCTCCCAACATTTTATAAATCAGGCACAATGCCACCGGGCAGAGAGAAAGCTTTGTGTCCCAAGCCATCAAGTAGGCTAGATAGATGGCCTCAGCTCTGATCATGCTCCCGTCACCGTGCGGGAGAGCGAAGGAACATATCGTAGAAGTCAGATATGCAGCACAGTGCATGACTGCATCAACACCATGAGGGTTCGGGCCTCCTTGCTGCCCTTCTTTCAAAACAGGTGGGAAAGCAGCTTGTCGTCGGACCATCTTCTTTCGCTTTAGAGCAGTCGGTGCTACAGTGGGAAAGTCATCATACTTTCACTCCCCACCGAAGAAATATTGAAGCCAGGTGCCCATCTGCACATGCCTCTTCTCCCCAGGGTTGCACGCTTCTCTAGTATCGTACGACGAGTGACAGAGTGTACGATATGCCTTCATCAGGTAGCGGTAGGCGAAGCCTACCAGATACCGACCTTCGCCATCTGTTTGGTCCTTCAGCCAATCTGGCTAGCAGATTTCTTCAAATGGCTCACCGTCAATCGGCAGGCCGCTTAGCTGTGAAAGACTCCAAAGGTCTAAAGAGCTCTCTCCCTCTGAAGTATAGAAAGTGTTATACTCTGGGCAGAATACTTCAATCATACCGCAACATAAACCCTTAGAGATAGGATAACGGTATCTCGAGGCGTACACACTGTGGTATACGCCATCTTTAACCAAGATAGGAGCATAGTGTTGCAGGACGTAGCCCGTGAACTCCACTGCTTCGGGTCTGAATGCATGGACATCGGTGGCCTTCAAGTCGGCAAACCACCCTATAGAAATCTGGTGCTTGAATCAAACCGCTAAGCAGACCAGCAAGAGCGATTCTTCTCTGTACCCCAACTTCAATGGGGCTAAGAATAGACCAATTATCGGCTTCTCTCGGTCAACATGACCAGCGGTTTTGTTCCAGCTGCTAGGTATAAACTCAGACGCTCTGGTCAACAGCCTGTCCTCTGAAGCTAACCCCTGGAGTCCAAGCACATCACTCCATTTTCGAGGTTCACTAAGTAGGTAGATGGGCCTTCCACGCACTACAAAGTCTGTCAAGTTGTCCCTCTCAACTTGCAGTGCCTGCTCAACTTTTCAGACAAGGAACAAATCTCTCTTCCCTTGAAGATTGAACCGCCTGAGGAAGGACATTAAATGCTTGTCCATGGGATGATCCCACCTGATGTCATCTTTGCGGTCATACTTGAAAGAATCGCCCCTAATAATGAGAAGATGGCCAGTGTCTACCTTATCGATTTCTGAGTTAGAAGACTTTGCAACTATAGCCAACTGCTCATGGCACCAGTCATTAATACTTCCTCACGCAAGGGGAAGCTATCCAGATAGGCTTGACTTATCGTTCTAGCAATGCCTTTTGATATATCAAGTCAGCTTGAGAATGGGGATAGAAAATATGGAAATCAAATCATAATTGCACCAAGGATTTTTAGGTTGTTCAATTACTATCCAGTAATCTACGTCCACCCCTCGCGTAATTAGGACGAGGCTTCACTAGCACATGGCTAACCAGGGATGAATCCGCTTACAAAATCTGATCACACAGCTTCCCACCAAAGGAACAACTTCCTCTCTTCCTCTGAAGACCCAGAGGGAACCCGTGGTCACCAACCCGATGAACACACCACTGATTCTACCCCAGTAGAACCAGCAACATTGCACTATGGCAGCACACGAGGAACCCCCCTCACACCCTGGAATGCAAACCAGGATGTGACCAGTTCAAACTGATCACACCTCCGATAAGTGCATCAATGCACTATCAGAGAAAAACAACCACACCGTCTCAAGGAAATCAGAAAAACAAAAATAAGAAGAAACGAAAATATAGCAGAGGAAAATCAAATGTAGTTCTGAATGTTGATTCAAGAGCTTTCACTAAAATCAGAACAATCTTCTCTCAAACTGGGTTGCAATCACTTCTTTCCCTCTTTCTCTTTGGCTCACGAGGTAACTCTATTGTTCTTTCTTAGATGGGCTCTCTTTCTCTTCGACGGTAGCCACCCTTCTTTAGGAGCTTAGAGTGTGTATATACAATACAGCCTCCGGAGCTCTTCAGAATAACCTAATTACTCTTCTAATTTTCCATTGGTCCACTTGGCAGAGGAGAATATTCTATCCTTGGAAGCATTTGGAAGTGAGCTTGTCATCCTAGGATCACGTGCCAATCATTGGAGTTGAAGGCACGAAAACTACTGATGGGAATCGACACCGGGCACTAACATTTTATTTTTATTTTTATGTCCTTTTAGTTTACTTTTATATCATTTGGAAAGTATGTTTCCAACTGTAAGGTTTTATAAGCCACTTTATTACTCCCTAAAGATCTTTGAGTTTTTATGTAAAAGTTCAGTAGGTCCAGTAAGGGGGCCCCCACTCCTTCCCCATTGGTCCACCTAAGCCCTAGGGGTCCATGTGGGGCTGGTCAAATGTCAAGGTGACTTCTAGAAGGATTCTTTCCTTCTTGGACAAGTCAAGGGGACAATGGGTAAAAAATATCTAAGATACCTCCCCTTAAGTCAAGGGGGTGCCCCCTATTAAAATGACATTTGTATTTTCTTTTTTTAGGCCAATTGACCACATGGGAAAAGAAAATGCTACCCTCCCCTCTCTCCCACGAAATTCTAACCCCCTTTCCCGTCCTACCCTTCTATATAAACCCATGTATAGTGTTTTGTAAGAATTAATGAGAAGAAAATGATGTGAATTTGCCAAGAGCAAAGAAGGGTGCGCCCTTGTCTTCCTCCCCTCCCCTCTTGCAGGTGGATTCCTGCCACTTCTCTAGGGTGTGATGCCCATTCTACCTCCCCTCTGATCCTCTGTGTTCATTCTCTGCCGCCATCGCATTGCTGCCGCCACCACGCCGGAGTTCTGTCCAAATCAGGACAAAGCCTTAGTGCATGAATTTTAGCTCTCCATCTAGAGCTCAGATCACGATCAAATTTGGAGGTTTGGTTCCCCATGTTTCCCCCAGCATCCACAAAACAAATTAGGCTATTTGGTCATCGTTTGCTATTTTTCCCATTTCTACCTTTCCATCCCTAGTATTCTACCTTCTGTGTAATTTTGTGTAACAGCAGCTCTGTTCTTCCTTTGTTTGACCCCCTTTCCCTTGTTTGTTTGAGTTGCCAATTTAATTGGGAGTTATTTCCAGATAAACCCTCCTCCACGAATTTTCTTGGGATTTTTAGAGCATGTTATCATTTTCTAAAAATTACTGTCTTTTCCTAAATCTGTTCTTTCCTGTGCAGTCCAGATCCGACCCATCTCTGTTAGAAAATATGTTTCCCATATCAAACCTCCACCAAAAATTACAAAACAAATATCCACGTCTTCCTCCCTTCATCCTCTAGCTTTCATATGCGGGTCCCAACTCCCAGATCTGATGTTTGGGTCGTGGTCAATGCCTGTTTATAGGAAAATCAATTTCTGTCCTGTGTTTTCTGAGTCTGTCAGTTAGTCTGTTCCTAAATCCACCATGAAAAATACAGAGCCTTAAAAATTCCTGCCACAGTCCTTGGTCGAAGTATTTTGAATCCGCTTTCCAATGGCACCAATTTCGCGTCAATCCGACATCAGGATTGATTGCAACAATAGATTTCTTCGGGTCATGTGGGTCTGAAACAGCAACTCAGATCTGTGGACAGCAAGTTCAACACTTGAAGATCGGGGCCGCCTCGCCTTCCACAAGGCGAACCAGCGTGCCACCTTCCTAGGGAGCGTCCCTCCAGGCATCCCCATCACAGTGGTGCAACTTCGGGCCCACTCAGCCCCACCAGCCATCACATGGGCCCCACAACCAACAGCTTGCGCCATCCGAGCCGCGCCGATGGAGTGTCCAAATTACTGCCCGTCAACCCAAGATCAGTCCTCCCGAGCCCACATTATAGCCCTTTACCTCCCTGCATGGAGTGGGCAGCAAATTAACTTCTGTAATTATTCAATAATTATTTTACCGAGAGTTACCGTACTTCACCGGGATCGTCTTCCCCACGTCCGGAGTGCAGAGGTATCATGTCTGCTCCCTTCCTCGGCATTTGCTTTACTCATATTTATTTGTATATGCCGCTGCATGTGATAGGTTTCTAGCCTGATATATTGTTATCATCGCTGTGAGAGTTAGTGAGTGACCCATCCCGTGGCTCACTCCAAGTACACGCATAAGAGCCGAACACCCGAGACTTACTGTCGTTTCCTCAATCGCGCACGATCCCGCGTTTCCCTCTCTTAGGGACGAGTTGCGAGCTAGAGTCCCAGGTTTACGTGTCTTGTCCCGCATCAAATTGGTATCAAAGCCAGGTTGAGTCTAGGGCTGTCATTGCAAAAAAAGGGGAGAAAAAAAAGTGTTTTAAGTCTAGGGTCTTGAGTCTTGAGTGTCTAGGTGTTTGCATTAGTTTTTCATAAAAGAAAAAGATAAAAAATGTCATTGCATGCCCATTCCTAGGGGATCCAACCCCATCTTGGCAACCATGGCCGCACCCCGAGTCCACAGTGCCGATGAAGTGGCCGTAATGTTCCAAGCCATTATGGGACAAGTGCAAGGGATGACTACACGTATAGATTGGTTGCGTACACGCATAGGCGTGTTCACTACACTGGTAGATCGGATGGAAGGGTTGAGTACGCGAGAGGATAGGATGTGTACCCAAATTGACGGATGCCTGCCCGAGCCTTACATCCCGGTGCCATCCCAAGGACCCCTTCTCCTCGAGAATGATAGTCCATCCCCACCCATGAGGGTCTCATTGCCATCACCCTCACCTTTCGATCTTTATTCAGAACTGCCTCAGCCTGAGCCACCCATGATTCTAACGGGAGCACTTTTTATCGCCGAGCCACTACTTAGTTGGCTCAATATAGTCTTGGCCCCACCTTCCTATCCACCTATGGACCCCATGCAACCAATAGTGCCCGTCAACTCCTACCACACCACATTTCGGTCTAGTCATCGTTACTATCATCAAAACAGAATAATATATGTTGCTAGCATCAAAGCCAAACAACATATGCACAACAGTCGGCATGCCGGGGAGTGGGTTTGGGTGGCACTCACTCACGGTCCGCGGTGGCACACTAGAAATGATGTGCAAGTTTGGGCTCTCATCTCACCATCCGACGGGCATTCAAAGGTGATACTAAACTAGAAAAGCATGCAACCAGTCAAGGGTACCAGATGATCACCTGACCAGTGTGAAAACACCGATCCCGATCGGAGACGAGGGCGAGCCGAGAAGCGTGGGCACACGTCGACACGCTGCGGTGGTGATGCTTGACCTGAAACAAGTTGATTACAACACCACACCTCGTACAGGAGGGGGGGGATCTTGGGGTGGGGGTTAAGAGCTTTACATCCAAACACTACCTCCACGTAGGGAGGGGCTGTAAGCCAGCTAGGCAGGGAGGGGAAATGGAGCTAGAAGCCGTCGTGCCCAGGCTCCGCCGGTTCTGCCAGCTTCTAAAATCGCCTGATAGACAGTCGAAGATGGTGCCGCCACGGTCTTTACCATCCCCAGAATAGGCTGAAATTGGTGCCAAAATCTTTTGACCTGATCCAGGAAGACGCCTGATTTTTCTTGGAAGTTCCTAACGAGATCGCTATCCGGGGCAGGGTCTGGAGTAGAGCTGAACTGCTCTGGTTCTGGTTGCTCCTAGAGTGATGCTGTTGGAAGACGATGGCACCACAAACACTCCTGGGGTCCGTTTAAGGCGGGACCAGAACTGTTGCAATCTTAGGCAAGCCTTCTTCGATACGAGACCAGCGGGACTAACAGAGGAGGCTGGAGCAGGGCGCGAGAACCAGAATGGTGGGGGGCGGTCGGTTCTGACTCAGAGGGAACTGACCTGCGCACTCCGGGGAGAAAAATTGGAACTTGGTGCTCCGGGATCCAAATGGTGGTCTTCTTCTTTGTGTTGATAGAGGACTTGGAGGAGAAGATCCCAGCTCAAGAATCACGTCCAAACTCGCATAGGAGCGTCCGTGGTCGTGCTTCTACTCAGGCACAGGTTCCCAGCCGGATCTGTGCTGCGCAGTCAAGGGAAAAGGGCTCTCCCAGGCAACACTGACGTCGGATCGATGTAAAACCACCTCGCCTGCGAAGCTCCCTTGACAAGCTTTCCAGAAATTAGAGAAAGCTACCTGAAGATGTGTGGTGAGTCCGGGGCAGGCTCTACAACTCGACCCTTGCTTCTGCCTGTGAACTGGGATGAGCAGGGTGGTAATTGGTGATGAGAAATGGGGGTAGATGGGATGAGAAATGGGGTGGATGAGGGTGGGGACAACCCTAGCTGTGAGGGGTCTGCACTTTGCTCACTGCTCTTATGACTTCCGGTTGTTTCCTATTGAAGGCCAGAATCGGTTATCTTATGGTCTCCCTCATCATACCACCAGCTTTACTTTTTGAGGACTGGCTACGTTGTATCAGGCCCAGTATATTCTTATATTCAGAAAGGGCAACACGACGATCCTGCAGTCGTATTATCCTCACCACTTTTCGTGGAACTTTGGCTACGACCAGTCAGTTCCCCTTGACGCAGACTTTGCCATAGATTGTAGTCTTTGCAGAAGTCATGACACCCACCTTGTAGCAGGTGGTTGGAGAGATTATTTTTTTAGAAACGGATCAAAGGAGCGGTGTCCCTTGCCAGAGGGAAGGCAAGTTTGCCAGATTGACATTTACTATGCCCGCTGGTTGTTTAAACATAGCAATATTTTCAGGCAACCCCCACAGAAGCTATGGGAGGCCGAGAAAGTCCGATTGGGAACGACTAATTTGCCACCCCTGATTATAGAGAATTCTTTTCTTTATGCACAATTTTCGAGACTTACCAGGGCAAAGAGAGACTTTCACTTGCAATGGGAAGCCCAAAATGGGGCGATGACCAAAGACCGTCGTCCGTATGCAGGGGCAATCAAGCCCTTGAGGCGCCTAACTGACACTTCTTCGGGGCAAAGCAAGGCCCCAATAGATCAGAGAGTGTATTCTTGGTGGGCAAATTTCTTATCAGATTGTGGGTATCCTCAGGCTACTGGACACTGCCCTCTACCTCGAAGGCTATACAAATGACTTATGGCCAAAGTGCTAGAGACATCTGATTGGCTCCATCATCTGCAATGGGCCGTTTGAATATACGACCCTCATTGAGAATGGCACTACCCTGCGAGACCTTTGGGATGGCATGTCCAAGGCCTGGAAGGTGGCCGGCCGGCCTACGGCCAGAGCAGGTGGTGTTGCAACCTACCTTCTCACCAGTCCCATATGGTATGTAGTTCCTCCCCCCCCCCTAGCTATCCGCGGGCATGTGTTGGTTTGCTTAGATCTCAACTCTTTGTGTGTTTCTTTCCTCCCCTTTTGCAGTGAGCTTTATTGTTGCGAAAAATGTGCCCAATAAGGGAAAGAAGGCCACCACTTCCTAGGAGCGGGCTCGGCCTAGCGAGAACAAGCGCCCCAATGCTCGAGCTTATCGTCCGCGCACGGGAGGAAATGCCTTAGAGGAGCAATCAGGTAATCATCTCCTCGCTTTTTTTTAACGCCCTTGTATAGCCTCTGAGATATGCCAATAAATTCTTTGCGTTTTAGGCCCTTCGAGTATTGGGGAAATGGGTAGTATTCCTGCCAAGCATAACTCCCTCTCACAAGGGGCATTTTCTTTTTGCCTCCAACAGACACCCTCTCTATTTATTTGTTGTCTATTTTCTGGATCTCTATCTCAGTGGCAAAGAAGCTTTAGTCGATCCAAGTAAGATTCTTTTTACATGGTAGTGGAGAGAGGGACACAGGCTGGCATGACATGGTTTGGGGAAGGATTTGTAAGGGCAAGGAAGTGGGAGGAGTGGGATTAAAGAACATTGGGGATTTCAATCGCCCTCTTGTGTAAATGGCTTCGGAGACTTGGCACAAGGAAGAGGGGCTATGGGGTATGGCTATCCCTCAAAAGTATTACAACAGAACAAGAGTTTGTGATTTGACTATCCCACCACGGCACCATATTTCACATCTCGAAAGGTATTTTGAAGAGTATTGACATTGTCAGTACAAAAGTTAGAGTGATCTTGGGAAATGGCCAAAACTGTTAGTTTTGGAAAAATAGATGGTGAATTGAGTATTCGCTAGGTGAGATGTTTCTTTAGCCGTTTCAATTTTTGTGGAGCCTTAGGCAGTGGTCAACTCAGCAATCGAGAGGTACATGGAGCCTAGTTTTCAGGAGTCATATGTGAGAGTGGATCAACCAGCTCGGGGAATTATTATTTATGATATTGCAGATCGTGCCTGATATAGGAAAGGCAGATGAATGGGAGTGGAGATGGCATAAAGATGGGCGCTTCTCAATCAAATTGGCTTATCATGTAATTGGTTGATGGAAGTCTAAAGCTTCCTCTGGGGAGGCAAGTATGGGAATTGAGGAGTCCTCTCAAAGTTAAAGTGCTATTACGAAGAATATCTCATGGAAGACTCCCAACCAGTGACAAGCTAGCCACTTTCTTGGTATTCATTCCTTTTTCTGTCTATGCAGAGTGTTGGGGGGGAGGGGGAAGAGAGTATTGACAATCTCTTCATTGGATGCCCATTCTCCATAGATGTCTGGCACCATGTTTTGAACAAAATCGAGTGTGCTTGGCAACCCACAGAGAATGTCTAGGAACTTATGAAGGAGTGGTATATGCATTGGCCTCTCAAAGAAAATATACGGATCTGGTGGCTCATCCTCCATGCCATTCTATAGGTCCTATAGGGGGAGAGAAATGGCAGAATTTTCAGAAAGGAGGTCACCGTCTTGGAGAGAATCGGGGATTTTGTTGGGACGAGGGTGAGAGAGTGGGCTAAGCTTTTTTGTAATGCAGAGACAAGAAATTCTTTTCTTTTGCCAACATTGGGGGCTAAGGGATGTCACATCGCCTTGATGTGACCTTTTTGTATAGGGATGTATAGGGATATTTTGAGATTTCACATACGACACTTGTAAATCCCTTTTTTCTTATTAATATATAGAAAAAGCCCATTAAGGCCGTAAAAATAGCCAAAATTAATGATTTGAATTTTATTTTATTTCCAATAAAGATCCGATAAAGCACGGGTCTCACACAGTGCATGACTGCATCAACACCTGTGGGATTCAGGCCTCCTTGCTGCCCTTCTTTCATAGCAGGTAGGAAAGTAGCTTGCCTCCGGACCCTCTTCTTCCACTTCAAAGTGGTCGGTGCCACAGTGGAAAAGTCATCATACTTCCGCTCCCCGCCGAAGAAATACTGAAGCCAGGTGCCCATTCGCACACGCCTCTTCTCCCCAGGCTTGCATGCTTCTCTGGTGTCGTGCGACGAGCGATAGAGTGTACGATAGGCCTTCATTAGGTAGCGGTAAGCGAAGCCTGCCAGATATCGGCCCTCGCCGTCTGTTTGATCCTTCAGCTAATCTGGCCAGCAGACTTCTTTATACGGCTCACCATTAATCGATAGGTCGCTCAGCTGTGAAAGACTCCAAAGATCTAAAGAAGTCTCTCCCTCTGAAGTGTAGAAAGTATTATACTCTGGACAGAAGACTTCAATCATACCGCAGCATAAACCCTTGGCGATAGGGCAGTGGTACCTCGAGGTGTACACACTATGGTATACGCCAGCCTTGACCAAGATGGGAGCATAATGTTGCAAGACGTAGTCCGTAAACTCCACTGCTCTGGGTCTGAATGCATGGGCATCGGTGGCCCTCAGCTCGGCAAACCACCTAACGAAAATTTGATGCTTGAATCGGACCGCCAAGCAATCTAGTAGAAAAGATTCCTCCCTATACCCCCACTTCAATTGGGCTAAGAATAGACCAAATATGGGCTTCTCTCGATCAACACGACCTGCAGTTTCATTCCAGTGAGAGGGTACGAACTCGGGCGCTCTGGTCAACAGCCCGTCCTCTGAGCCAATCCCTGGAGCCCTAACACAGCACTCCATTACAGGGTTCACCGGGTAGGTAGATGGCCTTCATCGCACCACGAAGTCTGTCAAGCTGTCCCTCTCAACAAGCAGTGCCTGCTCCGCTCTCTGGACGTGGAACAAATCCCTCTTCCCTTGAAGGTTAAATCGCCTGAGGAAGGGCATTAAATGTTTATCTTTGGGATGATCCCACCTGATGTCAGCTCCGCTGTCATACTTGAAGGAATCGCCCCCAATAATAAGAAGGCGACCAGTGTCTACCGTATCAATTTTTGAGTCTGAAGATTCTATGACTATAGCAAGCTACTCATGACACCGGTCTAGGGAATTAACATTTTCCCATGTCACCACGGCACGGGAAGCAAAAGAAGAAGAACCAGATGCCATTTTATCTGTAAAAGCACACAAAGAACTTACTGATCACATGCGTACACCATAAGCAATGCGGCAGTAGAATCCCTCATGAACCCAAGTATTGTTGCAATCTTAATTAATTATTTACCAGCACATCATTTCAGAAGAAAAAAAAACACGAAATAGCTCAAGATCACCGAGGAACGATAGGCGGGATCAGATCTGCATGCTGGATCCACATGTAGAGCGCGCGGTTGGGGGACTTGTTTTTGCTGGTATTCGAATTCCATTTTCCTTCACTGGATTCTTTTTCTATCAAGACCAAATCCGCGGTTACTTACACATCTTGGCATCTCTGTGAAGGAGGCCGTCTGAAGCCTCTTGGGAAACCTGATCGATCAAGGAGAAGGAACTGCCAGGTACAGGTTGCTTTGTTTGTGGTGTGAAGCCAGCATGGCTAGCGTCTAGTCTGTAGCAGGGTTCTGCAACAGCACTGAGGAAGGACATGCATGTGCGCGCTTGCTTCACTATATATGATCATATAGAAGCCAGAACAAAAAGGACTAATAGTTAAAACATGATAATAGTTGTAGTACGTAAACTCGTCGACCTGCAGGAAGACTACTACAGAACCCACATGCATGGTGAAGAAGAGTTCTACAAGTAGGTTACTACAAGCTACTTACTATATAGCTAGTTAACCATCTTAATAATTCGACAGGGCCTACTTGACAACCCCAAGGCCGGAGTTAGTAGCTGTAGAACAGAGATCCACCAAGGTTCAAAAAAAGACCAGAGATGGCCGGGGTCTCATTTCCCTCGATGCATTAATTGATAGGTACGTAATCCTGATCAGTTTTCTGGTGCAGGAGAGCTGCTGGAGAAATCCATGCATGCATGTACCTGGTCAAGGCGATGCATGGTCGATCAGCGTACCTCCTCAAAAGTCTCCAGAAAACTGTTATTTCAACCTTTGCACGAACGAGGGACGAGAGCCGCTTAATTTAACACTACAGGCTTGCGCAAGGGGAGCTTGCTAGTCGAAAAAAATGCCTTAACCTTTAGAGGGTTCCTAAGTTTCTACCTCCAAAAAACCACCTTAACCTTAAGAGGGTGCCTAGATTTCCTAGTGAGGACACCTGAGCCAGTATCCATTTTGACCCAACACAGGTGTACCACCGACGCAATAGAGCCGAGCCCAATGTTCCGATCATCTCTTTAGCTCCAAGAGGAGTAGCATGACCAACTTGACATCAGCAACTAGATATCAGAGTCATTTACATTTTATTATGTATTTCTATTTCTTTCTGTAGTCATAGTTGACTTAGTCTGAGTCGTTTTATATTATTATGTACTTTTGCTTTTGTTTTAGGATCAATTTGCTCATTGGGGGGTTTTGATCCACTGACCATGACCTTTTGAAGAAAGCCTTTAGGGCATCTTGGTGCAGCGTGGATCGCTTAATCAATTCCAATACAAGAATCTTGGCCGGCATCCGGTCCAAGTGCTGCAATAAATCATATCGTGTGCCAGGTAAGGGGTCTGCTTCTTCTAGTTCAACTGTTGCTGACGGAACTGGAGGGTTGGGTGCAGGTGCATCGGTAGAGGGATAACTTCTTTGGAATAAACGTTCGCTCCAGAAGGCAAGGTTCTGTGCCGACATGGCATTTGGCAGACTCACAATGGGTGACTTGATAGGCCCAGTGGGGTGAGTGGATGGAGTGAAGGTGGGGGTGATGATGGTGGAAGCAGGTCTAACAGGCCTTGGCGGGAGGATGATAGGCAGCGGGCTAAGTGACGGGGTGACAATGGAGGGCGTGACGGGTGATGGTGCGAGGATTGGCGAAACGGTGGGGGATGCGGTAGGCAAGATGTGGGGTTTGGAAGGAATGGTGGGTACGGTGAAGGTCACCGTGGTGGGCCGAATGATAGTGGGGGTAGAAGGCAAATAGGGATTGTTGTAGGTGTGGTAGAGGGCCAAAAGGTGGGCTGGAGTCTCGTCATCATAGGACCACCTAGCGTTGGGAACTGGGTGGTGGACAATGTTCACTTGGGACGGTGTCAGTGACTGCGGCTGTGGAGCCGGCGGGTGGTTCAGTAGCGGATTCTGATGAATCCCAAGTTCTTGTGCGGGCTGCTGCTACTATTGAGGTTGGGGTTACTGTGGCTACTGCTGCTGCGACGTTGGCTACTGCGGCCTCGGCGTCTATCTTCTTCTTTCTTTAATCTCTACAATCAACTTGTGCATTTCTGCCCAGTCGATGTGCTGTCCTTCGTGTAAATCATAGACCAAATCACGAAACTAGTAACACCTCTCAATCGTCTACCCGGGCAGCTGATGGAATATGCAATATCTGGATGGGTCAGCAGCTGGATTCCAGTTCGGGCATTTCGGGGGAAGCTAGAGATCACTAGTGTGCATAAGAGCATAGAAAATATCTGGGAGAGTTTCTAGTAGGGGAGGGTAATGGGCTCTCTTGGGACCCGAGCGAGCAGGTGCGCAGCTATTTGGTGGAGGGACATTGTGATACTATGGCAGCTATTGCGGCTATTGTGGAGCGGGGAAAGATGGTTGGGTGGTTGGTGGAGCGGTGAACTGGGGGTTGCAGGGTGGTTTCTGGAAGTGAGGGGGAGCGGATTAGTTGAGGAAGTGGACAGCCTGCACCTGCTCATATGTTTGGACTCCTTCGGTAATTGGGCCCTGGGATTTCCTGGGAGGTTTGGGATTCTGGGCCTCGAACAGGGAGATACAACTTTCAAATGATAGAAGGACTTGGCTTACTATTGTGTTGATTGCTATTTTATAAGATCCTTTCTTATCTAGAGTCATTTCTTAAGTACATGACACGTATCTTGGTATGGAAGTCATTAGATACATTTTGCACAAATAAGTACACAATCTTAGACTTGTGATCCTCTCCGTTAGATATTCTTTCTATCAGACTAGGCGATCTTATTTCAAGGACTCCATAAGTCTCCGTGAGCCCAGGATTCTCACTAGGACGTCGAGCTGATTGTACCCTCAAAACCTAATTGTCTAGAAAGCACTTATACTACTGGTGATTTTCTATGTTCTTGACCCTAACAGTCTGATAAAGATCGCAAGAGCCTGATTAGCGATAGTTTACCTGACCACCAAGGACTGCCTAGCAGCCATGCCATGACCATATGGCTCCAGTGCACTTACTAAGTCTATTATGTTCACAAACAGTCTAGTACTAATCGTTAATGACTGAAAATGGTCCAGTAAAAGGCCGCTAGTTTCCCTAAACGGTCCAGTGATGACCGCAAGGGTTTTTCAGTATTTCTTAACCCACGGTTTGACCGAAGGGTTGAATTTTTTATGTTCCTAGATAGTCTACTAATTATCTAGAACCTAACACCTTATTCAAAAACTCCTTAATAAATAATGGAAGTTGAAGAATTTGTCATTATACTGCCAAGTTTTCTCCATAGCATGACCATGCTTTAAGACATCTTTGAACTCTTATACTTGTAATTGAGCATTCTTACCTTGGTATTTGTTATCATGAAACTATAGTTTGAACTGGTACATTATTGGCCTACTTTATTGATATTTCTCATGGAAGTAGCTAGATCTATAACTTGAAGATGCAGATCGGGCACTGATTGTGTCCAAGGGCTCGACTCTAGCCCCCTCAGCTGATTGTCAAAAATATGCTATAAACTATGGGGTATGATGAATAATGGCGTCGCATTGCGCTGGGAATACTTTTTTTATAGACGGGTGAAAACCACGAAGCTCTACACGAATTTACACATTCTTGAATTACTTGACTTTCTAGAGCATGACCTTCATGGTTGTGAAAATTACATTCTTGATACATGCGAGTACATTCTTGTTACATGAAATGCTATTATAAATTCTTGATTGATTATTCTCTCAAATTCTATATCAAATCTTTATCTTCATAATCTTGTCTTGTTTCTAGCGTGGTTACTTTGATTTATTCACCTATTTCATCATACTGCATTATTCCTATTTGCTGGAGCTAAAATACTAATTATTTAAACTTTGCCTTCATGTTGATACGGAGATACCTACTGGGTAAGTGTGCTCATTCCCTACTTGCATCTCAGGAGAATCGACTTGTCCTTCCCGTGGACAAGCCAGTACAGGGAGTCGCCAATCAACTCATATAACGTTGCTCGGCAGAGTAGCTGGACCTTTTGAGCTTGGTCAAGAGGGAGCCACCTTTTCTTGAATTTGATGATCAACTCCTGCCAATCTTCACCTTCTAGGGGAATGCTCTGGTCAGGGTCATCGACCTTGTAGATGGTGAGACCAGAGTTGCCTTCCAGTGAGCCTGACCTCTATCTTCTGTGCTTGACTGTGATGTCGACTTTGCCTTCGGGTGGGAGCTTAATGGCCACAACTAATTTTGCTAGGGCATCTTCCTGAGTGTTGTTGCTTCTGGGAACATGATCTATTTCAAAGAAATAGAATTTCTAGATTAGTTTAGTGACGACAGTGTGGTATGGAACCAACTCCAGCTTTCACACATCGTAGATGCCGAGGACTTATCGGACTATTAACTGAGAGTCTACGTAGGTTTTAAGGCATTTGATGCCCATGTCGAGAGCCATTTGAAGCCCAATAATCATATCTTCATACTCGGCTTCAATGTTGGTCAGGGATTTCGTGAGGGCGCAAGAGTTATACAAAACTCCACCCTAAGGGGTCAAGAAAATGATGTCGGCACCCACCATGGCGGATGAACCTTGGTCGCTTTGAGTGATCCCCTGGGAAGTGCCGTCGAAGTAGAGCTCCCAACATGGCATGTCGACTGTATGGGCATCTTGCTACTAGTAATGTAAGACATCTTTGGCCTTTTCACTTAGAGCTGGTGACTGGGAAGCAAGGGACCCCTTGTCGGGGAGCTCTGTGTTGAGGGGTGAATCGTCCGGCACTAGATGGGCTGCCAAATTCGACCATGCCTTGTCCCTTAATGGATTTCCTAGAGATGTAGGTAATATCATACTCCATCAGCAGGAGAGCCCATTTTCCCAGTCGACCTGAGAGGACGGGCTGCTGGAGGAGGAACTTCAGGGGGTCGTGCTTGGATATAAGCTCGACCCAATGGGACAAGAGGTAATGCCGTAACTTCTTGACAGTAAATACCAATGCCAAGTAGACCATCTCCATAGGGGAGAAACAGTACTTGGCACCGATCACTCTCCAGCTGAGGTAGCAAAATAGCTACTTCTTACCTTCCTAATTGATTTGGGCCAACAGAGCCCCCAATGAGGCGTCCATGGCAGCGATGTTGAGTATGAGGGGTTTACCATTGATTGGTGCCCCCAAGACCAGGGGAGTGAGGAGGTACTCCTTGATTTGCTCGAAAGTCGCCTGGCACTCTGAGTCCTATATGAATGGGGCATCTTTCTTCATGAGTTTGTGATGCGGGACGGACACTTACAGAGACTATGGGGCATACCCCTGGAGAACAAAAGGGCAAGACTATTAGCCCTTGAGAGAGACACGAAGTATAGAAAAAGTAGGAAGCTATGGATTACAACAAAAAAAACTAAAGTAATCAGATGGCTGGCAACCTAGCTCTATCCATTCTTAAAGCTCCCTTCGCCAGCCGAGGGAGATCTCCTGCTTGGATGAAGACTTGATTATCTGAAACACTGCATGCATATGACGCCAGGGAATCTGCAACCTGGTTGCCCTCTCTATAAGTATGCTGCAACAAGCAGCCACTTCCATGAATGAGATCCAGGATTTTCCTCCACCATGGGAGAACTATCCAGCTGGGGGGAGCTCCTTTCCTAACAGCCTCTACAAGAAGGGCACAATCTGAATAAACAGCCGCTAAGCATAGACCACCTAGCTTAGCAATTGATAGCCCATCGTACAAAGCCCTTGCCTCTGCCAGCAAGCTGTTTCCAAGACCATAGTGAAAGGCAAAGCTGACAACCCATCTACCTGTTGAGTCTCTTACACAACCTCCACCTCCACAACTGCCAGGATTGCCCTTCGAGGCCCCATCAACATCCAACGTGAACATGTGAGGTGCCAATCTATAGGAAACCAGAAGTGGCTACTTTATTTTAACCCGGGGGAACAGATGGAAAGAAGCAAGGCAACTAGATTGAGCAGGGGACAGAGGGCAAGTTCCCCAATGCAGGTTGGGCCTAGGGATGGGTTGGGTTTAATTTTACCAAGTGATGGGTGTGGCCCTACCCAAGGGGAGGGTTCGAGGCCCACTAGGCATGTAGTGATGGGGATGCAATAGGTAAGCGCCTGATTGGGCCTAATGCAACAGTGTTTGGGAATGGATGGGGGGTAGACAATGGTGGAGGGAAAGGAGACAAGTTGGCATTGGGGTTCCCAAGGGAATGGGTCAAAGGGATCAAGGAACTTTGGGGCTTTCAGGATGTGCATCTTACTTAAATCCTCAAATTGGATTAACCAAGTCATAAACTTCCCAATGTGTGTTAATAAGCCACTATCGAATGGAGGGATCAATGGGACTGTGGACTCGATAGGTTGGATGAACTCAATGAGTTGGGGGCTAGCTTCTTGAGATTGGCTTGGTTCAAATTCTTCAAAGATTGGCAAAAATATTAAGAGTTCGTTGATGCACTGGTCCATAGTACACACAGAGGTAATGGATCCAGTGGAGGGGCAAGTGAAGTCAATAGTTATTAACTCGTGTGGCTTCATGGCTAGCAAACTAGTTAAGTTGACTTGCTAGTTCATACACTCAACCAAGTCTCCAAAGTTTTTGACAAAGTAGAAGGATTGATAGGTGATCTCCTCCTCAGGCCATGAAGTCAAGGGTTCCTTTTATAGACCCCCAAACTCTCTGGTCAAGTTGGAGAGAGATCAACATGAAAATAAGGCTAAGCCTAGCAAACTCTTGAAGATAATACACCTAAGAGTCCATAGAAACAAACAAAAGCTTCTGAGGATCAATACTCAAAGAGAAACAACCAAAACAAGGACTCTAGTTCGGCCACGGTGAAGTAGATAAAGAACAGACAAAGCAGGACTCTCTATCTGCACTAACGGTCTAGCGATAGACCACAAGGCGCTAACAAATGGTCGACCAGTAGACCGCAATGCTCAATGGATGAAAAGACATAAGATCGAAGAGACCTATTGGGACTCTCTACACCCTAGCAGTCTAGCAAAGGACCGCTAAAGACCTCTAATTGTCACACGACAGACCGTTAGGAAGGATTATCTTTTAAAAGATCAGGCCAACAGGAAAAAGATAAGATAACAGGACTCCTGCCTCCCTAGCGGTCTCCCAAAGGACCACTAAAACCAACTAATGGTCACTCATCAGACCGCTAGGGTAGGTAAACATGGCAAAAAGAGAGAGAGCTTACTAAGTTCGAAATGCGACGAAGAAACAAGGAACTAGGCCCAACCAGGGAGAGCAACACATGAAATAAGCCCAAAAGTGACCAATATGGCCCAATAACCGGTGAATAACTCAGGACATCATGAAAATGGATAACAAAATAACCCAACTCATTGGTCTTAAAACGGGTGTCAACACCAGCATCACCAAGGAATGAGGAAAAGGACCCCCACCATGACTCGTGGTCGAACGTCGTCACCACCTCAGTCCGTGGCCCCTCCAACCCTGGAATCAGTCGAGGCACCAGTTCATGCACCGAGTGCTCCCGCTCACTTGCATCTGGTGGAGGGCACCACGTTAGAGATTCTCCCGCCAGTCTCAACTGAGGGAGGGGCCATCAAAGGCAAGGCTCCATGCTCCAATGTAACTGCCAGGTTCCTACCACCCGAGGACACTCTTGGGATCACCTTTGGCCAGCGTGAGGCGTACGCCCTAATGGACAAGGGTGTGTGTCACGACGACTACACCGGTAAGTTCTCCGCCACAGCCCATGGGATCTTGTACAACCTGGCGGCCAAAAACCTATGTTTGGTCGGCCGGGCTTTTGGCTTGTGGGGATACCAATTCACTGGGATTGCTCGACAGTTGGAGGAAAGTGAGGCCGGATGGAAGGCACTAGGGGTTGAGTGCACCAAGCTTTAGGAATGCCTGGGGGTAGCTGAGAGTGACCAGGATGCCCTTCAAGTGCTGGTCCTTGCGCTAGAGGAGTCTATTTGTGAGGTAGTCAATCGGACTGATGTGGTTGATGCCCGGTCGATCAGGCTAGGGGCCCTAGAGAAAATAGTCGAAGAGAGTGCCAAGGCGGTAGAGGCCCTAACTGAGAATCTGAAGGCGATGATGACCACCATCGGCCTAGAGGCGGTGGAGTGTTTTTGGTCATCCTTGGAGTACCAAGATGATTTGAACACGGCAGTCATCGAGGTCTATGGTCCGGCCAGGGACCATGGTTTTCACGAGGGCTGGACGGCAGCTCCCCAGGTGGTGGCTGACAACTTGGGTGTCATTGTACCGACCCTATCGCATCCGTTACAGCCATTCCGGCCTATAACCAATGATGGTGAGGAGGAGTCAAGAGAGGAGGAACTTGATGAGGAGGATCCGAGCACATAGGAGTGAGTCACCGGAGCTGGGAACTCGGTGGAGGGGAACTAGTTGACCTGACTTATGATCCCCCACCCCTACGGCCACTCTTGGAGGTGCGCTCGAGATCCCAGACTGAGCTTTGACTGATACTGTCGAGGAGGCGAGCACTTGCGGGGGTGCTCGCCCTTATTTGTATTATGTTTTTTTGTTAGGGTGCATCAGGCGCAACCCTTCTTCTCTGTAAACTTTTTTGCTTAGCAATGACAACTTTCTTTTTCTTCACAAACTCTAGCCGTCTGGACCCTTCGGTACTTCCTACATGGCCTGTTTGATTTCTTTTCCCTGCTTTAAGTCCTCCTCGGGGCCGAACTGATGGTTGAAGCCGCATTACGAGGGGTGTAGTTTTTGAGAGACATCGCTTCGAATCCCACTAAGTTGGGAAAGCGCAAAGGCCTTTTTTCCTCTTCGGGGACTTCATCTCCTTCCCATAAATAGCGGCTCTAGGGCGCACCCTAAGGTCACCCCAAGCTGGTTTAGTGGTTGGTAGTGCAAGCTCGAAGATGTCCTCTGGGAAGTCAAGTTCCTCTTTGGAGGAGACCCCCTGCAAGAGGCTGTGCTTCTGGAAGGAACCACTATCAACACCAGATCCAGTGGTGGGGGATGGCGGCAGCAACAGCACGTCGGAGGACTACAAGCAGGAGTACCTGCATGGGTGGGTGGACGCCTTGATGAAGGTGAACTGCCTATACTATAACAAGGGGGTGGTGAACCTCTAGCCCGACAGGATCTGTCCCATGGAGGATGAGTAGCCTCTTTGTATTCCCCCTGCTTATCAATAAAATCTCTTTTAGCAATCTTTCTTCACATGGTGGTGTATGCTTACTCTTCGTACGATGTGCTTGCCATTTAATGGGCCCATGCCTTCCTTCGATATAGGCGTAAAAGGAAGGATACCATCCGTTGTCGGTAAGGGGAGGGAGTGTTGGGTCTGGGGCAACAGTAATCAAGAAAGGGGGATGAATTGATTGGCTCTCTAAAAATTAATTTATAAGTAATTAAGAACAACTGATGAATGATGGATAGATAAAAAATTAATTTCTATGTGTCTAGATTAACAAGGAACAAGATATAGTAATTTAGATTACGCTCTCAAAGCTCACTCGCGTGTGATTAGAAATGATGTGAATATGTGTGTGTATGCAACGATGTGTCGAGACTATGAATGGCAAATAACTAAAACAGATGAAATGCATGCCACAATCAAGCCACAATTAAACCACAAGGCACAACGATTTTTATGGTGGTTCGGGACCACAACGGGCTCCCTACGTCCATCTCTCACTGAACTGAGTGAGGCCTTACTACTGTTAAAACAGCCCAGGGATTAATCTCCCCCCCCCACACTCACGGAGCCAAGCTCCAACACACGCACACGCAGGGTGACGCCTACACAACCACATAGGAGAAAACTCCCAACCACACACAGGGAACAATCCCCAAACACACATGGGGAGTTCCTCCGCACAAAACGATGCACAAGCGTCAACACAAACACTCGAAGAATCCACTCTCCGAACACCCACACAAGATATTCGTTCAGAAATGGGTAACATGTTCACAAATGAATACAATAAGCCCGAAATGAATTCTTAAGACTGAAACAAAGAACATATAACAAGTGTAAAGCTCCCCCATCTCTAAATGATCTAGCCCTTCTTTGGTCGTAAACGGATGATTGTGATTTTGGCGTCTTCTTATTCCTCTCTTCAAGCCGCTCATCTTTCTCTTCTTCCACGATCTCCAGAAACGCCTTGGAGCAGATGAAATCCACCTTGGCTTCTTTTCCTTCTCTTCTTTCTCCCTTTCTTCTCCTACAAGATAGAAAATGATAGCTCTTAAGATTATCTTTCACAAATTCAGAGTTCACACATATATATAACAAAGAGTGGACAAACGACCAGTGAGCCATTGGGGGAAAGAAGTTTATTCACAAAAGATCCATGGGGAGACTGTGCTGTCGTTGAGTGGAACCCGTGTAACTATATCATATTCCCGTTTAAAGCGGATGGAGGGCCACAAGATGGCCTATCTCAGGCCTCTGTCATACACAGCAGGGACTGATTTTTTTTTAAAAAAAGAAAACTCATATATTTCGATCAGAAAGGAATCAAGACAAACATCCTCCATTGCATAATATTTTTTATTTACATAATAGATCATCGGAAGCCACGGGCCTCTAGCATCCCTTCGAGAAGGCAACAAGGGGCTAGTACGACTTCATGATAGCGAAATGGGAAATAGAGGAAGCATATGATCTAATTGAGATATACAACTTCACAGCAACATTTATTCAGCATAGTAAATATCAACCGATGGGAAGACCGCTCGCTCATAGATGAACATGCACAGGACTTTACAAAGAGAGGACAAGCTGAGAGAATCATCTCTACAGATTGTATTCATTCACACATATTCTAGTGGGGCAATACCTTTACAGATGGAACAAGTAGATTTATATCATGAAATCTCAAAAGAAACTTGAGAGTTACAAGCTAAATCAAAGCATAGAGCTGGGGGAGGGGGTACTATAGCCCCTTTAGGGCATTTGACGGGTGGCCGCCCACCTTCAACAAGACGTCGGTGATGATCTTTCCTTTGCAGAGCGTGCCAGAGAAACTAGCTCTCTCTCCCTCTGTTCGGTCTAGTCTCTCTTTGCATTGTGCCACTGTTCTCCTTCTTTTTTTTTCTTCTTCGAAGCAAGGCCTTTTATAGTGGGTTTGAGAACCCTTGAAGCATCGGTGTGGTTGACCCTCGGCGTGCCTTGAGCTTTGGCCATCGGCGTGTGGAACTTTATGGGCATTGGCACCTATGGGAAATCGACGCGTAGTCGTGCTTTCGGCCTTGTCGGCCCATTTGCCTCTCGGTGCCTTCCATATGCACATGGGTCTTGGCCCGATTCTATTTAGCTAAGTCCCCGATGCCTTTGTCAACCATATGAGCTTTCAATGATATTCATGACCCATTTGTCAAGCAATTACATTTATTCTTGTAATTCTTTGATACCGTGCATCCACACTACATGGCAAGTGATGTGGATCCCATTTTATAAGTATCCGAATATTTCGAAGATCCTTTGCAATAGGCAGATGATTGCTCGGGGTTTGACATAGTTTTAATCAGCCTGACCATCTGAAATGACAATCGTGCTGGGCAGCAGCTTGGCCAGAAAGGCCTCAGCTAGACAAGATATTATTTGTAACAGATCTCAGCTTCCATCACAGTTCTAGGACTTAAGAGAGTATCAATCCTGGCACCCACCTTTTTGCCTCCACCCAATCACGTGCTCTGGCACTGAGATTGCAAGGACGTCCTGATTGTCCTCCCTGCAGGAAAAAAAGATGCTACAGATCCTCCTTGGGAGGTTCCTCTCACATCCTCTCAGGTCATCCTTATGCAAACAAAATGGGAAGAAACCTTCTAATACCTCGGTAGCCAACCAGAAACTGCCAAGACAAAGGACCCTGAAGATAAATATTTTTTTTATTAAGGGCCAATCATGTTCAGCGTGGAACCTCCTCTTCTGAAGGATGATTGCACCTATAAAAGGGAAGGGGTTCATGAAAGAAGGGCTACTACTGTCAATGCTACAAGGGTTATGGGTTGAACCTTTCCGAGTCCAAAAAGATAGAGAGGGAGAAAGAAAAGAAAGGGAGAAGAGTGCTTGCTAAGCCCAGATGGAAGAATAAGAGCAAAGAAGAGAGAAGTTCAGCAGCCGTGAAGCCAGCCCAGTTTTCTCCTTACACTATTAAACCATCTCCTTATTGTTGTTGCCTTTTGTGTTTTCTCTTACAAGCTCAGCACGGTTCTGTGCGGGGGCCCATCCCCGTGTGTGGTGAGGACGTCATCCTCATGAGGAGCCTACTCCTCGTGTGTGTCTGTGTGTGTGTGGTAATACTTCTTTTGGCCAAAGAGTGGAAGGCTCTCCTAGTTGGGAGAGGGGTGGACGTAGGTTTGTCTTGGGATGGCCGAACCACCTTAAATCCCTGTGCAATGGTGTGATACTCTCTTTCTATCTCTCCTATCTCCATTCACAGTGTTACCAAGGTCTCTTTTCCACTACCTAACCTACAGTTCATGGTTCATATTTGAGGTTTGTTCTGATTCATCGCTGAATGTTTTAAATTACTATTGTGCTTATCCGGATCTATTCACCCCCCCTCTAGATCCTCTCTTAACCATCCAACAATTGATATCAGAGCAGGTTCCTAGAGATGTGGTCCAATGACCCAGGGAGATTAGATGGGAGTGCCCCTCGCAGCTATGTAGCTAAGGGCCAGGCCATCAACAAACCATCATTTTTTGATGGTACTAATTATCTATACTGGAAGAATCGAATGGAAGTTTTCCTACGTGCTCAAGATCACCAGATTTGGCGTGTGGTTAGTAAGGGTCCGTTTATCGTACCTGATCTCGACAATACTTGGACCCCGGATCAGGCTAAGAAATCCACCACTAATTGGAGCATCATGAATATCATGTAGTGTGCTATCCACCCCATAGAATACTCAAGAGTCTCCACTTGCAAATCAGCAAACGAAATGTAGGATCGACTGCAGTTAATCTATGAAGGGACAACTGAAGTAAGGGCCGAAAACCCGCAAGGGCGGTAGAGCTGGTAAGGAGAAAATAAAAAAAACTCTCTTACTCTCTATTCCTCACTGATGAAGGTCATTGACCGTGACATTCTGCCAATGGCGACCTCACCACCACCCCACAACAACAGTGGCCGCTACACCCCTGGATGACTAGCCAATGCCAATTTTAGCATCAGCAGTCGGCTAACTATCTTAACGGTCGGTCTCCAGCTCCAGCGCCGCGGCTACAACGCCTCCACAGGCCAGCCGCCCAGTTCCAGTGCTAGTTGCTAGCCCCAGCATCACAGCTACAACGCCTCCATAGGCTAGCCGCTCAGTTCCAGTACCAGTTGCCAGCTCCAGCATCGTGGCTATAATGCCTCCACAGGCCAGCCGCTCAGTTCCAGTACCAGTTGCCAGCTCTAGTGCCGCGGCTACAACGCCTCCACAGGCCAGCCGCCCAATTCCAGTACCAGTTACCAGCTTCAGCGCCGTGGCTACAACGCCTCCATAGGTCAGTCGCTCAGTTCCAATACCAGTTGCCAGCTCCAACGCCATGGCTACAACCCCTCCACAGGCGAGTCACCCAGTTCCAGTACCAATTGCCAGCTCCAGCACCGCGGCTACAATGCCTCCACAGGTCAGTCGCTCAGTTACAGTACCAGTTACCAACTCCAACGCCGCAGCTACAACACCTCCACAGGTCAGCCGCTCAGTTCCAGTACCAGTTGCCAGGTCTAGCGCTGTGGCTACAATGCCTCCAGAGGCCAGTCGCCTAGTTCCAGTACCAGTTGCCAGCTCCAGCGTCGCGGCTACAACGCCTCCACAGGCCAGCCGCTAAGTTCCAGTACCAGTTGCCAGCTCCAGCACTGTGGCTACAATGCCTCCACAGGCCAGCCGCTCAGGTCCAATACCAGTTGCCAGCTCCAGCACCGCGGCTACAACGCCTCCACAGGCCAGTCGCTCGGTTCTAGTGCCAGTTGCCAGTCCAACAGTCCAGCTATAGCCCATCCGTGAGCTAGTCACCTAGATAGAGTACCAGCATCCAGCTCTAGCATTTCGGCTACAACTCCGCCACAGGTCAGTCGGCCAGCTCCAGTTCCCAATCCTAGCTTTCAGTTGTGATGCCTCCCGGGGCCATTCGGCCAACCCAGCTCTAGTTTTTCAAGCCAATGTGAACTACATTGCCAGCTAACAATATAAAGATAGTCAATACCAAGCATCAGCCTACAACCAAAACATGCCAGAATCAATTCCCAGCCTTAATCCTGTGGGCCCCTGTGTAACGACCCAGAGCTCCGGATGCCGATAACCCGATAATATCGGATTACCGCCATTCTACACTGAGAGCCCATGATAGAGATATTTGACCGGGGGGGGGGGGGGCCCGAATACATCATCCTCCCACTTGCACTTCTCCTACCTGCAAATGGCGGGTCGTCGCCAGATGGCCGCCAGTTTGACCGGACACTTCCCTCACGTTCTAGACATTCCGCCCCCCGTTGGTTCCCATTCTGAAGAGTGCACATAGACACACCTTTGTACGCTACCCAATTGAAATTTGCCACGTTTCTATCTTTCATCGTGGTACATAACTATTCGTTGCGCACGGAGCCGGTGTCTCCCGACGTAAGAATCGTCTTCGGGACGCCACGATATCAGAAGCTTCGCATTTTCCTCGCCTTCACGCCCCCCGGACTCTAAAAAACCTCCGGCTGCCGCCCCTGCCCTCTTCAACTCTCCTCTCTCTCTCTCTCTCTCTCTCTCTCCCCCCTCTGTCTGGCTATGGAGAAGACCCTCTTCTTGAGGGCGACGAGCTCCCCCAAGTCGAAGTTGCCCACGGCATCGCCGCTGCGGCGGCTATGGAGGGGCGTGAAGACCCTCTTCTTCCTGGTGGTCATGCTAGCCTCCCTCCTCCTCCTCACGGGGCCGCTGCTCGTGGCGGCCCTGGACATGCTCCTCCCCTCCGCGTTGTACTCCACCCTCGTCGCCCCGATCTCCGCCGACTCGCTGGCCGCGCAACTCCGAGACTACGACTTCCGCACCTCCCTCGTCGACCTGCCTCTTCTCTCCATCGCCCGTTCCCTCGTCATCATCTGTAAGCCGGAATCTCTTATTAGCCATTCCATGGTTGCTGGTATAATCTTATCGGGAAAACTCCTTATTAATCGAATCCGATACCATGCAGGTGTGTATTGCCTCTGCCAGGGGCCGGCGCTGTGCCGATGGCCTTACCTGGGGCTCACGGTTCTCTGCTCGCTGGCCTCGGCGGCGTTCGCCTTCGTGAAGGCCTCGCCCGCCGGCGTGGGGCGGTGGCACGGCGCCGCGGTGGCGGCCGGTGAGGAGGCGATGTGGAGGGAGGGGCCGGCGTCGGGGGCCTTGTTCTTGAGTTCGTGGGCCCTGGCGGTAGCTCACATGGTGGTGGCCTACCGGACGAGCTGCCGGCAGCGGCGGAAGATGCTCGTCTACCGGATCGACCTCGAAGCCGTAAGGCCTCCCCCCCTCTCTCTCTCTCTCTCTCTCACTCACTCACTCTCTCACTGCCTCCATCATAAAGAATTCTTCTTCTTCTTCTTATCAGATCGAGGTGGGGTGGGGAAGGAAGGATCATGGCTGATGTTAGAGTAGGAGGCGGTTAGGGAGGGGGTGGAGGGAATCTGAGATGATGCCCCCAATAATTCTAGAGGTTAAGTTTATTAATAATCGTCAACCTCTGTCCAAATCAAGCTCCAGTCAATACGAGCTACAGTGAACATGGAATTGAACAAGAGAGAGAGAGAGAGAAGAACTTCATGGAGAATCAAGCCACGAAGCATGAAGAAGAGCTGACTCCTTTGGCAAATGGAGTCAACTCCAGGTTGCCCAATCCTCAAGCGACCGAAGGTAACAAATGGAACACAAGGGCGATGGCTAAGGGTGACAAAAAGATGGTTAGTGGTGATAAATAGATACCTAAGGGTGACAAATAGATATCTAAGGGTGAAAAATAGGTGGGCTGGCTGAAATCAAAGAAATTGTGGAAGGAAAGTCGACTCCACAAGGCGCTCGAGTCAACTCCAGTCTCGTTGAAGCTGAAGAAAAGATGAACTACAAAGCAGAGCAAGGGCGACAGCTGACCAGCGCCTATGGGTGAAAAATGTATACCAAGGGTGAAAAATGTACACTTAAGGGTGACAAATAGATTAAGGCGACAGCTCTTTTGCCCAACGATATCAAGTGGCCAATGCGAAGAAGGATGCGTCGACTCTACATGGGCAATGTGTTGATGCACACTTTGTGAACTCCTAAAGTGTCCCTTGCGAACTTGCACGTGAGAAGGATTTGGGCCTAATAGTCCAAGTCCAAATGATTGAAAGGGACGTGCTTCGATGGTTCAAGGTTCTAGAAGACCTTCTGCAAGAAAATATTCTTTCTTTCTAGCTGGACCAATTGCAAACCTCCTAGAGAGGGTTTCATCTGGAAATGGGTTTTGTCTTAAGGAAGAAGAACTCTCAAGCCGGTGTGTTCTGCATGAAGCTCATTGGCAAGCTAATGGGAAGCCAGCGTACCTTATCTCTTCTGGGCCAATTAGTGGCTACCCTTCTCAGGATTTGGATGTATTCTGTGTAGATGGACGATCCAGATTTATTCTTACTGAATCAGGGACTACGCACCTTGTACCTTGCATGCAAAAAGAGGAGATTGTCTAGAACGAAAGAGCAGCGCGTGGGAGACATACAGGGTAGAAGCAGATAGAATAGAAGGTTTGAAGAGGAGAGTAGCTACGTAGAGAAAAAAGAAAAAAGAGCAAGAGAAGAGAAGAAGATAGTAGAATAAGGAGAGCTACAAGCTAGCAACTGCGAACCTTGAAGCTTGAAGTGCAAGCCTTCATCCAGACTCCTTCTTCATCTTGTGTAAAGAGAAGGCTTCATCTCCAGCTTCCTGTGGCAAAGGAGAAGCTACTCTCCAAGGAAGCAACTAATCTGGGAGAAGCCAAGAGCGGCCTCCAGATTTTAGATAGGGATATTTACATTGTGTTTGTGTTTCCCACGTCTTGTCTGAGATTTTGTGATAGCAGTGGGGCAGAGTTGAAAAAGATTTGGGTTGTCTCCTCTGATAATGGAGACAATACACACAACCGTTGGACAAGAATGTCAACATGGGCACCGGCTACTGCAGTCTCTTCTTGTGAGAGAGTAGGTTCCTCTGTCTCCCTATGTTGTTCTTGCTGTGAGGGCTGTCTTAATGATTCTGGCTTTAGCTTAGGCTCTATCTCTATGGTCCCCGTTGCTTTAGACCCAATCCACTGTCCGCCCTACTGAGCAAAGCCACTTCTTGTAAGGATACCAGCATGAATGGAAATGTAAGGGCTTGCTTTCTCATTTCTCATGTTTACATTGAAGTGCTTAAGACAGGCGGTCACTAAGGATCCCTATGGAAGCCAGTGAAATTGGTTTCTACTTCTAACCTTAGCAGTCTTGCGGGCTTGCTTGGCCCCATCAACCATAGTCTCTATAATGATAGAAGACAGATTTATTTCTCTCTTCTCTAAGAGGAAAAATGATAGATTTGAATCTTCAATGGAGCACACTGCGTGGCTTCCGGCTCGAGGGACCGCGACATAGGTGATAATCAAATGCATTATTTTGGCCTTAGCATCCATTTGGGTAATGTTCAAATTACCCTTGCCTACCACTCTGAAATGTGGCCCAATGATCCATTGGCCTTTTACATGAGTGTCTTCTTTGTTATGCAAATCAACCCCAGTGGTAGGACACTCCAAAATCTCTGCCAACAATTGAGCAGTAACTTCAATGCGGATATTTTTGACAGATGTGACCAATTTTCCATCTTCCATTTTCATGTTGTAGTAAAAGACCTTCCCGGCATTTACTAGGGTTTCTTCTTGTACTGAGCAGAACTTGAGGAGCTTCATGGCAGTGAAGTCCTCGATCAGGTTCAAACCCTTTACTGCTAGGCCGTTAAAATCCACACATGTCCCAATAGATACGGTCGAATTTTTGCTAAAAAAATGATTCTCTGTCGGTATCTGAGGCAAAGAATTGGGCATCAGTTGCTATGGCACACTAGGAAGACGAAGTTTGGGCGGCTATTGATTTTAGGGTTCTGAAAAATGATGGAAAGGATAGATTTAAGGAACCATTTACTAGAAGAGTACTATAGATAGGATCGTGAGCCCTAGGAATATAGAAAAGATCCTACCTTTTTGAAGATTTGAGCATCGTATGAACGGTTGTCCGAGGGAGAGAGAGAGAAAAGGAGAGTCTCATTGAGGAGTTGAGCTGTGCGGGAGTTCTTATGGTTCAATAGATAGGATAGAGGTGGGAGGATAGACTTATATCTTTACCTACAATAGTTGCTCTATCGAAACTTGAGGTTATAGACATGGGCATACTGCAGTAAGGGTAGGAGCTTGCAGCTGATGACATCTGCTCTAGTCGGGAACAGCAGCTTCCCAAACAGTAAGATCAGAAAGCGCCTCAGAATCCTATCTCCATTAGGTCTCGCCTCTACTGCCACTCTAGGTCAAACCTGCTCAATCACTCTATCGATATGCTGCTTCGGTAACTCTCCTACCGTAATCGCTGCTCCTCGAAGCCCCAGGCTGTCCTGGAGCATCGACCGTGCCAACTGGGATGAGTGGCGTCCTGGCCTCACCAAATCTAGCCCCAGCAGCTCCTGAGCTAGATCTCGGTAGTCTGTATAAGTGAAGCATGTCACTGCTCTGCCATGCACCCTCAGCCCCGTAATCCTTGCGATATCCTCTAACGTTGGGATCATATGACCCCACGGGAAGATGAAGGCCCAGCTAACTGGATCCCACCTCTCGTGCAGCGCGTATGGCAAGGCCGTGTCGATCCTCATAACCCCTATGCTGAGCACCTCTGCAAACCCCATCGCAGCCAGTCGCTCTCTCTGATAGTTGGGCAGTGCCTGGTACACCGCCCTAACTTGGAGCCATGAAATCCGGGTTCTCCTCTTTCCCTGCATACATGTAAAATATAGGTCGACCATTGCATTGCATTGAACAAGAATGAAAACAACAAAAAGAATCGGTTAAATGAAAAAAGGTCAAAAATTGACTTCTATCTCTGGTTTCTCTAGCGGCCATAGCTTGGCCCGTTAGAGATCTCTGACGCACCAAGGGTGGAGCGCCACGTTCTGTAACGGTCACTAGAAGGACCGTTACGTATCCAGCGATTGGGCATCATCTCCTTCATTTTCCCAGTTCATGGAACTGGCCAAAATGGCCTACAACCAATCCCATTTGGTCCCCAGACCCATTCTCATCCCCTTAATCACACATGTAAGCATCAAAACGAATAAAAATTGGATCTTTTTAGGGTTGGGGGCCTACCTCAGAGCTTCGGCCGCCCTTCTTCTTCTTCGGCGTCTCCTCCACCGTAGAAGCCTCTTCTTCAATGCCAGCAGCCTCACCGGCTTCTTCCTTGCCGCCGGCAACATCTCTAGGGGCTTCAACGGTCGTCGGTTATCCTTCCTCTGGTTGGTCCGGCGCCGCCGGTTGTCCTTCCTCCGGTTGGTCCGCCACCGGAGGAGAATCATCCTCCCTCTCAACCCTCTCTCTGAACTTCGCAAGCACCTTCCTCCTCGCCATGGCTCGAGCGGTGGTCGACGGCAGGGGGGTTGTGGAGTTGGCTCGCCGGAATCACCGGAGGGGTTTGGGCATTTTGGGCATTTTGAGTGTAATAAGGGAGGGAGAGGCTGATCGATTTAGTTTTATGATGAAATTAGACCTTAATTGCGTACGAAGCTCGCTCTTGATCAATAATACATGGCACATGATAGAAAATATGTTTGGAGTTTTATTATCATCAAAATCACCTGGAGATACACAACAAAATATAAATGCATATGCATGCAATGTAAAGAATGCAAGGAATGCAAGGGTGAAAGCCTCCTTCTCACCCGATGGGTTGCCCATAAGAAGAAATTGGTGATCAGTAAAAGAGTAGACTGAATGGAACAAGGGGTGAATGGATTGGTGGAAGGTCCCTCAACATAAGAATGCCCACTCCTCAATGGCCAATGACATACTCAGGCAGATGGCTCAATTGGTGGAATTAATGTCCATGAGCTCTTAATTGACCAACTTTCAACAATTATATAATCCAAAACGAACGACAAGTAGTCACAATGAAAATTTGGGGGCCCCAATTGCAGTGTGGGAACCTTGGCATAGCATAGCTTCAGTTTCTTCAAAGGTAACTCCCTTGAAAGGCGAGGAACATCAATGCGAGGGAGTCAAAATTTTGGTATCGGAAGCTGTACAATGCCCATGGCTCTTAGAATATCTTCATGAAAACATTTGGTAACATGGGCACTTGCCCCTTGCACGAAAGTAAAGATGGAATAGACTTGATGTTGAGAGCTTTTAGCAAGGGATGAACTGACCCACCCTTGAGCATGGGCATTATCTCCTTGCTAGGTACTTACACTATGACAGAATAAGGGGTAATAAGAGTTTTGAAGGCACCTTTACCAATGAGCAGTGTAACCTTTATAATCTTAGCACTTGGCTGACATGGCATCAATTCATAAGAATTTTTCTTGGTGAGCATCAGCGGAGACTTGGTCTTCTTAAAGATGCCCGATATAAGAACACGAATCAGCATCTGACAAATAAAATCTCAAATTTTGAAAGGCACAACCATAACCAAATTCTTCTTGCCCGGCTCTTGAGAGTCATCCTTTGCATATGTATTTATGAAGGTACACTCGCTCTGAGGGCAAGTGGAGGAAAGTGAGATGGAAGCGGTAGGCTTAGTAAATAGTGGAGGTTTAATAGTGGGCATTATTGGGAGGGTAGGTGGAGGTTCAAACATGGCGAGCTTCTTCCTTTGCTTAGAAGCGGACAGGGTTGGCTCAAGTGGAAAAATTGGTGGACCCTACAAAGGGTCAGCCACAGGTTGGGGCAGGGGTTTAAGTGGAGTGCTAGGGATGGTTGGCTGTGGGATCACGGGGATAATGGAAGGGTTAGGTGGCGATGGAGTGCCAATTAGTTTGGGAAGAGGAGAATTAATGGAAGGCTCGGAAGGCTTGATGGATGTGTGGCTAGTGGAGGTTCAACAATAGAAATAAAGTGGAAAGCCATACTAAATAGAAACACACGGCAGCCGATAAGACCTCGGCCCTCTAAACCACTCCTAATCGTTAAGAACACGGATTCCCAGACACACAGTCAGGAATCACCAAATCGACATAAAGAAACTCCGATTACATTGCCAGAACACGTCCTGTTACAACAGACGTGTAGGCTTCATATCACGACCTCTCAGACATGGGAAACACACCACCCAAAAGACCAGCGCACATACGACCTCACTGTCATGTACGCTACACTGACTACAGGTGAAGCCAAGCATAGACTACCCGAATTACTACGTGAAGGAGCTCACGGTGCATAAGAAACCACATGAATCATGAGAATCACAAGAGTCAACATCCTATGACCAAAGTACCTCCTCACTAGAAGCAAAGTCAGATGTGTCCACTGACATCTTACACTGCGCCTCAAGCGTCTCACACTCGCCTCGAACACAGTGACTGAGACACTGTACCAAGTACAAGTAACAACAGTAACAAGTAACTAGTCAGGGTCACGCCTATCGGCGCTCGTCCAAACGCCCCTGACCACGTGTGCACACACAAGCCCAATGCCTTGAGCAAGGCCTCTAGCTAGTTTTCCCCCCCAGTAAGACGCTACCGCAAAGTAAGGGGGCCCACAGAAACTAGCCTAAAAATTATCTCTTGGGAACTCACCCCGCCACCACTCCCAAGTGGGCCGACATGTTGAAGTGTTGTCAGGCTACGACTAGTGGAGGCTCACTAGACACAGAGACTCAAAACAACGAAGGATGGATAGGGTAAGCACTCACTTGTCACACGTACTATGAAACACAAGGCAGTACACAGAATTGCCACCAGACTCAAGATAGACAACTAGACCTACACACAATGATCCTTGAGTCACGCGACTTGGGTCAAGATCGTCACACATCACGGCAACATACCGTTAATCAACCTAGTCCCTAAGCCAAAACCATGATAAAACATAAGTCCTCAGCCCCTAGGCTGCACATAGGACTCTCGATTCCGTGTAACATATAAACACGAAATACATGGGATCATCAAAACCCTCAGACCATAAAGACACACAAATCGAGATAAGATGATATCTCTAAGCGTCCAAAATCAGAGTCTTGATCCATACAGGATAACCAAGACACTCACGAGGTCACGTGTCAACCACTGGGTCACAACCGCGTTGACCAAAAACTAAAATGACCCTCGAAATGCACAAAACACTGTTCGGTGCAATGGCACTTTCGAACACCCTATAACACGGTCACAGTCCTCATAGGACGTCCAAGACATCCACAGATAATAGGCTAACCAAAGGGTCGAAGCCGAGAGAGAGAGAGAGAGAGAGAGAGAGAGAGAGAGAGAGAGAGAGAGAGTAAAATTTAAAATTCAAAAAGTAAATCCCAACTCTCAATAAAACCTGTGAAAACGTACATCACGTGAAGAGAGAGAGGGAGGGGAGGAAGAGAGAGAGGAAGAGAGAGAGAGAGTAAAATTTAAAATTCAAAAAGTAAATCCCAACTCTCAATACAATCTATGAAAACGTACATCACGTGAAGAGAGAGAGGGAGGGGAGGAAGAGAGAGAGGGATGGGTGCATATCCCCTCCTCTACAATGTCCGCATTAGTCGGACGTGATCGTTGCCAGGGAACTCCGAGAAGCAAATGGCGCACTCCGTCTCGCACTCCCCCTCTCGGAGGCCCTTTAGGGAGGAGTTCAGACAAGCGGCGGTGGCCTCGCCATGGCGCAGGACTAGGAACTCCTCGACAGCGGCGGTGGTGACCTCCCCATGGAGTAGGTCAAACTCCATCCCCTTCCTCGCAGTGGTAGTGGCGGCAGCGGCCTCCCCATGGTGTAGGAGTAGGAACTCCTCGGCAGCGTGGTCCCTCCTACGCCGGTCTCCTTGTTGATGGAGAGCAGGGTGGCATTGAGGGGCACCACCTTCCCGTTGATGTTGATGGAGGTGACCCCGATGAAGAACTCGTACGACGACTCCCCTGAGGCCACCCCCGCTGCGTCACTCCGGGGATTGGTGAGCAACGGGATGTAGGTGAGCGTGACAGTGTTGCCCACGAAGATGCCCAGGGCGTCGAGCCCGTCGCCAAAGTAGACGAGCAAGTCGGCGTGGGTGGAGGAGGATAGGCAGAGGCCGAACCACAGGCGCAAGGTGAACGCAGCCGCCAGCTACGACGGTAGGGCCACGCGGAACCGCCCCAACCCTGCCACCCCCTTGGTGTTGGCGACCGAGACTCGTTGCTCAATGTTTGGGACAGGGCATCGGATGCGACCTCCCCGGTGGTGACGTACATGTCCCTGAAGGGGTTGCCGGGGAAGACCACGCAGGTGTTGTTGTTACACCCAGGTTGCATGGGAAATCTGCAGTTGCCGCACGCTGTGGCGCCGACGAGGGAGTAGCGGATGGAGCGACAGCGGGCGGGGGTGTAGGAGTAGCAGAAAGTAACAATGAGGAACCGACGGAGGGAGGGTGACGGCGCCCCGAAATGCCATCTTTTATGGCGCCCTAGAAATTGATCTGAAATTAGTGAATTTGGATCAAAGAAACTTTGGTTTAAATCCACAAAATAGATAACTTTCGGATCAAAAGTATGATCCGAATCTAAAAATATATTTCAAATTTGGATCAGATTTTTGGATTCTTTGATCCGTTGACACCCCTAATTATAGGGGCTTGAACTTGGTTGAAGTTCTTAGGCATTTCACTTTGATTAAACTCGATTTTCTGCTCTGTCAGTAAAAGTGTCAACTCACAGAGTCGACACTTATTTTAGTGGGTTCTGTCTGATGCGTCGTTTTTCATGTCCAGACAGAAAGTGTCGACTCTAGGAGTTGACACTTTTTGCCTGGGTGTTTTGTTTTGTTGAAAACAGAACATGTTGCACAAAGTGTCGACCTAGTGAGTTGACACTTTTGCCCTGTGTCTTGTTTGTACAAACGGGACAGAACACCTTGACAAAAGTGTCGACTCCAAGAGTTGACACTTTGTCTGGTTCGTCCGGATCGTGGTTTCTGGATTGTTTGCAAAATGCCCATTTTGTAACCTGATTGCCATGGCCTTTTACCCCAATAGCCTTAGGGTTTCTCCTTTGGATTGGGTGTGGTTTTGAGAGGGTTTTAACATGGGTATTGTGGTCTTTCGTTGTTGTTTTCTCTTGAATATATGAAGCTATGCTTTGGTCTGATCATAACAACAAGAGGGCTAATCTTTTCATCTGTTGCAGGAAGAAGAGGAGGGTGACACCACCATTTGGAGGAGGAAGAAGAAGATCAGGAGGACGCCATCAATGTGGGATATCTACCGATTTCATTCCGTTCTTGAGCGCAATAGCTGAAGCTTCTGCTGTGGGCATCTCCTGTGGTTTCGACCAGCTTCTACTCTGCGGACGACTACTTCCAATACACCCATCCATCTCATCTATGGGTTTCATTATAGATTTGAGGGGGAATCTTTCTTCTCCCATCTCTATTCTTCTATTTGAGCAAAGATTAAGCTTTTGGGGTTGTTAAACTGAGAATACATCGTGTGTGGGCAGAGCTGCATCTCCACGTGTGTGGTGTTATTATGGGGAAAGTTTCCCCGTGGTTGGTAGTGTGAAGACGGAGCTGTGACTCCGTGTGGTTGTCGAGTCCGGGGTGTGTTCCCCGACGTTGTGTGTGTGTGTGCTACAGTGGCAATGTTTTGGGGCGTGTCCCCGTGTGTGTATTGCTGCGGAAGCAGCGTGTGTGGTGTGAGACTTGTCCATGTGTTGCTACGTTTCATAGCGTGTAGTGAAGCCTCACCGGGTTCGGTGAGGGGTAGACGTAGGGAGCCCGTCGTGGTCCCGAACCACCTAAAAATCTCGTGTTCCATGTGTATGCCTGTGCGTTTGTCCATTTCTTCTATCTCCCTTCACAGGTCCATTATATAGGTTTTTAATTCACTGTACTGTCACACCCTGCTCCATCCGCTATCTGTGTTAAGCTTGATTTCATTGATTAGTTGCATCGATAATCCGTGTGAGATTGGTAAGATTGAGAGATCATTTTAATCTCACGTTTAGTTAGGCTAATCAACGCTGGTAATTTTGTTTCCGTTGTGTTTAGTTTAGAACTATTTTTAAAATCCGCCATCTCGGCAAGGGCACAATTCAACCCCCCTTCTTGTCCGCCATCTCTCTGGACCAACAATTGGTAGCATAGATGAGTCTCTAATTTATTTTACGGACCTCACGGTCTAGGAGAAAAGATCTTTCTCATGATGGCTAATGTGCATCTAATTCCTGTCTTTGATGGCTTTGATTATACTCTATGGCTTGAAAATTCTGTGTTTAGATTTCTAATGTTGATCCGAAGCTTATGAGATTAACCACTCATAGTCCTCATGTTTTACCCAAAAATGAGCTAAAATGGACTGGTGAACATAAGAAAATGAATTCTAATAACATGTTTGTTTTGAATGCTCTTAAGGCTACCATGGATATTGATCAATTTTCATTTGTCTCATCTTATAGGTCAGCCAAAGAAATTTAGGATGGGCTAAGTGAAGCCCAAAAAGAAAGCTACAACGATGATGAGTGTCTCGTGGCAAGCAACAGTGATAGGCAAAATAAGGGAAGTTATGAGGTAAACTCTGACTCCGATTCTGATGATGGAGACGAATTGAGTTATGATGAACTAATGAATGCCTATGACGAGTTGTTTGATAGGTATAAAATATTAAAATCTGAAAATAAGAAATTAAAAAAGAAAATTAAAAACTCTCATGTTGATAACTTCTCATGTGAAAAATGTGTTGAGTTTGAGAAGTTAAGCAAGACTTTCATGCTTGAGGGTGAAAGCCACAAAGAAACAATTACTTGTTTAAAAAATAAAAACTTTACTCTTAAGCATAGAATTACTCAAATGGAGAAAATTGAAAATGATCTAAGAAACAAAATGGAATTGAAGTCCATTGATCTTGATTTGTGCAATGAATTGATCATGAATGACGACTGGTCCATTACATGGGCCATAACGCACCGGTCCTGGTGCGTTACATGGGGCGGTTTACGAGGACTATCGTTGTCAGTCCCTCGTTGACCGTGCCATCCTTGAAGACCGAGTTGATCGGTTCGCTGTAACGGACCTATCCCTGTGCGTTACGATCAGGTAACGCACCTGTGCAGTCTGTTACATTGCCTGACCGATGTTTGGTCTGGCCATGGGGGCTGGTGTAGCAGACCTGACCCTGTGTGCCAGGAGGCTGTAACAGACTCAGCCAGTCCGTTAGGCTTCTGTATCGGTCTCAGCCAGTCCGTTAGGGTTCTGTAACGGACGCAGTCGGTCCGTTACCTACGGTTTGGTCTGTGTTGGGGTTTGGTGTTCGTGGCCCCTAATGCGCCTGCCTCGGTGCGTTAGGCTGCGTAACGCGCCTGGCCTGGTGTGTTACGTGATTTGAGGTTTGTGGCTTTGGACCCGTTGGCCCTGACGCCCATGTGCTGGTGCGTTAGATGGTGTAACGCACCTGCGTCAGTGCGTTACATGGTCTTTGGCCTGTCGGCCCTAGCGCACCTGCCTTGGTGCGTTAGGCTCGTGTAACGCGCCTAGGGTGGTGCGTTACAGCCTTGCTGGCCGTGATGGCCTGGGCTGTTCGGTTCTATGTCCATGTGTTGTTCTGTCTCAGGTGGTGTTCTAGGGCGGTGTCTGTGCGGCGGTGGTTGTCCGGATCGGTCGGTTTAGGTAACTGAGTGTGATATTCTCTCTGACTGCGGCACTTCCCTAACGACTCAATCTGAAAACTGCCAGTGTCCTTGTCTCTAGTTGCGTGGCTGCTGCTCCTTGACTGTCGGGTCTGCCTAGCGGTCGAGTGCTGGTTCGCCTGCCCAGGGTGTTGTTGTTAATCGCTCCTGTTTCTGCTTGTCTTGGCTTGACCTTTTGGTTTGCCCGTGACCGTGGATGTCTGTTGGCATCCTATGAGGGCTGTGACCATGAAGCGATGGCTAGGAGTGCTTGTGCTCTTGTGGTTGTGGCTGTTGTGTCGGGTTCCGGTCAACCCGGGGTTACCCAGGGGTTGACAGGTGACCTTGCACGTCTCGGCGGTTCTGTCCAACCCAAGACATTAGTTTTGGATGCTTCGAGGTATTATCCTACCTCGGTTCATGCGTCCAGGCTTGCTGAGGGTGTTCGGTGTTCCCTCAGGTCTCCGAGTGTCATTTCTTATGGAGTGCGTCATTTTTCTTCTGGTTTAGGATTAGACCGATTGACGGCGTGTTCCGCTGCTTGTGATGATCTTGCCTTCGAGTCGCCCGACTCAGGGATCGTTGCGCCTGTAGGTCTAGTTGCCTCTTCCTGAGTCTTCCAACTTGGCACAGATGCCTTAAGCTCTTTGCAAAGCTGTCCTCATTAACCGCGGCAAATACTGGAGTGGGTTGCACAAAAGCTTCCTCCTTCAGGGCCCGCCATCTAGCTAAATATGCTTCTGCTTCCCTGGGATACTAAGAATACAGTCGCTTCAGGTGGGTTTGATCGATGTCAAATATTGGTCCCAGCTGCTGGCTTAGAAATGTCCGCTCGGCCACATCCCAAAATGCTCCTCGGCCATTCCGATAAAAATTGTTATGGACGTTCCACCATTTAATGTAGTCGGGAGTGACTCGGGGAACACAGTTTGATATAGTCGAAACCCTGAAAGATGCACCGTCATGGCGATGAAAGAAATCCCACCACAAGTGGCCGTCACCAGTAAGTATTGAGTTATGCTTCTCTCTGTTGTCCAGAGGAAACTGTGCAACTAATGTTGGAATGTGCTAGTTGTAGCCAAAATTTCTTTCGAAGCGGAAAGGATAATAAGGTTCCAGATTAAGGAGGCCGCCCCTCCGAAAGACCAAGACACTTGGCCAAATTAATAAAGCTCACCTGACTAGCTCGGGCTCCAAGAGGGACTGGGTAGCATTGGCTCCCGAAATGGGGTAAGTGTGAGTCTCTACCTCCTCCATCTTGCAGTCACGCTGTGAGTTCACCAGCAGAGCAGAACTGGCTGCTAAGTTCCAAAAATGAATTGTCCCTGTTGCATCTACTGGGACCCGCGTCAGTCGACCCCTGAGCTTAAAAAGCTGCTCTGACACAGGGCCGGGTTCAGCACTAGCAAACTCTATCATTCGGGAAATAATGTTTCTGCTTAAAGCATCATCGGGGCCAACTCGAGAAAGAGACTGCATACCCAGGCATTAAAGAAATAAAATGGACGCACTGCCCTGAGCAAACAGGGGATCCGATGTTTGTGCAGGTCCCCCAAACACTTGTAAATTAAACAAAGGGCGACTGGATACAGGGAGAACCGCATCCCCAAAGCCATCTGGCAGGTCGGATAGATAGCTTCTAGTCTGATAATTATTTCATCTCCTTACGGGAGAGCAAAAGTGCATAACCAAAAGGTGAGATAAGCTGCACAATGTGTAATAGGGTCTACTCCAGCTGGGTTGGGTCCCTCTTTATCAAGATGACGATGTCACACCCCGAGCCTTTATTTATAGCGGAAGACTCACTCGGGAGAACGCAAACAGCTAGCATGGTAAGCCTCTCGCAAGCAAGAAATAACTAGAGCGTGAAATAATCACACATAAGATGCAATTGCACAAGTATTTAGTCAAATTCAACTTCTATTCCATTGATAATCACAATATTCCAATTACAACCACTAAGTTGTCATGGATCCAGGGCCTACCCAGCAACACTTTGTACGATGTGCTGGAGTCAATGATGTAGAAGGTCGCCTTAGAGGCAAAAACATCAAGTACCAAGTCAACATCCACCCGACCGAGGACCTCCTCGGTATTCTGATTGAAGCCAGATATCTTGACTGCCTGGACCTTTTGGAGGTAGGGAGTCAGATATAGAGTCATGAATGTTTTGAGGGGCATGATGTTGACAGTGACACAGGCATCTACCAGGATCCGGTTTACTTCATGCCCATTGATTTTCCCTTTCATATAGAGGGGTCGATTATGGCACGAAGGAGAGAGCAGAAAGTCTTTCTCCGTGAAGGTGATAGCAACCGTGAAAGCCTCGTACGTGGCAACTTTTATTTCTGCCGCGTGTGCTTCATAGACTTCCGGCTCTTGGAGTATCTTGATAAGGATTTCCCTCAAATCTTTACTCCATGGGATGGCTTCCCAAATCGTGATGCTGGCAAGAAAGCGCTTCATCTAGTGGAGAACCTTTCGGTCAGCTCGAGCTCGAGCATCCTCCAGTGACGGTAGTATGTTAGGCTGGATCTGCTGTGAGCTGCCACATCACTCCTCATCAGGGAGTTGCACCGCCTTACCTTTGTTACTAGAATCGGGCTGACTCTGGCCACCTACAGACTCTTGGAAGAGGGAGGCTAGTGACAGCTCTTCCGAAGGAGGCTGAAGGGCTGGCCGGTCCTTGTCGGATGACCCTGCTTGTTCTGTAGGACAGGTCAGAACTGGTGCCGGGATAGGAATGCTGGCGGCAATCTCCTCGGGGCCAGCAGGGCTGGGTTGCCCCCGGATCTCCACTGGTGGGATCGGGGCAGGTTGTTCTCCTCGAAAGAGGATGACCCGTTCCGGATAGAAGGCAGACGGGCGAAGAGGCAGCTCAGGGACTCTTCCGCAGCCTCTACCACTTGCACGACCGTGACCTCAGCCACGGGCTGTGTGTTCTGGGGTTGGCTGTAGCCTGAGTGGAGCTACAGTCCTTTGTCTGGTTCTGGCTGCTGCCGGCTCGCCTCGTCGGGAGGTGTTAATGTTATCTAGAGGTGGAATAGCCACATGTTACAGGTGCAGCTGCGAAGCATCTGTTCCAACTATTCCACCGAGATCTCTTTGTCTTTATAGAACAAGGAGAGCTCCTCTGGGATGCGAAGAGTTTTGCCTTCTTTGACTTTCTGGATCATTTCTAGGACCCAGCTTCTGAGGTGAGATTATTTCTGCATTTCTTCCCATGGGATGTAGCTATCGAGTGGGATAGGCCCGGTAGGGCGAAGAGGGGTGTATTCCTCCAAGTTGTCGATGAGTCATTGTAGCCGCTTATAGAAGTGGACTTGAGATTGATACAAAAGTCAGTACAGAGGCTGCTAAAGAAGGCCTTCTTGAAGAGTTTAATGGTATGTCTAGAACATGAGCTTGAAACTTGGCATGTGGAATATGCAGATTGGGACCTCTTCTGTTATATGAATGTAACACCTGTGTTTTTGGAACTTTTGTTCTTCAGCGGGCAGTCCTGTTCGAATTAAGAACAAGAGTTTTATTGATTATTTATTTACATGTAGCTTGGAAGTAGCCACATACTTTGACCTGCCTCTGCAGATACACACAGGGTAAAGATCACATCCTGAGCACTTCTGCTTGCACAAATAAGGTTTGAAGTATCTTACTGCTTTAGTATTTCATTTAATGCTTGGAGTTTTACTTCCATGGAGTTATAATGTTGTTTTGTCCATGAGCCCAAAGTCATCAACTATCGTCAACTAGTATTCATTAGATTTAAGCTGTTATTTTCATCAAGTACACATTTAAGATTATTTTTATGGATGCAGCTTGAAATAACTGTTGCTTTTTCATTGCCCAACATGCACTCTAGTTAATAAGTTATGACAGCATAGGATGCATTGATTCTCAAAAAAACTTAGAGAAGGGAATGCACTGCACTCAAGGTGGCTATTGGAATGTCGGGGCTGCTTATTCAGATGTCTTCCCTCCTTTTTTGATGCTAACTAGGACTACAGTGAGGGAAACAACCTGTTGATGTTGATTCAGTTAATGGAGGTGAAAAATAGTGATAAAGACATCATTTCACACTTATATCTGCAGATGGTACTGTTCTTCCCTCAGGAGCTATGGTAATTTACTTCATACCTGGAATTCATGGTGGTTGATTGTCTCCAAGGTTCATTCCTTGAAGAGTGAGTACATGGGAATGGAGATATCTCCTGAGAGAATGGAGTGGATTACTGAAATGTTGTAGTGCAAGCGGTCATCTACATCTGTGAGGGATAAGGAGGCCCTCTGGATGGGGGTTATGATGGATAGTTATCATCATAAAATGGTTGGATTTGGGGAGAACCAGGAACCATGGTGTTCACAGCTTTCTATTCCTTGCTTCCAAATTTCTATGTGATCTCAATCTCTAAGGGTAAGATTGCAGGGACTGGTTTGAGGAAAGTAGCATTAGATGAGGCATGCTTTAATTGCTTGAAAATTAGTAAAATTTAGGAAAGCCTGATTTCTAAACCATGTTGGTGTTTAATAGGGAGAAACAAGGTAGAATTCTTTTATAAGAGTTTGGAGGTGGCTTACATGCCATGGCTTTTGAGCTAAATCTGCATTACAATATTTATAGAAGGGATAATGCTAGGTTTTTTGGTCTAGCCACACTATTTGTCAACATCTAGTTTTGATCTGCCATCTAATTACTTACATCTGATGTGCTTAACTTTAGAGTCATTGGAATTAAATTTCAATGCACGATTCATCAGTATGCATATCATCTCTGTGCATTTGGTCTTTGCACTTCCAAGTCTGTGCATATAGATATACTCTTCATTAACTCCATGCATATATTGGACTTAGTAGAAAAACTGAGTTCGTGCACATTGGTTTGCATTTGTTCTGTTTAATTGGTTTGTATTTTCCAAGTCCGTGCATATGCCTAAGTTCATGTACATTCCATAATCCAACTTCGTGCATACCCTTGTTCCATGCTTACAAAGTCTGTGCACTCTTAAGACAGTGCACCTTGCCCAACAGAGAGTCCTTGCATGTTTTAGTGTGATCACAAGTTCGTGCAGACTGATAGTCATGCATGTTTTAATAGTCGCATAAGTCCGTGCAGACTGTAAGTCCATGCATACATCTAAGCCCACACACATTGTTCGATCTAGTCCGTGCACACCATTGGAAAGTCCGTGCATTCTTTGCCATCGTGCATAATTATTTTCAGCTTACACAAAGTCCGTGCAAACTTTCAAGTCCGTGCATTTCTCACCAAGTCTATGCACGTCTGCTTATCAAAGTCCATACATGATTTAAGTCCAAGCAAAGTCCATGCAATCTTGGTGGTTTGAAAAACCAAGTCTGCGCACGTTTCTGCAAAGTCTGTGCACATGGCCTTTCCGCTTAAGATCAAACATTTCAAGTTCGAGCACACCCTGCCCCGTGCATGTTTCATCAAGTCCATGCAGTTCTTCAGCAACAAAGTTCGTGCACATTTTCTTATCTAAGTCCATGCATAAGTCTTGGGTGTTTTGAAAACCAAGTCTGTCCACATTTCTACAAGTCCTTGCACACTCTAGCCCGTGCATGTTTTCAATAAGTCCGTGTAATTTTTTAGCAACGAAATTTGTGCACATTTCCTTGAAACTAAATCTGTGCAACTTCTGTATCTGAAGTCTACACAAACTGTTGCAAGGTCTATGCATATAGAAGTCAATACACATCTCGGTCTGTGCACATGAAACTCCGAGCACTTCATGTCCGTGCACATGATAACCCGTGCATCTTTCTTACTATCTTCAAAGTCATTGCACGTATACACAAACTCCGTGGAAACAAAACCCCGTGCATACTTCTTTCAGTTTACCAAGTCATTGCACATTTTTATGAACCCCGTGGACTTTAAACCCCATGCATATTCCTTCTTGTCTTCAAAGTCCTTGCACGCCTTTACAAACCCCGTGGACTCTAAACCCCGTGCACATTTCGTCTTGTCTTCAAAGTACATGTGTCACCGGATGGCCAAGCCCCACTGCATCGACACCCACCGCACACACCTCCACCACTCCACCGGATCGCACCCGACAGGTGCGTCGACTTGGACCCTTCATCCGTCAATGCATTGAGGGTTCGGCAGACCGAAACTATGTGTTGGTCAACCAAAATCTAAGATCAACCCATGCAAGAGAGGGTTCAACTTGCAAGCCAATGCATGCATGATTCAAAGTGAATGCAAATGTATTGCTCCATGTCGAGGGATGCATGAGGGATTGGGCTTAATCACACTCATGAAAACATAATGCATTGAAAGCATTCGATTTGTTTCTATAGCAGAGTTGGCCATTGGGAAGTAGCCAAGTTCAAAAGGGGGGGGGGGGGGAGTCGACCCATAAGGTCGACCCTTGATGCAGCTAGTTTAAGGCTTTAAAATATATGGATGCATGGATGCATGAACCAATGCATGGATAAGCATAACTTGATTTTCTTTATTTTATTATTTTTCTTCTTTCTTTTATTATCATCTTTAAGTGAATTTCGTTTCCTTTATTGCTGCCAACGTGACATTTCACTCATATGGGCACATTTTGTTCAGATCTGCTCTTGATTGGCTTAATCACATTGCTTGTGCAAAAGTGTGTTCGTAGCTTGTTTGATCACATGTTTAGCATGAATGCATTCTCTTCAGCATTTATCTTAGTTTAAGCATTGTTTCCTAATTTCTTTTGCATTTGGTGCATCTATTTTGGCATTATGTTTAATATTCAGTCCATCACTCAATTCATGTTTTGGGATTGGTCTAATTTTTCATCAAGTCCACAGTTCTGACAAAAAATTTGTCAGCACCTCCCCCAGACCAGAGCTTTTGACAGTGAAAAATTAGAAGCACATCCACAGATGATCTGAGATGTCCTCTAAAATTAGAGCAAGCCAAGAATGGCTGCTTCATATCCCAGAAATGGGTAGGGAGGACCTTGAGGATCGACCTACAAGGGGAATTCCACTGACCCAGGGATGACTAGATTTCCAACTACGGTGTACATTGTATTGTTGCTGGCCCTGATAGCGATCAATATCCAACCCTTTAGCAAAGAGTCCTTCAGAGAACATGCTATGAGGCAGCAGATCCCTGAGGGCTTGAGGGTGGTTAAACATGCAACTTTAATTGGTGTAAAATCGCAATGTGCCCGTTCCCCGCGATAGGTCCATTATCGAAATCAGTGATAATATAAAAGAAACACATTATTGCCCCGATAAACGAGATCACAAACCATGCTATGAAACTAACAAGCTTGTATCCTGAACGGGAGCTGGAGACTATAGCGAATAGTGTTCATCAGTAGATGAAAACATGAAAAATTAATTCTCCTGACCCTCAACCTCTTTTCATTGAATAATTAGCCACAAATTAAGTTAATTTACGTGAACAGCCTAATGAGTGCAAGGTTGAGATTAACTATAAAGTATGTATAATTGGCTAATTATGTGCATCTGAAATGATGTATGTGATGTGAATTATCATAAAAAAATGAGCACTCATCAGCTTGTCAGTCGATTTCTTGACAACTACCTATGGAACCAAGGGTTTTACGGGGAAGCGTCACCAAGATGTGGCACGTGGGCTCAGGAGATGGGCAACACGTGGAGAGACGACGGGGTTCCACAGGTGCGAGTGTGCAGGCGATTGTAGGGAGTCGTGTACTGGACGTCTTTCCCCATTGATCATAAGTAATCATTATTTATTTACATCGGATTGAATCTAAACACCTTCGTTCTGTGCTGAAGAGAAGTCTGTATGTATCTGATGCCATGGACGAAGAGCTTGGGCACTTCGCAGCTAGGGGTTCGCATTTGATCGGGAGGTATTAGCAGTGACTGGAGGTACTTAACACCTACACTCAGTGGTATGGGGAAGGCTGAGGCACGAATGTGGGTGTGAGAACACTCACTCGGGTGATAATATAATTTATGAGGGCCGCACGGGCCTTACAGGTGGGCCGTGGTGGCCAAGGTACAACTAGCGCAAGCCGCGAGACAAATCTGACATGGGAGTTGGTCCCCGGGTCAAGGCGATTATAAGGTGGATGTCTGCGTGTTTTACAGGGACTCTCCTCGAAGCGGAGACTATGTCCAGGTTGCCGAGGGAGGACTAGACTGGGTGCCTAGAGAATGCGTAGACTGGTGGCTAGGCGAGAGTCGACCACGGCTCGAGCGGAGCGGTCGTGTATGTTCTCGTGACAGCCAGAGGTAGGCCGTCATGACATGTGCACAACCGTCGTAACTGGGCATGCGAGGGCTGTCCCGTAAGAGGGCGCATTCACCATCGTCATAGCATCTCGTCCATAGCGGGCATGGACTTGTGTGTCATGGCTAAACGCCATAGGAGGGGTGTGTGAACGACATACCCTCGTCATGATCAAGCTGATGCACAAGTCATGCCCACACACAAATCTCCTTGCTCCTACGCTGGTTGCCTTGGGCTGAAGCCTTGAGCGATCCTGGGTTGCAAGCAAGCATTAGTTGTTGCCCCACCCCTTGAGCTTCTAAGGGACTTTTATAGGGGAAGGTGAAGGGTCATGGAAGGGTTTAGGCGGACCAGGTTGAAGGGCTGAGGTTGGTCAACGTAAACCTAACCAAAAAAAGAATATTTTTTTGGTTGTTTACAGAGTGGGGGAGGGAGGGTTTAGGTGGACCAGCCCATCAGTCCTGTGGCGGCAGATAGGCTGAAGTCATTCTGGGGACCGGACGCGGAGACCTTGGCGCCTCTCCTGCGATCAGGGGCCAGCCCGAAGCTCATGGTCCCTCTTCCGCCTCTTCAGAAGCTCACCACACCGGAGGAAACCCAGCTTCTACGAAAAATCTTGGCAAGAATCACCATACCATCGAAGGAAACGCAAGCAGAAAGGGCCATAGTTCCATTGGCGGCGTTATCCGGTCCATCTTCACCCGATGCTCCCCCTCCAACTGAGAGTAAGACCCTCGCCCTGCCAAGCTACGAAGTGACGGTGGATCCAGGCCCTACTGGGGCGGTAGCATGGGAGATGGTTCCATCTGCTAGGGTGCCTGCCCCAGTCTCCACGGCCATCTGCTCTTCGATAGAGGCCGTAGCCCTGGGTCCAGTGGTATGGGAAGCAGCAGCGGGTCCTGACCCTACTTCGATGGTGGAGGCGGGGCAACCCCTGATGATAGCGACATCAGGCGACCCTACCGTGGTCTCAACTTCTCCCTTGGCAGTGGTGGACTACGAGTTATCTTCTGAGGTGGGAGGACCCGACAGCTTGGATTTGGCTCTCCCGTCTTTGTTGACCGTGGTGGATACCAAACTGTGGGCAGCCGTGGATAGTTGCCAGTCTGCTGCCTCGGAGTTGCCAGTCTACCAGACCCTGCTGACACTACGGGCCATGATGTTTGCTGATCCTTCCCTCACATATCAGGGGGTGCATACTGTGGTCATGCAGCTCACCGGGGCCCTGCACATGATGGGTTTCCCGTTGAAGGAATGGTCACGACGGGTCCTCCTGTTGTTGAAGTACGTGAACTGTCGTGAATTCCTCGAGACGCAGGCCCCCACTGAAGTTGCAACCATTAATGCCCAGGGGGACGAATATCTGTGGGCCCTGGAGATGCGGAAGGGGAACCAAGAGCAACACCAGAGAGCCCTTGACGAGTGCCGTGGCAGCATCCATGCCTTGCAGAGCAGGATAGAGAAGTTAAAGGGCTGGCTTGCCAAGGTTGAGTCTGATCTTGCCAAAGCTGAGGCGACCAGGGCCAAGGAAACTGAGGAGTTGGCCATTACCGAGGCCGAGGTAGCCTCTGTATCGACTGAGCTGGAGTGCCTCGAGGGACAGGAGAACCGACTATGCGATATGGCGAACTTCCCCTGTGTCGAGGTTCTTCCTCTCGAGGAGATCTTCCAGGGCATAGACTGAGTGTCACTCCCCTTTATCTCCTTTCTTCTCTTCCTTTTTATTGACATATAACATAGGGGTATGCCATGAAGCATATGTAGCTTACCCCCTTTTTGAAATAGAATACTATTCAAGAAGAGAGGTGATGTCATACTAGGGCCACCGAAATGTGGGGGTTCTAGGGCACGAGGAGGATCTGTCAACGTGTTTAAAAGAGGAGGATGCCTAGAGGTCACTGGAGGACAGGAGCATGATGGATGCGAGGTAGCCACAAGAACAATCTCAGTGGAGACAGAAGACGGTCCCAAAGCACGGAGGCGATTTTCCTCGATAATAAGCTCAGTATGATTATCATTTAGAGTCGACAGAAGAGAACAACGTAGAAGTTGTTCGCGAAGGACTTCGAATTTAGGATGGAGACGCATCAAGAAGTGGTACAAGTACTGGTGATCCCACTGAAGACTACGTGAACATGTGGAGACACATCCAGAAGCATGCATAGCATCCAACTCATGCCTCAAAGTCTTAGTGAAGAATTCTTGGATTGAGAGTTCCCCCTGATGGAAATTATCAAGCTCGCTACGAAGGTGATACTCGCGAGCACCACTAGATTGAACATAGTACTTGGCGAGATACAACCACTGCGCATGAGAGGTGGTGAGCTCAAACAAGTACAGACGGATGGAAGGATCGCTCTAACGGAATATGTAATCCATGGCAAGTTCATCGGCATCCTTTCAAGCCTACAGAGGGAGTGAAGAAGTAGCAAGATGTATAGCATCAACAACATCGGTAGCAGTAGGAACAATCAACTTGTCCGGGATGTTGGTCGTCAGTTGAATAGATCCATCGACAAAATTACAAAGCTTAGCAGTGCGAAGATTTGAACGAACTGTGGCCGTCCAAACAACGTAGTTATCAGCACCAGTGAGCAGAATATCAATCTTTGGGATGTCAGACAAGTTGATAGAGACCATCAAGATGGTGGATGTCGAACAAACGCTCCGAAGAAGCAGAGGGTAGGATGTTCGGGTACAGCACATAACGGTGCGGCGGCGGCAAGTGGACTCCCTGTCAAGCCAGGGCGGTAGTGTCTGGATGGCACAGTGACACCAGCTGAGCGAGGGCGATGGCGTCTAGATGGCGCGGACCCTGCGAGCGAGGGTAGGTCGTCTGACCGGCACAGCAGAGACCCTGGGAGCTACGGCAGCGGCATTTGGAGGGCCACGCGATCACTGGAGTAGAACATTAACCGTGGTAATCGACATTTTTTATTGTACATAGAAACCATACATTATATACCTTCATTTTCTTCAACCCATTAGTTTCGGAATCGAAGTTCTGTACGCCCGTTTTAAAAGCCTCAACGTGACTGCTTATGATGCAGAGAGATGATCTTAGCCTAATCATTGAATCCGATGAAGATACTGACGGAGGATTTTCACACTTGTTCGACAAAAAGGAAGCAGGCAGTTCACTTTTTATTTTAAAGATTGAATCGGGTCGGATCGATTTGGATCGGTTCATCGGTCGAATAGTGATTCATCCAGTTCTTTAATATTAGATCAGATCGACCTTAATTGAATTGATTCCTGAGACTAATTCATAATCGGATCAATCAGATCAACCGATTCAATCCGATTCTAATAACAATACTGAATATATGTGAATTATCCTTATCACCCCCTTATTTAGTAGACCAAAGGGTCCAAATACGGAGACCGGGAATCTCGCAGAAGCTCACACCTTTAGAACCGAGACCCACGGGAGAAGTGACAACCCTTCCGGTTAATACCGTCCGATAATTTTTAGATAATCATAGATGCGCATTATGTAAGAAATATTTCACAAATACACAATGCTTCAGGGGGTTACTGCAAAAGTCCGAAAATAAAATTAACCGGCAACAGTTCACATCGGCAATCGCACGTGTCAAGGCCGCACATGCGGGGTCCGTGGCTGCGGCTCTCGCCCGCCCATCCTCCTTGCCTGCTGCGCCAAAGCCCTACCCTCCTCCTGCTCCCAAAACCCTACTGCACCCGACCACCGCCATCCCCGAGGCCGATGGCGAAGGCGCTGGACGAGGCCGACGTCGGCATCACCTGCTTCGTTTCCCCCCTCCCGGGCTTCCGAGGCGTCCTGAAGCAAAGGTGTCACCCGTTCTTCTAGGGTTTTTCCTTCCATGCCGCACCTCACGGCATTCCGCCAACTTTCCTGTCCTGTCCGATTCTCTACTTATTCCACTGCATTTCTTGATGGATGATCAGGTATGCCGATTTCGTCGTGAACGAAGTGGACTGCTATGGGAACGTCGTCCGTCTCGGATCCCTTGATCCTCCCGACGAGGTCCAGTCCCTGTTCTCTTCAGGTTTATGCCCTTGCTATTCTTTGTTGACATGTGTTTCTTAAATGTGTCGGTAATGTAAGTTCTTACAGGCCTTGGAAGAGGTGGTGGAGAAGGAGGCAGGTCCTGTTGATAACAGTTATAGCCAGGAAATTGAGATGTTCCGGTCACTAGCCGGAGAGGCAGATGCCGAGTTGCTGAAGGGATTTTTGGCTCGCATCGGGTCTGGTGATGTAGATGACGTTGCACCCATTGTTCTTTCTCCGGATGCGGACAAAGCCCATCGAACGGTTGGTTTCGCACTTGACTTCTGTTGTTTCGCGCTGCTCGCTTTCTTTTATGATGACATGGAGAAATAACTCTAACCTTTTTGGTTAGGAAGTGCATAATTTCTTCAAGAAGAATATGAAGTTCTTCATCACGGACGTTGTGGACGTGTCGCCGGGGAATTCAAAATGTATAAGGGTTAGGTACTCCGGTGGAGAAAGGGGAAACATGAGAAGGGGTGGTAGGAAACGGAAAGCCAGGGGTGACAAGGGTGCGGAAGATGATAAGCCCTATGACAGCAGGGGTTCAAAAAGCTGGCCTGAGCATCTCGGCAAGTTCCTACGGTAAAACAATTGGTAGCAAATAGTATTACATCACAAACTAACGTAATTATCCCAATCATTAAAGTATATTGATGGTGAAACTGTTTGTGTTTGACCACAAAATCTAACTGGAATCAGCTTTTAATTAAATGTGAAGGCTGACATTTAAAAGTATTTAGTAGATGGATGTTTTCTGAAGTTTAGAGTAAGAGTGTAAGACAAAAGATCCGAGTGTATACTATCATAAGCATACATCTATTCATTATTAACTATGCCCATGGTTGGTTGTGAAAAGTGTGCAATCGCTTTTGTAATCCAGGTTTCATCTTTACAAGGAGAATAAAGACACTCAAGAAGCTTTGGGAATAATAGGGAAAATGTTAGGTATTCAGGTAATTCCCGAGAGAAATTTTATTGATTTCCATCATGTATTTTTTTGCTTTCATTTCCGAAAATGAAATAAATTGCCTTTCTTTGTTTGAATGTCAAGTAAATAGGCTTCAGACTACTGTTTCCATTAATTGATTCTCCTCAATGTTCCGGTTATTATGTAGTATTTGTGGCAGAAATGTTAGGACACTTAATTGAAGTGCCTGCCCAAACATTTTCCAACCAGTTAACATCTCAATAGCTTGCTGTCATGAAAATGCACCGAGAAAGTTGCCATCAGAAATGCACATTCCACTAGAAGTTATAAGTGTGTACATTACATATCTCTCATGCATGCAGCTTTGGCCCAAAAATTGTGCATAAACTAGCTATACACTCAAACCAAAAGAGGCTGTGGAGACTGTCTATGATTGATTAGGTGAAGCTCAAGAACCTAATCCGTCACTTCCTCAAAGAAGTCATGGTGGAGGGACTCCCGGATGAAATGCCTCCAAGGGATTCAGCCCCTTCCTACCCACATATGTAATTTATCTCAATGAAACAAGCAAACTTTGGAAACACTCCAGACAGCCTGGGAGTTTCTCTTTGTTCATATGGCCATGTAGTGGCACCAAGGATGATCCATTAGCCCTTCTTATCTGCCTAAAGCTTTCCACTATCTCTAGCTTTTCATGACCAGGAATGTCCTTTTCCTTTTTATAAAGATGTCTCAGAAACTGTTATTTGCAGATAACTTCATGGTAAAGCCAAACAACCAATCAACCATAGGCCTTGAGCCATGTACCAGAGATTTCACAAGTAGCTAAGATAAATGGTTCCAATATTAACTATATAATAAGTTGTATTTTGTTTTGCTATTGCTGATTGTTTATTTTGCTGGATTGTAAATTTCCAACATGGTACATATTTCCTGTTGAAAAGATATTTTACATAGAAATGCCTTTTTCTTCCAACCAATATCCCAGAAAAGGTAGAGTTATATTGGAATTGTATTTAGTGAAGGGAAGGGCGCAGTCATTGTAACATTATTAGGTAGGAAGTTGGCATCTCAGCCACAGGAAGTGGCTTCAAATGGTTACAAGCTGAGCAAAAAGATGAACTATGTTTTTATACCATTTTTCTTGAGAAATTTTGTTATCATGCAATTGATAATTAATGTACAAATTTTCTTTTCTTTAACATGAAGTTGTTGTTGGGAATGCTTTATCACTACACATTTGGGAGTGATTCTTAAGTACCATCCACATTCCATTAAAGAGAAAGAGGATTCTTGTCAAGCTGATGTATGCTTTTTGTCTATTGGCAGTCAAGGTCATTTGGATTTGCAGGTACTAAAGACAAACGTGCTATAACAACCCAGAGGGTAAAACTTTCTTTCTACGTTCTCAGTATTTTTTTACACTGTTCACAGATTAGCTGAAATTTTTTCTTTTGAATTATTTGTTTACTTTGATTTTATGAAACACATTTTAATTTGCTAATTTGCATAAATGCTCAAGAAGATCAGATTATATTATACATCACTTGTGGCCAATCATTTTGGAGGAGGCTAGGAATATGCTTCTTCCTCTTTTCTAGTGAAGAGATCAGAGAAGCATTCTTCTCTCTGGCTGGGGATAAAGCCCATGGGCCGAATGGATTCTTGTTCTTCTTTCAGGAATGTTGAGTTGTCTTTCAGTCTGACATTGTGGAAGCAGTTATGGAATTTCAAGAGGGTAAGGCTGATCTTAGAGGCATCAACAAGACTTCTGTTGTTCTCATCCCGATGGAGGAGGGGGATGACTCTCTCAAAGACTATAGGCCCATAAGCTTGCAAGAGGCGAAGCTCACTCTTATAGTGAAATCTACATCCTCGAAGGACTGTAGAGGTAAGGAAAGCTCTACAGTTGAAGCAATAAAAGGAGGGGTTATCTCTGCCTCCGTGTCGAGGTTAGAAAACTCTTGTTGCAATTCCTCCAGGGGAGACGGCACCAGTAGCCTGGGGGGTTCAAATGGTGGAAGGCCCTTGGTCGGCATGGGAGATGCTGCTACAGATTCGGGAGCCTCCTCCTCACTTTCGCTGAAGCCCGAATCATCCTCCCCTCCATCAAAAATAGTGGTGGAGCTACTAGAAGATATCTCCACGCTTGTTGTAGGTTGGCTGATCGCCCCTATGGCATGTTGAGACGCCGACCTGGTGATCATCCACCAAAGGGGAACGACACTCTTCTTTTACCAAGTTTTATGCCCCTCCCGCGACCGGGAAGTGCCTACTATTGCTGCTGCAACCTCTGCCTCATCTCCAACCGCCATTGCAATACCGATGCACATGTGAAGAGTGGCAGAAGGACAGTTAAAGGATAGAAGAGAGCTGAAGAAAAGCACACTTACTCTCTACCTCACTGGCTGGGGTAGGTGAAGGCAATCTGACATCTTCAAAAGGAATAATGGAGGATTCTAGGCCTGCGCCTTCTACTACACCTGTGGCTTCTCCCGTAGTTACGGTAGCAGCAGCTTGTTCTTGAACTGCCACTAAGGGAGTGTTATGCCGAGATGAGGATAAGGGTATCATGAAGACAATAGAAAAAGGGTAATTGCAATTTCCTGGGGGAATCAGTGTTACCTTCAGTGGCCTACTGAGCGGCCTCCTACTGAACTGTAAACTCATCAAACGATGGGATGACAGGCAAAGGAGTATCTACAGTAGCCGCTCCAGAGGGGGGTTACTGGGAGTGAACCTTCTGGGCCTTCTTAGCCCTCACAACAACAACTTTAACCGCGGAAGCCTTCCTCTTCTTTCCAGGAGGCAAAGGAGTAGTGGTCGGCGCTGGCTTAGGGATTTCAAAATATGAAGGCCTTTCAGCCTGAGAAATGATTTTCTGATAGAGCCCTTGCTGCTTGATATCAGGTCTATCTGTTGAAAGGGAAAGAAGAAGTAAGATAATGAAATGAGGATTAAATAATGATACAAAAGCTATTCTAGCTAAAGAAAAAGTCATACCCTCCGGGCCATCATAGAAAAAAGAATGGGGCCAGTAGTGATAAGGCACCTCCTTAGAGTGAGAGGTAGCCTCCTTGACGAGCCAACAAACATCTCCAATCTTCTGACACTTGTTTGACAAAGCAGCTAAGTCTGTATGGCCCTGGAAGTCGAGACAGTGAAACAAGCCGAGGTGGTCCTTGTCACATGGAATGTGAGAGGTGTGTTGATCAGAGAAAAGGAGAGTGGTGAGAAACTATGTGGAGGTGCAAGATTGTTGTCTTGTGTATACAGGAAACTAATGGGGAGGGTGTTATGAGAGACATAGGAGGTAGGAGGTTGTCCAAGGGGGTGGTATCTCTAGCTGTGGGCTCTTCCGAGGGCATCATGGTGATGTGGAATGTCTTTGTAGTGGAGGAGGAAGTGGAAGGAACGAAGGTGGGCCGCTTTGCTATTTCTCTCACCTTTCGTAATCTCTGTGACAACTTCTCATGGGATTTGTCTGGTGTCTATATGGACCTTAGGACAGGGAGGAGAAGAGGGCTTTATGGGAGGAGCTACGCCAACATGAACAGCTCTTTGGAAGACCGTGGTGCATTGGAGGTGACTTCGATGCTATTGCTACTGTGGAGGAGAGGTCGGGCTCTTCTATGGCGACAAGGGAGATGGAGGTCTTTAGAGAATTTATTGAGGAGGCTAGCCTTTTTGATATTCCGACACCGAATGCCCTCTTCACTTGGTTAAATCTTAGAGCTGATCCTATTTGCTCAAGGCTGGACATGTTCCTGGTCATAGTTGACTAAGGGGATCAATTTCCACACCTCCAAGCTGAGTGTTTGGCTCGCCCAATTTTAGATCACCAGTCTATTCTCTTGAAGACCAGTAACAAGTTCAACAGGCTTTGTACTTCTAAGTTAGGAAAGTACTGGTCGAAAGAAAAGGACTTCTTCCAAGTGGTCAGTAGAAGGTGGTCAGCATCTAGACTGGAGACATCGGCTATGGCAAGGATGATCATTAAGCTGAAAGACCCAGCTTGGGAACTTTCTTTTTACGGTAGATCTAAAACCATTTTGGGGAGAGTTGCCATGGATAGTCGAGTAAACTTTTTCAAGCTTTTGATGCATTGGAGGAGGCTAGCCTACTAGATGAATAAGACAGAAGCATGAGAGAGGCTGCAAGGAAGAAGCTTGAGGAGATCCTTCTCAAGGAGAAAATATATTGGAAGCAATGGTCCAGAGATAGGTGACTGAAAGAGGGGGACAGCAACACTGCATATTTCTAGAAATTAATTTCGGGAAGATAGAGAATGAATTCCATGAAGTGCCTGCGGCATGGAGATAGAACTCTTTCTAGTATGGTTGACATTAGGAGGCATGTTGTGGACTTCTACTCTTCCCTCCTGACAGAGGAAGATTGTTGGCGCCTTCTTTTGTGGATCATCTGTGGCCACTCATTTTGGAGGAGGACAAGAATATGTTATCCCCCCCCCCGGGGGGGGTGGGGGGGGGTGGGGGGGGGGGGGGGGGGGGGGGGGGGGGGGGGGGGACCCACAGGTCCAAGATCGTAGCGTTTGCTACTACGGGTGGATTTTTGAGGTTGAGAATAGCATTAGAGGATTGGTTCCTCGGTAAGCGTTATCTCTAGCTATGTGAGACGTGTTGTTGCTGTGCCGTTGCTTGAGATATTATTGTTCATGGCTCTGGCAGGATGGAGAATTTGAGAAATACATTGGCAAGTGTGCCACATGAGTACCCTGTTCATGTGTTGGAGGTTGTGTTTTTGGGTGAGATAGGTGGTTTTTGGAGAAGTGATCTCTGAAAGATTATTGGTCCCAGTTGGTAGCTGTGAGCGACTGGTAATGCTAGCCACGTGGTCGACCGTTGTGAGATGTGTACTGCTTGGGGACCCACGTGCACTGGTCGTGGCGTTGTCGACCAGGTTGACGTGGATTTGGATGGCACTTTCCTCCCCTAGAGATGTGTGCCGTGGGTTGTAAGGGGCTGTGTGTCCCGTGGCTCTGTGGTGAGAGCGAAACTGGGATTGGCAAGGGTCCTTTGGGATCATTTTGAGATGAAGGATTTGATAAGATAGGATGAAGGATGATGCCTATGTGCGGAGGTCTCTGAAGAGACGTTGGCACTGGATGGTGATCCTCGATCTGTGGCCAGCATGGGATGGCTCCCTTGTAAGTCTGAGTCGAGTGAGGTAAAGATCGAAGACACCAGGACCTTGTCATTTGGTTTCACTGTGCTCCCTTGAGGGGTAGAGTTGGCATTGGGATCTGTCTGGATGTGGTATCCGAGTAAGGATTGGCTCGTGATGCAGTGATGGTCTGTGGGAGAGTCAGCAGATGGCCTCGAGAGTTGTGATGTTCCCTTCGGATCTAGTGGAGGACCAGGAAAGAAGGAAGTAGTTGAGCAAGCGGAGGTTTCCCGTTGGTGAGTGTATGGTGACCAGTGGATGGTCTTTCACAGATAGAAGATGTTGGTTGTAAGGGCTCGAGAATGGCGAGAGTTGTGTGCCAGCGAGGCCTTGGGTGGCCGATCATGAGGTGTGCCTTTTTCCGGATTGGATCTGGGATTTGTTAGAAGTTTGTCTTCTGGCAGAGTTGGTCCTGTGTTGCTATTGTGTTCAGTTTGCCGGGTGTGACATGGTGGAAGCTCAGCGTTGATTCCCTCGGGTGCAGGGCTTGAGATCTGTCAGTGAGCTATGGAGCTAGAGTGTGGTTGGTCTGCCGAGCATGGGCGTTGACCGGTGGATTGTTTCTCGTGATGAGGAGCGCGTGCCCTCGGTGAGCGAGATGGTGGCAGCAATGCTGTGGTTGGTTTTCGTGTTGGCTAAGGTGACGCCAGACTTGTACTCTTTTGCATGTGCCTGCTCTGATGATCGAGCTGACCTAGAGTAGATGGTCTGTGCGTGCACACGTGGTTGGGGGCAGTGCACCTACGCTGTCGAGTGCGACCCCGGCTAGTCCTTGTTCTATGGTACACTGGTATTGTGTACAGTTTGGGTGTCTCAGTTCCCACCGGAGCGCGTGTAGGGAGGCACGTGTGGCTGCGGTATAAGTCATCGGAGGACGCTTCTGGTCTTGTGGTCAGTGGGTTAGTACTCCCGTCACCTGAGAGGGTTCAGCGTGACTTTCTTCCCGATGTGGTTTGCCGTACTGGTGATTTGGTTCGTCCCGTGTGGTGTTTGGCATGGTTCTTCCACTAGTCTAAACTCGAGATCGAGAGATTCTCCCGATGGGTTCCTTTCATTATTCCGGGATTGAGAGAGTCCCCCGGGGGTGTTGGTTCAGCTTGTGGTTGGCCGTGTGGCTGTGTTCGTGGTTTCGTCGGCTAGGATGGACTATCCGACCTTGGGGTCGGGGTTGTGAAGAGAGTCGGCCTGTGTGTTCTTCCTGGTTAACCATCGTCTGGTTTGGGTCTCCGTCGTTGGGTCGTATCGACTTGGTTGTAGTGTGGCTCCCGCTGTTGCTCTTTACTTGTTGTTCCTACGTCATGCCTACTTACAACTTCTTTTACTGTTGTTACTGTAGTTAACACTTTCGTTGTATTGGGGTTTCGTGGGAACCCTACTGAGCCTTTGCGATGAGGCTCACCCCCTACTTTTCAGGTGCGGCATCCTTCTCAGAGTGGAGCGATTTGGTTGGAGGTTTCGTAGTTGCCACCTTGCCAGGTTTCCAGGCGGTGCCCGGGACAGTGTACATTCTCTTGCCTTGACTGTACTTGTGGACTGGACTTTGTAGTTATTTAATTGTTATAAAATGTTAATTAGTTCCTATTAGAACTGTAAATTAATTAGATAGATTTGCTTTACCGCTATTGTTAGAATTTCAATGCATAACCACACTAACCCTTAACCCTTCCGAGTCTCCCGACTCGTGGGTGGCGGCGCAGGATCCAAATGGTATCGGGCTTGTCTCGGTATCCGAATCTTGGGTCGTTACAAGAGCCAACGATCCACTAGAAAAGCCCTGAACAAAGAGCCCTCGAAGAGCGATTGCCCAGTTCCAGATTCCTCGGAGAGAACAGAGTGATCTCAGAATTCTGATACTCTGTTTCGAGGCTTTGGGTAGGTTCTCGCTATGTCTCATATTCAGGGATCGTTGATCTTTTTCTTTTATGTATGTAATTGGGCGATGATATGAGCCTTGATACCTCTGCCCCTTTTGCTGTTCTGTCATCAATCGGGGGGGATTAAGTCTTCCCCATCCCTTCTTTGCTATTGCCATCGCATATTAGTTTCATTGCTCTATAGGTACTACACTTTTCTAGGGCTAATTGGGTTCCTTTCTTCTTGTGTCTACACTCTTTTGTAGGTCTACAGAGCTTATTACACGAGACCCAACTCTTCTGGACGGCCAGGAGGGGTGGAGATCTGAGTTCCACATCACACTTTTCTGGGTGCGCTTAGCGGTCGTCGCTAGACCATTTGGGTTCCCTTGCAGTCTATCAGCCGACCGTTTTCCTTTGCCTTGCGATCTCCTTAGGACCATTTTTCACGTCTGCACCTGGTTTTTCTCTCCTGCGGGTGAGTGTGCTCCACTCGACTTCTTTCCAAGGTACGTAGTGTAGTTTTGCTGTATTATTTACTTTGGTGGTGATCACATCTTTCTTCTTTGGGCATTTGTCATCATATTCTTTCATCTCTTCTTATTTCCTTTGCTCTTTTAGTTGCTCCACACCCACGGTGTGTGTTTGCTTTATTCATTCCTTTGCTCCACGCCCATGGCGTGTGTTTAGTTCTTTCTTTTATCTTATTTTACACTATTGAGATGACATACCCACATGCTCTATGCTTGATGTTGTTGCTTGCTTGAGTTAGCACAAATCACACATCATATCTCCATCTCTCACAACCATCACATCACTTCACATATCTACATCTCGCAAAGAGTTGTATAGAGATTATCAAGAGTTGAATAGAGATTACTTTTAAGAAAATCAACTGCTCCTTTGAGAATTTTAACCTTCATGCCTGATCTCCAAGGCGAACCTTTTCTCCTTATCACCTAGTGTACTCTTACAACATCAGATGAAATTTCAATCCCCTTTTTTGGGGAGGGCAATCAACAAGGACAGGTTCATCCTCATTGCCATCTATTTCTTCGTCGTATTGATCATGCATTTGCAGAGCCCACTCTTGGTATGGCCTTTCGAGTTGCACAAAGTTTACTAGTTTTCCATCCTTAAATATTTCAACAATTGCATTAGTCTCTCTTTAACAAGTCTTATCTCCAAAATCCTTCAAGGCTACAATAAAAGGGTCATGATGTTGCAACTCAATCGTGGTAATATGGGTAACAGAATCTGCCAAAGTATCCACAACAACAATATTGTGAGGTGGTAAATCCAAAAGGGAAGGACCCATTTGCTGGCAACTGAGAATGTAAAATGTTTACATCAAGATATTCTACACCAACTGGTTTTAGTTTTGCTGGCAACCGAGCCCATGCCCCTCCTTGTGTCTCTGTGTGCGAGAGTGAGAGAGGGCAGGAGTAGGGAGAGTGGGCCGAGCCGTGCATATGTCTGTGTGTAAGAGTGAGAGTGACAGAGGGCGGAAGCAGGGAGGGGGGCCTTATTAATTCCATAGGGAATGGACTATTGATTATTTTCACAGGTGCCCTATTTTTAAATGGCTCACCGTGTTGACTGGAATGCGATGTAACAAACTGTTGCTAGTCTTACCCAGGCCTTGCAGAATATGGCCCAAGCTGACGCGGGGGCCGGTGCTGGTGACTTGCATCGCCACTTTCGAAGCTTAAATCCCCCATAATTTTTTGGCTCATCTAATCCCGATGAAGCAGAGAACTGGATAGATGAAATGGAAAGAATCTTTAATGTCATGTAATGTGCGGATCAAGAAAAGGTCCGTCTGGCCACTTTTCAGTTTAATAAAGATGCACGTACTTGGTGGAAGGCCACCTTGACACAACCTCAAAACGCTCAGCCCACATGGAACGAGTTTCTTACACTCTTCCGAGCGAAGTATTTTTTCGAGCACATTAAGGAGCGGAAGGCCATGGAATTTGCCTCCCTAAGGCAAGGAATGATGTCCGTGGTGGAGTATGAACTTCAATTCTCTTGTCTGGCCCCTTATGCTGAACATCTAGTAAGTACGCACCTACTAAAGGCCAATCACTTTATGGATGGTCTAAGGCCCAGCTTTATTCAATAACTCGGTTCACAAGGTATCCGCACCTATACGAAAATGGTCCAACAGGCAGATTTATGTGAAAGGACCTTAGAGAAGATAGAGAAACCTCGAGGTAGGAAAGAAGAGTCAAGCCAAAAACATGATAGGTGAGAGGAGAAAGAGGTAAATCATAACGAATCCCATCGCAATAAGAGGTCCCACAATGGGAACGGTAATGGTAAACAAAATGGTAATGGAAAAAGGAATGGCAATGGCAATGGTAATGGTAATGGTAATGGCAAAAGAGTTAAAGGGGAAGAGGAGAAGGAGGTCATGGCGGCTTGTTCATTTTGTGAAAAGTTCGGGCACTCGATCGAAGAGTGCTGGAAGCATCTCAACGCTTGTCTCAAATGTGGGAGCAAGGAGCATCGCTTGCCCATGTGTCCTCTCCAAAAGGAAACTCCTTCAAAGGATAACAAAGGACACGGGCGATGAGGCCGACTAAACGCCATCACGGACGAGGAGGGTAAAGCGATTGAAGGTACCATCTGGACCAAATCACATTTAGCATTGCTTTAATTATTAGTGAGAATAATTAGCCATAATTAAAAGCACACTCTCTATAAAACGCATGTAATGAATTTGGGGACCAAATTCTTCTAAGTGGGGGAGGGTGTAGCACCCCAGATTTTTTAAAGAAAATTTTTAGGTATTTGCGTCAAAAATACACTAATTCAGAAAAATATGTAAAAATAGTCGAAATGATCCCCTCAAGGAGTACATCGCTCAATTCATTTGGAATAAATAGTAAGAATCCTATTTAGAATAAAACAAGTAAATAATGCCCCCTTCATAGGCATCAATTATGAAAATGGAGCATTTCCACCCATGCGTCAATTGAGAAATATAACGCCCCAGACATAGTCGCCAATTAAAGAGCGCCCCTTTACAAGGCACCATTTCTCTGAGAATCATAAAACAGAAACCGCTTGTCGTTTTCTATTCGAACCAGGAATCTTATGGGGTAAGCTCACAGAAGGAAAGGATTAAGATGGGAAGTCCTAAACCCAGCCAAACTCTAACCAGTTAAGGGATTCTAAAGCCTATAAATATCCTTGCCCTTCACCCGTAAGACTCTGTTCGTCAATTTCTGCCAAGCCACGGTAAGGAAGTATCTTCCTTAACGTATTCTATTCCTTCCTACTCTTTCTTATTTTTTCTTCCTTCCTGTGAGATGTAGGAACTCCGGTGATTAGTTGACCTCTACAATCTTCCTCGCCTGCAAAAGCTTCTTTGGCGTGAAGCTTCTTCTTCCTGTAGCTTGGGTTACTGCCGTGTCTCCTTCTTGCTGGTCACTGTTTGCTGCTACTCTGTCGCAAAACAGGGTGTCGTATTCCTATTCTCAAACACCCAGCTTGTCACCCAGTCCAACATCCCATCAGGTAGGTTCTAAACTTCAAATACTAGACCAAATTATAATTAAGAAGCATGCATACATATAGCTAGTATTGTTCCCAGTATACTGTTTTTCTCGTTCCTATTTTTGAATAAATAACGACCTGAAGAAAGGCATTATTTTATGTTATTCGCGACTTTCTTAAAGGCGTTAATTAATGGACCCCTACCTTTGTGTCGCTATTTTCGTTAGATAATCTGTAATTTAACGCCTTATCCATATGACGTTATTTAACTAACGACCTAGTTTAAGGCGTCATTTATATCAGCATTTAATAATTCAATGCACTTTCAAAAATTTAATAACTTGAATGTTTGATAGTTAAATTCCTGCATGACTATGTTCCTGACATCATGAGATTTTTCCCTTCTTGATCATGCTTCTGGTATCTTGATTGTATTCTGTTATAAATATTGCTACTGTTCATGGCCATACACTGTATAACTGAATTAACGCCCTGGACTAAGGCGTTACCTTTATAATTAACGCCTTAATGATTGGAGTCATTTCCTAGAAAATAAATTTTAATATAGTCTTCTGGAAAATGTGAATCAGCGACAGTTTCCACTATCGTCATTATATTGAATAGCGACCCTAACTAGGGTGCGATTTATAAAATTACTAGAATATTAATTTTTTGGAAATTATAATAATATGGAATTAACGACAGAATGACTCTCTCTTGCTCTGCACGCTACTCTACTCTTCTTCCTTCTTCTCATGCCCTTTTTTCATTTCTTTTTCCACCCCTTAGCCTGGATGAGGAGGGTCCCTATTTATAGGCAAACAGGGGCTCCTGAAGCTTGATTCTAGCCTGTCCTTTTTGGCGCGAATCCTATGGTCCCCCACCAGATATCCATGAGGGCACGTGAAGGGAACGTTCCTGCCAAAATATCTTCTGGAGGAGAGTCAACCACGTGTCAGGAATTAAGGTTGTAATGATATACATGGCAGAATATTGACTGTCCTCCCTGCTTTGGTTCTCATGTTAACAGTATGGTTCTTTAAGTCATACGTGAGATTATTTCCTTCATGCGATCCAGGTGTTCGATCCTGGTTGCTTAAGCCTTAAATCCTTGTCAGTAAGATAGAGGACATTTCATCAAACACATCGTCAGCATGAGAGAATATTCAATATGCATCGCCCTATGTAAGAGGCATATATGCTTTGACCTTGAATGCTATAGGAGACATAAATGAGCATCGACCTGAATGGACATCATGCATATACATGCACAGACCTTGTATGCAACAATGAATCATATGCTTCGACCTTATGGCACCATGTGCATAGACCTTAAGCATGCATAAACTTGTGCGTGTGCAGACTTAAGGACATGCATCGACCTTATATGGATATATGCTCAAACATGAGTGAATGTGCTTCGACTTCAAGAGCATGTGCTCTTGACTTGATGCCTTCATATGCACTAACTACAATAGAGGTGCTCCAACTTGTCTTAGTAAGACAGCAGTAGATGCACCAACTTGTCAGACTGAGGTAGTGCATATGCACTAACTTGTGTGAAGGTGCTCAGACCTTCATGCTATGAAAAATGCGAATGTGCACCGACCTTATGTGAAGGTGCTCTGACCTTATGCTGCACACATTGAACATATGCTCAGACTTGGATGAATATGCTCTGACCTTTAAAATGCATGTGTGCAGACTTAAGTGCATGTGCTCAGACCGTATGCATGCAATATGTAGACCTTACCAAGCACATTGGGAAATGTGCATCGACCTTGGTGTGCCAGATGTAAGATGTGCTTCGACTTTAGGAGCATGTGCTCTGACTTTAGTTGCCATTATTGGCATGTGAACTGACTTTGGTCCATACATGTAATGACCCGGATCACGGATACCAGATATACCGGATAGGACTATCGAGTACACCTGATACCGCTTGGAACCCGCGAGGCCTCGCAAGAGCAGTAAAGCTCCTAAAGGGATAAAAGGACTATCGTGTAGTACATTGAACTGACAGATATAACAAATAGCAATTAAATTTCATTAGATCGCCCAAGAGGTTGAAGGCACGAATAAAGGCCATACGATGTTTGTCCTTCGGGTGGTCCATTCTGTAGTTTCGATAATGGTCAAAATCAAAGCAACTGCTATCTGACAATGTTAACCACCCAGAATCCATCGTGTCTATCTCTGAGTCAGAGGATTCAGTTACTGTTGCCACACGAGCTCGCCCTTTGCCTAGCTCGTGGATGTTCTGCCAAGTCACTATCGGACCTGCCGAACCCCTGGACGAGTCAACTGCAAAGCGATCTGCTGAAGCCATCTCTATGCCTGCGGAATAAAAAGAAGATTAAATAAGGAAAATATTCTTATCAGTGAAATTTTTCTAAAGAAATTTCGACAGAATCTCCCCTTAGTCGGGAGCATGCTGAAGTCAAGAGGGGAACACATCCACACGCCAAGGTGGCACGGTCCCTAAAAACAAGTCATAGGTGATACACCTAAACCAAGTGGACACCGGAGGATGGTAGTTTCGAGGACTGGCCTATAAAGAACCTCCCCAGAGCCAAGAAATTAGAAGAAGAATGCTTGCCGCTGCATCCTCACTGGCGGGCTACCATGACCGAAGAACAACAAAGAAGAAGAGCTTTGCCACCCTCGTCCTCACCGCGTGCAAAGGGGGAAGAAGAAAGAAGGAAAAGCCCACCGTAGTCATCACTCTGGACTTCAAAAACCCCTTAGATAGGTTTAAAAGAGGGACAGGGGAGATGGATCGGTGCCCGCCCGTGCCGATCCACCGCCCCACTTTAGTGAGGCGTCACCAACCCACCAGCCTGTAAAGCGGCAAGCGGTACCGACTCACCCACGGCACTGACTCACCCATGCACCCCACGGCACCAACTCAAGCAACACCGCCTCGATCACAGTCAAAATGCAGTCCCGAACCATCTTGGTCAATGCATACGAGCCCAGTGCCGACTCACCCGAACAGTGGCCTGGTGCCGACTCACAGCTCGATGATCGACTCAACCTCGCAGCACCAACTCATCAAGTGGCCCCCACTTTTTGATGGCCTTAATGAAATGAACACATCCGCAGGCCCCGCACTGCTTGTCCCTAGCTCGCGACACCCACGGCTGGGGGGCATTTGTTGGCACCCGAAATATAATTAATGGCAATCACGCCTCAATGATAAAGGAATGTGGCCCGCCATAGTGCAAAGCCAAAGAAAATCAATGCACAAGGGTCCTCTTGGATAGCTGAAGCTTTAGGTCATCTGACGAGAGCGTCAGGGACTTCACCCCAGGGTAGTAGCAAGAAATCCACAACAAATCGGTAGTGCCTTTCGGCCTACCCAATGAACCGGTATTGAGTCAGTCGTGTCGATCAAACCTCATCCGTCATTCGGTCAGGGCGAGAATGTACTTAGTGGTCTACCACCTGATAAGAAACCCTCCCGAGGTGAAGAGACATCCCTGACTCCTCAGGATAAGGTGCCGAAGGCCATGTCAGCAAAATACCCGAATAACCCGATTAGGGCACACCTTGCTATCGGAAAGGCCCGTAAGCAGACGGGGAAATCGCCCAGCTAGGGAGAAAGTGCTTCGAGTGGTGGGTCACTCACTAAGGACGCCTCGCATGTGTGCAGAGCAGGTCTGGTAGCACAAATCACAGTGTCGATGGCCGAATTAGTAGAAAATCTAGGTAATCCGATCAGCATACGTGGAATGCCGAAATGGGCTGTAAGTGGCTGAAAAGTCATCCAGTTAGGGCGAAGATGCTTCGAGGGATAGCCCACTCGATGAAGATGCTTTGCATACCCATGAAATGGAGTTGGAGGCACAAATCACAGTGCCGATGGCCGAATCAATAGAAAATCTGAGTAATCAGATCAGAACATGCCGAATGCCAGAATAGGCCGTAAGCGGCCAAAAAGTCATCCAGTCAGGGTGAAAATACTTTGATGGATAGTCCACTCGATGAAGAAGCTCCTCATGTCATCAAAGAAGGCCTGGTAGAACAAGTCGCAGTGCCGAAAGTCGAATTAGAAAACCCAAGCAATCCGATACGAGTTCGGTACACATCAGGAATCACTTAGAATCACAAATCGGGTTTGGAAACCAAGAAATCTACACTCCGAGGCTGCCACATCGAACCCTAGGTAGCACCGAATGTCAGACTTCCATCAGGGTTAGTTCCGAGGCAGCAAACAAGAAATTATGAAAATGCCCCTAGGTGAGTCGGCTCCCCGCAAGCGAGTCGGCGCTCCTCCCCTGCCTTAGTGATTCGACACTCGTGAGTCAGCACCTCCTTTCCTGGATTGGTGCCCTTTCTCCTGGCGAGTCGGCGCAGAACCCACGCAAAAGGTGGGGCGGTGAGTCAACGGAGCACTCCCTATCCCGTTGCCCGTCCGATGCCCTATTTTGTGATAAGAGGGCCGTACCTTCGAGCACAAGAAAAAAAAGAGACAGAGAGACAGAAGAGGCAGCACATGAGGGAGACGAAGAGAAACATAGGGAGAAGGAAAGAAGTTGTAGCAATCTCCTAGGTAGGTCTGGTCCTAGAAGAGCCCAACGGTCCACTCCTTCTGCTTTCCCTCCATCTTTCATTTCTTTTCATTTCGTTAAGCTCATGTACTCCCTCTCATCGTGATCGAATGAAATAAACATTATTATCTCTATATTGAGTTATTAGGTTACTTGTCATCTCCCTCTATTTGCTATTCTTTTTTTTTCTTTGCTTTCTCAATCGATTCCCATCAGACTGGTCTCTCCGCCAAGGCAATGGGAGTGACGATCCAGATGTGAGGAGGCCTTTTGAGGGCTACATCCCCATTAATGATCCATTGATCATTTAGTGTCATGGTTCTCTACTCTAGGTATGGCACCCTGAATGGCCACTGGCCATGCCCGCAGGGCAATAGCAAAGTCCCCTCCCCGGGATCACATGGTGTTTGTGAGTCTTTCCTAATCGATGTTTGGGCCAGGGTATCGGAGGCTACTGTTTCATCGATGAATCCCTCTCTTTCACTAATCAAGGAGATAGCCATCTGCCCTTTTCACCTCCCTTCTTAGGTTGTAAGGGCAATGGTGAACTCTGAAGTTAGTCTCACCGTCGGCGCTGTTTGTTTCATCCGCTCTATTTTATCTTTGAAGGTGGTGATATGAGAGCCCCGGGTGTTCGTCAAATTGCCACGGAGGGATTTCTGCTTCCCCCCAGATGGTGGCCGCTGTGTGCTCACTCTTTCCTTCGAGCGGTTGATGGCCCACTCATGGGACTGCATATGCAACTCATCGCTACCTCCTTATTCTATTTTCCCATGTCTATTGACCGAATTTTCAAAGTCATCTATCACACCAGTGGTCTGTGCACCTCAGGTCACGGGAGAGCCACAGGTCTGCTGCCTTTGATAGCATGTCTTGAGCTCTCTCTTGTCCAAAATGAAGGCCACGATTTGCCTGATGTTTTAACTGTCCGACAGTAGACTCGTCTATTTGCCACTGGGGAGGGGATACATTCCCAATTCGACGTTTCTCGTTCGAAGTTTCAGACCACTCTGACTCTCAGGGGCGTGCCCTTCAATGGCACAACCTTCTTGAGACTTCTACCCTTAGGGTGTATAATGAGCATCTCTTGAGTGACAACACCGAAGACCCCTTGGTTCGAAGCTTTGGCCCTAGATCAATGGAGCCCTTAGTAGGCTAGTCCTGGAACTTTTCACTCTTTCCTAGATAAGGATGCAAGGGCTTCCTGAATAGATCTGGGCTCTTCATCATCTATGGGCTCACAAATAATTACCTCGTCTTCAATTTCGAAGAATCGACGTAGCACAAGCCCACGCTTATTGCGACGTAATGAGTCTTGATTTTCTAGTGGTTCTATTGGTGCACTCCCACTAGGCTGATCATCCCTACTATCTTTAGCAGACACAGACTCGGGAACGCATTCCCTCCCTGCGTTAGGAGATGGTGGGAGATCAGATGTGTTGTCCCGCTGAATTGGCAATCAAGAGGGGGTGAATTGGTTGCCGACAAATTAAACATTGAACGGCCTAGCGACAGGAATTATAATTAACTATGATGCAAAAACGGATCAAGGCTGACCAGATAGAAGTAGATATAGACAAGCTTACTTAAGACCCACTAAGATAAACACTCATATGCAGACGATGACAGAGTTAGAGAATGATGATCTATAGAGAGCACAACGCATCACATGAGCTTCACAAGCAGTCGCACGAATAGCAAACCACAGGACACGATAATTTTTAGGTGGTTTGGATGCACCCAAATGTGATCCTACATCCACCCCTCTCAGCTCGAGAGGATTCCACTAAGAAAGATATGCTGCGCAAGGGCAGCGACCACACACACGCGAGGTCGTAGACCTCCAACCACACACAGACGCTCAGGCATCTAACTATTCAAACACACAGAGATTAAATCTCTGAACCCACACACACGAGTGTCTTGATGATATACTAAAAATAAGTTCAGATATACAATAATCCACTAGAGATGATCAAGACAAATAAGGAATAAGCTCCCCCTTTCTGCTGTATCGGTTGGGTTGGAGTGTTTTCACGAGCGACTGATGAATCTCCCAGTTGAAGAAGGATAGAGGTGATGATGTTTGCACTCAGATGAAAAGCTTGGCAGATGGGATGCCTTCGAAACTTGGATGAAGGATCAACGCATCTATGGAGCTTGATTTCTTCCGCTTGGGATGAAGCTTTCTCTCTTCAACATGTTCAGCCGCTGCGTTCCCTCAACTCTGGTCGTTCACCTTGTGCTGCCCTTTCTTATCCTCTTTTTGTGTGTCCAGTGGATGCCCTAATCAAGTCCAATTTATAAGTCCGATGAAGATGCTCTGACCTGGACAGAAATCTGATTATTCTCATCAATCATTGGCCCTCCAGAGCTGACTTGGCATTTCCATCATCGAATGTAGCAAACTTACGTTTAGAGCATAAAACATGGGTTAGCATGATGTATTGGGTTTTCTTCAAGGGTGGTGGTTGAGGAATGGCCTTGGAAGTCTTGTTCTGGGGTTTGGGACTCAGATCGCTCGTCTGAAAATCGATCTGGATCGACCAACCCAAGCCGATCCCTGATAGATCCTGACCTGGCCGTGTTTCTGAGGTTTTTGTATTCTTACATTACTTGACAAAGGGGTTATGTATAATTTTTACAACTTTACCTTTCCCCAACCTTTCGAGGCATCTTTTTCTTTCTTGTTTTTGCAGCTTTGCAGGCTGCAGCTGTGACTTGGAGCAGAACGAGGAGGTGGAGGATGCTGCCTTGCCGGTGGCCAATGGCCTTGGGACGGGAGGAGGTGGTGGATGGTGGTGGAGGAGAATGTGGTGGTCGACAGCGGTGATGGCTACAGCAGAGAGAGGTGGTGGGTGTCGATTGTGACCGTGAACAGGTAACTGCCCCCCCCCCATCCCCTTGTTCACTTCTTTTCTTCTCCTTCTTCTTCTTCACCCCGATTTGTCGTCTTCATCTTTCCTTCTTCTTTTCACCCCTTTTTTTGATGTTGAACGGGAAAGGATAGGTGGAACCTTGCTGGGATTGGGCCAAAACGGTCGATCCTGGCATGAGATCGGCCGATCCATACTGATCTCAAACTGATCAACTCAACCCACCCATTCCCCAGTAAGAATCGGTGTCGGGGGGTCGGGGTCGGATCATTTTTAGCCAAACCAATCGGCCCAATCCAATTCGCCCTTGCTTGGTGTGGGTGTGAACAAGAGCAAATTGTTCATGACCTTTATATCATGCATTGCTTGTTGCCAATATAAAAGTGCCTCCAAAGGAACAGCTGCTCAAAGGTTTAGAAGTTGTATTGTTGGACAGTTAAAAAGTCAACTTAGTGATCTTCCCCAGCTTCTAGCTTAAGGTCACTTCGGCACCAAATTTATGTAAAAACCAACCACCAGAGGAGAGGCAAATGAAAACTCGGGTAATGGTCTCACTTTACAGATATTCATGTTAAGTCAACTTCACCACCATCAATTAGATTATTGTCTTCTTGGGGAGAGGGATTCCAAAATATTCAACTGAAGGATACTGTCTTCATCTTTATGGTAGATAGTCTCTCTTTGATGTAGAAGAGAGACTCAACAGTTATTCAAGATGATTGCATAGACTTTCTATTGACTGGGGAAGAAAACCAATTGAATATTTTTCCAATGTTCACACCAATTCTCTATGAAAGGCACCATATTTTATTCTTCAGAAGCCTACGCTCTAGTGATAGACTGGTTCTCGATCCCTTACATGCAGCAAAATGCCTATTTGGGAAACATCTATCTCAAGGACAAATGCTTAACAGGTCTTGCTAGTCACATTGGACAATGAAGTTCAACGTGACCAACTAACTCTTCCTTTAAGTTTGCAATAACTCCAAATCAGTGCAGAACTGGCTAATGGTATAGAAGAAGAAGTTGTAGATCTCAAAAAATTAAACAACTTTAGTGAAGGGCACATTTTCAATAGAGAAAAGGAAGGAGATAGAAAAGGGTCACGTTCAGGACTGCATAGTGAAAGAGAGCCAAATGCTTGATGGAAGCCGGCCTAAATGGGCCGTAAGTCGAATTGGAAGGTTGGAAAAGACCTAAAATTGAGGAAACAACTCCCAGGGCTCAATGGAATCATGATCTCCAAGGCTCAAAGGGAACGGAATAATAAAATGGACTCGAAATCCATCCAAGGAAGGCTCCAAAATAATGATTAATTTGAGACATCAAAAATGATGAATAAGAGAAATAACACAAGTTGCGGGCTAAAAACGGGTGTCAAGAATAGGGACTCCATGCAATCTGACCATCTCCTTGATATGCAAGGCAGCAAGTACATCAACTGACCATCGGCTCTTGGTGGGCAAGAAATGAGCCAATTTAGTTAGACGGTCGATAATTACCCAAATTCCATCATGTCTGCCTCTAGACTTTGGCAAACCCATGATAAAGTCCATGCCAATGTCTTCCCACTTCCACTTGGGAATATCTAGGGGATGTAATTTTTCAGCTGGTTTCTGATGTTCCGCCTTCACTTGTTGGCATGCCAGACAGCGAGATACGAAGTCTGCTACCTCCCTCTTCATATTTGTCCACCAGAAAGTTCTTTCAAGTCTTGGTACATCTTAGTGGCTCCAGGGTGAATTATGTACCTCGATCGATGAGCTTCTTCAAGAACCTTCTTCTTTAACTCGGGACAGTCGGGCACACATATCTGTTCATGGAATAGTAATCTACCATCAGGTGCCATCTTGAAATCAAGTCTCTCGTCTAGCTTGTCCTTTATTTCCATCAGTGTAGGATCTTCTTCTTGTAGCTTCTTAATTTCAGGTAAAAAATGTAGATGTAGACTTATATGGGATATAATAATGCACCCCTTCTTCTCATCTGTGCTTATATTGAGTTCAGAGAATTTCTCCAGCAACTTTCATTCTTGAATCATACAATTGGCCAATATTGCTCTTGACTTTCGACTAAGGGCATCAGCTATGGAATTACCCTTACCAGGATGGTATTATATAATGAAGTTGAAATCCTTGAGATATTCGAGCCAACGCCTTTGCTGCATGTTTAGCTCTTTTTGGGAGAATAAATACTTGAGGCTTTTGTGATCGGAGTATATAGTGAATCATTCTCCACAGAGATAGTGTCTCTAGATCTTCAAGACAAATACCACCGTGGCTAGCTCTAAATCATGCACTGGGTAGTTCTCTTCGTGCTTCTCAACAGAGCAGTATGGATGCAGTGAGTTTTGGTTTTCACTGCTTATTCCTCGAGTACAAATAGACAGCGCCAAGTTTGATGCTTTTGCTCATCTGGGATATCTAGCAATACCAAAATTTTTCTCATCTACATGTCATCAACTACAACCCATCGACCATGTCGCTGTTCCCATTCAGCTCTTCCATATTAGAAGATCTACAGGTGAAATAGAAGACAGAACTCATCATGGAATCCACCAGAACCACGAATGAGTACATGAGAACCAGGAGGGGCCCTTCCCATATCCTCGAAGACCCGTCTCCATAGCTCAAGGTCTTTACCCTGTGCTCAAATAGCCCTTCCACGAAAGCCATCCCGATGGTCGAACCCAGAAAGATCAAGAGCCCAGTTCGAGTCTGCCCCCTTACCAGACAGATGGACCGCAACAATGCTTCCAACCCGGACCTCTCTTCCAGGACAGAGATAACACCAGCAAGATTGCAGACAATTATGGTGTGAGCATACATGGCGGAGAATGCCAGTACAGCCAGCAGAGCGGGATAGATTATCACTTCCGGAGGGTAGCCCATCAGAGCAAACGCGTTGCAGACGATAATAATTATGAAGAGGAAGAGCCCCAGGCAGCTCAGTATTGCCCCACACACCCACAGGTACGTGGAGAGGAGCCGCCTCCAGACCCTGCGTACCAGCACCCAGAATTCGTGCGCGACAACCCTCTTCCCGGCGTAGCAGCACGCGACGGAGTAGGTGACGGCGGCCCGCGCGAGGAGCAGCGACGTGAGGAGCAGCGGGAAGCACCCTGCCGCGGACAGCAGCGCGCCCGTCAGGTGGTGGCACACCTGCTTGACGAAATGCGTCAGCGGCAGCCCGCTGGACGCGGCCACGAGGGCGAGGCGACGCGCGAGCGCCCCGACGAGGGCCCGGCTGACGAAGGCGTCCGAAAGGAGGGCGGCGGAGACGGGGCAGACCAGGAGGGCCAGGATCGCGGCGAAGGTGGGGGCGTCCCGGCGGAGGATCCGCACGGTTTCGCGGAGGATCTCCAGGGCGTTCATGGACGGCACGACGCCGAGCGCCGCCGTGAGCTCCAGCGCCCCGAGGGCCGCGTCCCCCTTCTGTTCCTTGGAGCCCATCATGCCCCCGAACTCCTCCGGGCAAAATTGCTATCTTGTATCTACCTATGCAGCTATCCCGGGGAGGGAGATCTCCGTCCCCACCATGGCGAAGCTCCCCGGGGGGAAGAGCAGATCTGGGTGGAAGTGGCAGGGGAAGAAGGCGGGCAATGGCGTGGATCTGGAGGAGGGGGGCACTCTGCGGGGAACGTGGGAGCTCCTCACCTGGCCGCGGCCCGAGAAGGAGGAAAACCCTTGATTAATTGACAAGATAAAGAGCCGCTAACACTGAATAAGTGTACAAGTGTTTGCGAATTGCAAGATGGTACTATGCATTGTAGGCTCTAAACATATGTACAAGCATGCAATATAATTATGTTTATTAACCAGACCCCCAGTATGTGGCAAAGAATATAGGTTCAAAGACCACCATCACGCATAGTGAGAGCTTTCAGCCAGACCTGATCTGACCTTCCACAAATCACCATTTGACATATCGGGAGATCGGGATAGGCAGGCATGCGATGAAATAATGATGCATATAATGATACATATATATATTATATATATTTAGGTGTGTATGCAAATAGATATGTAGGAATTAGAAAAATGAATCATCAAAGAGACTTGATATTGATTCTATTATTAGCCCTGTTGTTTATTCAAAGCATGACTCTAGATCAGACATTTGAAGAGCTTTCAAATTGTTTGTCAGGGATGGAGTCGACTCTGGGCTCAGAAGAGATCAACTTGGGTGAAAGAGTGGTGGATCTCCACCTGAAGGAAGTGTATCGGCACTGGAGGGAGAGTGGTGTGGAGAGTTGGCACCTTTTAAAAGGAATGGGTGCATTGGGTCAGCGCGACCCATGGTGAGTCGGTGCCTTTAAGAAAGGCAGGTGGACCAGAAGAGAGTGGATCGGCGCCAGTGGTGCCGACCCACGGGGCTGGCTGCCGACTCAGTTCCTATGAAGGGAAGTGGTGCCGACTCACAGGATTTTTGAAGGGGAATCCAATCTTTTGGTCATGGAGTCGACCTGGGTAGCCTTAAGGTCGATGTAGGGAAGCCTTGGCATGGGTTGGAATTATTAGGGAAGCTGGTTGAGGGGGATTGACCAAAGTCAAATGTCCAGGGGACATTATTGATTAGTGTTATTATATTACTCACCCTGATCTTAGAGGGGTAAATGAGGCTTGACAATTACCCTGTGCTTATTATGTTAGAATTCATATTGCTCTTAGTTTCATAGTTCGTCATCCGTGCGAGGTTCCTACTCGAGCACGGGTATACAGAGTTTGCAAACTTCTTATGTATAGCACCCGGTTGAGAACTGGGAAATGGCCGCTCAAGCTGTTCATATAACATCATTCAAACCTAAGTATTAACCTTAAACTCAGTTCAGATTAGAGCAGAAGACATTTAATCGAGTCAAACAGTCAGAGAAAATCTACGCAGCATCTCCCCTTCACTCAGGGGATCATAAGGGGGTAAAATTGAGCTCACACACGGAGGATCCCTGAGTAAGACTCATAATTACTGAGAGGCCGAACACGATGATCTCATGACCCAAATTGGATGTGGAACGAACTACTTCCCTACCATGCCAAGGGAAAAGGGCTCATGGAGTAGTTCTACCTCCTCGAGATAGGCCATGTCGCCAGGGGAGAGAACGCCCAAGCCGATGCATTGGCAAAATTGGCAAGCTCGCTAGCAATCCCGTCGGACGGGTCGCTCAACATCCGAGTGATCAACCAGCGCCAGGTGACTAGCATGGTAGAAGAGGAACTAGAGGAAGAAGAGGAACTAGAAGTTGCCACAGCGGAAGCCGCCAGCCTACCTGACTAGAGGGTCCCCTGCATGCAGTGGTTCAAATACCAGCAATTGCCCATACAAAGGGAAGAGAAGATCAGATTGATCAAGATAAAGGACTCTTATGAGCTCCGAAACAGAATCTTATTTTGAATCATGGCCGATGCCAGATAGAAGCTACTCCTCCGATGCTTGTCCATTGAAGAAGCCCGGGGAGTCATGAAAGAGGTTCACGCCGGGGCAATCGGTGCACATCAGGCGGGGCCGAAAATGAAAATTGAAGTAAAGAAGCTCGGCTACTACTGGCCGACAATGTTCGATGACTATTGTAAATACGTTAAGTCATGTCAGAAGTGCCAGGAGCATGCCATAATACCCAGGAGGCCACCCGTGCCATTGCATCCTACGGTGCCTAGCTGGCCGTTTGCCCAATGGGGAACAGACGTCGTGGGCCCATTGCCCGCCTCATCCACGGGTTGCAAGTACATCCTGGCAGTAATCGATTATTTCTCCCGCTGGGCAGAGGCTGTCGCCTTGAGGGAGGTCACCGGGGAAATCGTCGCCAGATTTATCCGTCGTAATATCATATTCTGGTTCGACACCCCCGACCGAATTGTCTCAGATAACGGCAGCCACTTCCGTAACTAGAAGGTCTACCCGCTGGCAGAAAAATATAAGATTGACTGGAGGACATCAACTCCCTACAACCCACAGGCCAACGGTCTGGTCGAAGCCTTCAACAAAACTCTTTGTACTCTCATGGCCAAGATCGTTGGCTCCAACAAGAAGGACTGGGAGGATAAGATGTACGAGGCGCTATGGGCGTACCGGATAGTGTACAAGACCCCAACGGGCTGCTCACCTTTCTCCTTAGTGTACGGCTCGGAAGTAATTGTCCCCATCGAGTTGGAGATACCCTCCCTCAGGGTCACCATCCAGCACAAGCTAGTCCCCGAGGGACAGACAAATGCCGAGCGAAGGCTCGAAGAGCTCTTCAGCCTGGAGGGAAAGCGGCTCCGAGCCCAGTAGAATATTCAGGTCTATCAGGCCCGAATAGCCCGCGCCTTCGACAAGCTTGTCAGAGAGCGCAAATTTATGAAAGGTGACCTCATCATGGTCGTGATGGGAAAGTTTTCAGAAAATAATCTGAACTAGAAGATGCTACAGACTCACGCCTTCACGTCCCAAGACAAGTGAGGAAGGAGGAGAAGGAAAGCATCACAGCCAGGGTATGCCCCTGTCGACTCCATTCATCTTGATATCATTCATACATTTTCATCATGAAATCTTGACGGGTTATGAATCCCAAAGAGAGAAAATTACATCATCTTCGGACAATAACTGAAAGCATGAAATCCAGACGGGTTGTGAATCTCAAAGAGAGAAAATTACATCATCTTCAGACAATGACTGAAAGCAGAAATCGAAGAAGAGAAATAAACACAAGAGTAGGAGAAGAAATATAGCCCAGCACGGCCTTGGACGACGGACTCCTACCTTGAACAACTGAGATAATTTCCCCACAGGCTCTCACTCTCAGTAAGCTCTCTGCTCTTCCCTCCTTCTTTTCTTCTATCCACTGGGTGAACTCTTTGTATTCTTCTCTTTTGTCTGTGTCTTCTACTTGGATCTCTCCATCTCGTCTCTTCTATTTCGAAGACTAGGGTTTATATAAGGAGGAGACCCTCCTTCACTTGGCGCCGCATCCTCTCGGGGTGGCATATCATCGGTGCGTCATACGTCTCAGTCTCACCTTCAATCAGTGCACTTTCTGTGGAGTCTTATTGGGCTTGGGCCCCTTCACTCCATGGATCTGGCGTCGCTCAAGAATTTGAACTCATGGGCCCTTCTAGTTGGCCATGTAGGGCTTTTTAAAACAATTATTCCTTTTCCCTTGGCTGCTCATTTGGTATCTTGTATCCATGGCGTGTGAAGTCATGTGAATCCCTTCTTTTTGAGCATCAAAATATTCTGAAGATCCTTTTCATCAGGTAGATGATTTCCTGGGGCTTGACATAGTCTTAATCAGCCTGACCATCTGAACGACAGCAGTGCTGGACAGCAGCTTTGGCCAGAAATGGCTTCAGTAAGATAGAGTGTTGAGTGGTAACAGATCTTCTTGTATTCTGATTGGTATAATTTTCAGGGATATCATTAGAGCATCCTCTTTATTGAAGGCCCTAGGGTTTCTTTGGCTTCTTCCTTTTATGCTTGTACATATTTTAGGTGTCAACAAATGCCCCCCACCAGCAGGTGACGTGAGTGACGGATGAGCGGCATGGGGCCTGCGGGTGTATCCTTCAGTTTTTGAATACATCTTCTTGGTCTGTCTGTCTAGCTTGGAATCTTCTCTCTTTTTTATCATTTCAGCATCTCATAGGTGTCTTCTTGGGGCTAGTTCTGGACCGCCGAGTCTTGAAGGACCAGTATTCCAGCTTCATGGGTTACATTCTCATCCCGGCGCCGTGGGTCTGTGAATATGGAAGTGAAAGTGGGTGTGGATATGGATGTGTATGTGACCAAACAGGATGTACAAATGTGGAAAATAGTCAATATTGAGGGGACATGCTGTCGAAATTTTTGTATAAGTAGTGATAAGACATATTGATATGAAAATTTTAAATTGTTAGGAAAATATGGCTAGACTTGATCATTCACGGAGGTGTTCCTTACTCCATGGAGGTACTCATGCACATCCTGGGTGATGTCTTCTAGTTCATAATCAGGGTAAACCGCGCCTGGCAGTACCCTTGCTTGTACTGGGGGCCCATAGGCGGGTTGACCCTCTCTGGCAATCCTGCCATGACTCTCAACACGTACAACAGTATTCGCCTATTGCCTATAGGCTTGGGCAAATGGTTTGCAAGACACCCTTGCTGGCATCTCTCTCTTCTTTTTTCTTTTCTTTTCTCCCTTCCTAGGCCTGTCAACCTTGACAGATCCTAGCTAAGTTCTCACTAGGCCTCAAATTAATTTGGGCACCCAGACTTGCTTGGTCTTGCATGGTCTTGGGGCCGATTCATTCTTCGACTGGTGGGCTGCTCCACCATTCTTCTTCTCTATTCTCCCTAGTGCTTGGAAAGAATTGCACACAGGGATGTTCGGGATGATCCGCTCAGGGATCACTTCAGCCCTTCGACCATTCAGGTGGACTCTGACACCCCCGATCAGAACAGACTTACCCGAATTAGAGACCTGGCTCCTGGGAGTAACAGTAGCAGCATTTCTTCGATCCTCTCTTTGGCAGGATGTCAGCTTCTTGCCAGTAGAGCCCATGTCAAAACAGACGTGGTGAACAAACAACCCGCAATCTTGACCGACACGTGGTCAGCAGTAGTTGTTGGCGACCCTGCAGTAACGGATTTGGTGGTAGAAGTCCCCGTGGGTGGAATGTGAACTTCAATGGGCTTGGGCCCCTCAGTCTTTAGTAGATGGACGAAGGCCACCCCCAAGAAGTTGGGGAAGCCCACCACAGGAGGGAAGCTCCTAAATTGCATCAAAACCGCCAGGTAGCCCTCCCTGACGTGGCTTGCAACGACTAGTGGTCCGAAGGAGACAGCCATTGTAATCATTGAAGTATGACCTGCCATTGCAAGTAAAACAATTTAGGATTTCAAGAGGAGGGCGTAAGGCCCCTAATTCCCGACGAAGAGATGAAGGGACATTTCGTCCCACCGAGCATGCCAGACTTTTAGATGTACTTTTGAAACACTCCTTTTTAATTTTTTGTTTATTTATTTATTTAGCTTATTGAGTGCGAGGGCGTGCCAGTCACCTAGGTGACGATTTATTCAGGTTTCGAGACCAGAAATTAGACAGGCCCGGCCTAATGGGCCATAGAATGGGAGCGACCTCTCTACCAACGTGGTCGGTCCACTAAGTACCCACTTTGATGTCCCCATCAGTTGGTTTGTTCATCGGCATTGGTTAAATGCCGAAGCAAAAGAGTTTGTTTATCGACGGGGATGGAAGGTTCGAGTCAAAGGATTAAGAAATGTAGATTTCTAGTGGGGCGTGTGATGAGTGTCCCATTTAGAATTTATAAGGATGAGTGGAGAAAGAAAATTTTAATTACTACATTACTGACTGACCCAAGCGCCCTTTCGGGTTTTCCCTGGAGCCAACCCCCTCTTGCTTTTACCCACATGCCCTTTCAGGTTTTCACATGACGGGCTGCCCAATTTTGCCCGTAGTGCCCTTTCGGGTTTCCACAACAGTCGGGTTGTAGCCTTTTTGCCCTTGTCCAGGATGTCTGAACAAGTCTGGAGGGGCACCTCTATTTTAAGCCCCTCTTTTTTTTAACGAACACAGAAGATGAGAGTGTGACATCGGGTTGACATATGATGCTCGATCCTGAGTGCTTCATTCGTTCGCATGGAGATAACATGCATATTGGCTAGGGCATAATGCCTTGCGCTTGAAGAAGGATATTCGTTGGCAATAAGATAATGCCAATGCAACGAAAATAGTTTAAGCACCGATTCAGACGTAGGGTACGTAATGGCGATAATGTGTAGATATCGGCTAGGGCACAAGGCCTTGTGTCGGAAGAAGGTATATTCATTGGCAAGAAGATAATGCCAATGCAAAGGAAAGAATTTATGCAGCGATTCAGACGTAAGGTCCATAATGGCGATAATGCATAGATATCGGTTAGGGCATGAGGCCTTACATCGGAAGAAGGATATTCGTTGGCAAGAAGATAATGCCAACACAATGAAAAGAGTTTATGCGTCGATTCGGATGTTAGGTCCATAATGGCGATAATGCGTAGATATCAACTAGGGCACGAGGCCTTGTGCCAGAAGAAGGTATATTCATTGGCAAGAAGATAATGCCAACGCAAAGGAAAGAGTTTATGCATTGACTTGGCCGTAAGGTCTGTAATGGCGATAATGCGTAGATATTGGCTAGGGCACGAGGCCTTGCACTGGAAGAAGGATATTCATTGGCAAGAAGATAATGCTAATGCAACGAAAAGAGTTTATGTGTCGATTCAGACGTAGGGTCCGTAATGGCGATAATGCGTAGATATTGGCTAGGGCACGAGGCCTTGCACCGAAAGAAGGTATATTTGTTGGCAAGAAAATAATGCCCATGTAAAGGAAAGAATTTATGTGCCATGCCGATTCGGACATAAGGTCCGTAATGGCGATAATGCGTAGATATCGGCTAGGGCACGAAGCCTTTCGCCAAAGGATGTATATTCATAGGCGCAGGGATAATGCCAGCATAAAGGAAACTCTTTATGCACCAATGCGGATGTAAGGTCCAGCATGGTGGTAGGTATGTCGATGTCGGCTAGGGCATGAAGCCTTTCGTCAAAGGATGTATATTTGCAGGCGTGGGGATAACGCCAGCGTAAAGGAAATGGTTTATGCACCGATACGGATGTAAGGTCCAGCACGGTGGTAGTTATGAAGATGCCAGCTGGGGCTCAAAGCCTTTCACCGAACAAGGAATATTCGTTGGCAAGAATATAACACCAACGCAAAGAAGAAAGGGTTTATGCACCGATGCAGACGTAAGGTCCAGCACGGTGGTAGTTATGAAAATGCCGATTGGGGAATGAAGCTTTTGGCCGAAGGATGCATATTCGCAGGCGCGGGGATAATGCTAACACAAAGGAAAAGGGTTTATACACCGACATGGACGTAAAGTCCAGCACAGTGGTTGTGAAATAGTAGCCTAGTGGGATTATGTTGGGGTTCTCAAGACCCATAGGACTTGTGTATTAGGGCATCACTTGCAACATGGGCCAGCAGGCTCAGGTTGGTTTGAGCTGGGTGTATATGTTAGAGAGCTCAGTTCGAGCTACGTGCCACTAGACCAAGTTGAATTTTGGTCATTCTTCAAACGTCGGTAAGGCTGCATGATATAACTTCTAGTGTTTCCCATTGCGATGGGAAAACTGAACTACACCCTTGTGATTTACAAGGACATAAGCACCTCCTTCGCAGACCCGATGACCAACACATGAGCCTACCCAATTTTCAATCAGCTTTACTCCTTTGGGGTTGGCTTCCATCACTTCCCTTCTTTTGACCATCACCAGGTCGCCTTTCTTGAATTCTCGCTCTTTGACCAGCCTGTCAAAAGCACGAGCCATGCGAGCTTGGTATAGCTAGATATTTTGTTACGACCGGAGTCATTTCCTTTCGAGTTCAGTGAGCTCCTCCAGTCTTCTTTCTATATTTGTATGTTCATCGCTAGCCAAGCCGTTCTGAAGAGCAACCCGCAAGGATGACACTTCCAGCTCTATAGGCACCACCACCTCTGATTCGTACACCAAGGAGAATGGTGAACAACTAGTTAGAGTCTTGTAGACTATATGATACGCCCACAACGCTTCATACATTTTTCTCATCCTAGTCTTTCTTACTGGAGTTGATGATCTTTGCTAGCAGGGTGCAGAGGGTTTTGTTGAATGCCTCTGCAAGCCCGTTGGCCTGGGGATTGTAGGGGGATGATGTCCTCCAATCAATTTTGTAGTTGTCGACTCACCTGTACAACTTCTGATTTCTGAAATGGCTGTCATTGTTAGAGATAATCTGGCTGGAGACCCCAAACTAGAATATTATATTCTGGCGAAAGAATCTAGCGACCAGCTCCCCTGTTACTTCTCTTAGTGCCATAGCCTCCGCCCATCTGGAAAAGTAATCTGTGACTGCCAAAATATATTTACATCTTGATAAAGGTGCTGGCAAAGGGCCCACCACATCCATGCCCCATTGGGTGAATGGACAGCTTGGGATGGTGGGGTGTAATGACGCCGGTGGCCTTCTTGGCACGGTGGCGTGTTCTTGACATTTCTGACATGACTTGGAAAATTTGCAATAGTCATCAAATATAGTAGACCAATAATAGCCTAATTTCTTTATTTTAATTTTTATTGTTAGACTCGCCTGATTTGCCCTGGATGACTTGGCATGAACATCTTTCATCACCTGCCAGGCTTCCTCTATAGACAAGCAGCGGAGTAAGATTTTCTTTTGGGCGTCCGCCATTATTCGGAACAGGGTTCCATTCCACATTTCGTCGGAGTCTTTGATTCTGATCAATTTCATCCTTTGTTCTTTCTGCTTTGGAAACTGTTGATGCTAGAACCATCGTTGGAGATGCTATCGCCAATCATGTTGTTGAATTTTATTCACGGTCATTATTTCATTTTCCTTTTCATCTGCCAGGACCTCTATCATGCTGGGGACTTGGCGCCTATTGATGACGGTTATATTCAGGCTCACATCTAGCGGGATCGCCAAGGAATTGGCTAGCTTTACGAGGGCGTCTGCCTGAGCATTTTATCCTCGATTGATGTACTTTACTTCAATGAAGTAGAACTTCGCCATCAGGCGCATCACCAATTGGGGGTAAGGAAGAAGTTCTGACTTTCGCACATCTAATTGTCCTTCCATTTTGTTGGGTCCCATAGTGCAGTTACACGGATCTAGAGGGGGGGGTGAATAGATAAGGCTGCTGCCTATCAAACTAGAGGAGTCCCAACATAGAAGAGAGCTGTCAAGGTCTACCATATAAATATTATTTACTCTATGTCCTACAAACTTCACAACATCAGAATTCTGTTAAAAAATTTTACATTCATTGACATTGAACAATAATTTGTGGCCTTTATCGCATAGCTAGCTTATGCTGAGCAGGTTGTGCTCAAGGCCTTCAACAAGCATGACATTCTCAATGAAGTTGGAAGAATTCTTACCTACAGTTCCTGTGCCAATGACTCTTCCTTTGTCTTTGCCTCCAAACATCACTTGGCCTCCTTCTTTCCTGGTCAATTGGATGAATTTCTTTTTATCCCCGATCATATGCCTCGAGCAGTTGCTGTCCAAGTACCATCAGTTGTGATGTGCTGCCAGGCATTCCTACATGAAACATATTAAGCAAAAGTTTTTGAAACCCATATAGTTTTAGGTCCACAATCATAATTCAGGGTGTCCAGTAAAATCTTTGGAATCCACACTTGTTTGCATGATTTTGCTCTCTAGCTGGACCAACATTGGTTGCTGGTGTGTCCAGGACGATTGTAGGTATAGCAAACCGATTTCATGAAGTACATTGAGGTCTGGTTCTTGGATTTCTGAGAGTGTTGAATTGGGTATGGCAGGTACCCATGTTTGGCTGTCTATGGACCCATCTCATATCATTGAGCCAATGTTTCTTTTCAGAATAGTAGAGAGGGCTGCGTCGGTCTGTGTGATCATGGCTATGACCTGATTGTGCAGCAGGTTTCCTATGATATGTTTGGAGATTTACTTTCTTCCTTTTCGTATTTTGTCCTTGGGTTTGGAAGTTTTGAGTTTTGAGGGTTCTGGGCTCAGAGGTGCTTTGTTTTGTTATCTCTTCAACAATGGGCTTACCTTTCCCTTTTTCAGGACAAAATGAGATGGTTCTTAATTCAAAGGCTCTCTTCTCCGTGGAATTAAATCCCAGCCCTTCCGTCCTGAAATTTACTCGGATACCTAATATAGCATCTAAGTTAGCCTTACCCTAGGTCATTCTTTCTAGGACAGATTGTTTGTCCTTCAACTCCTTTTCAGCTTCTTCAAGAGTTTTCTGTAATTCATCATTAATAGTTTTGATGGCTTCATACTTCTCAAGGTTGAGCTTTACTTCCTCTTGGTGTCGCTGACATTTGAGTGGCTTCCTCAAGTTGTTTTTGGAGATTGTCGTTTTGTCCCTTTAGATTTTCAACTTCTGAGTTATTTGATTTATTTTCCTCAATCTCCCTTTTTAACTTTTCATTTTCAATTTTTAGAATTTCCAATTCTTTGTTGACTGGGTTATCATGGGCTAAGGTTGAGGACTCTTGGCCTCCCTTATCCTCATAAACTCCTACTCATAAAGGGCTCTCAATGGCAACATGGATAAGCACCCGTCGGTCAACCCAAGCATGGAGGATGCCAGCTTCTATCCGGGCGATAGGCATAGCTTGGGTGTAATTCGGTCAGAGTGGGCGTGGGGCGTCAGCCCTTATCCCGATATGGGGCGTAGCTCGGGCATGAATCCTCCTCTGACTGGACCGACGCTCAGACCTCTGAGCCTAATGGCCGCCTAGGAGGTGCTTGATTCCGAGTGAACTTATTGAGCTTTCATGATAAGTGGGCCCTGTAGGGATGTCACTTAGATGAGCTGGGCCTCGTTTGCTCTTGCTGGACCTCATTCGGCCGCTCTTAATTGGGCTACAGAAATCCCCCTCTTTAATTAGTATTGACCAAAAAAATTGCCATAAAAAATTCAGATCAAAAGTCATGGCGTACCTTTTACACTTAAGCCCTTTAGCTTTTCTTCCCATGAATAAGGCTTGGTTCCCTAACTCGGTTTCTTCATTGGCCTCCTCATTTGATTCTTCTTGGGATGTGCAAGAGGCAAACTCCTCATATTTTGATCTCAATTGGTTCTAGGTTTTTTGTGCAGTTGTACCAGCTTAGACTCTATAGAACACTTCCTTTGAGAGTCCACGGTTAAGGAAGTGTTTGGCCCTGCCACTAAGAGAGAGATTAATTATGTAAGTTTCGGTTCAACTCTCTCTGGGCTAGCTAACAGCAAGGTCACCTTCATCAAGTATTATCAACAGGTCTTGGTCTGGACTCTTAAGGAAGAATCCCATTCGAGTCTATTAGTAAGGAAGGTCAAAACCATTGAAGAGTGAAGGACAGTCAACAAAATGACCTTTCATCAGAACAACCATTTATGATCTTTTCTCTCAGATCGTAAGATCTTTAAATATATGAGTGCCTAGGCTCTGATACCACTTGTTGCCCAGATATATGGTTGTTTGACCTAGAGGGAGATGAATAGGTTATAAAAATTAATCGCATTATAATAAGCTTGAAACACAGTGATATGCAATAGATGAAAATTTCCGGATAGAGTGTGAGTTATAAATGATAACAATGTGAGACAACAGAAAGGACAATAGCAAGATTATGAGTAGAAGTATATTGTCACAATCAGTGTTAACAAATAGTGTGTGATAGAGAGAGTGCTAAAATGAATTCAGAGTGAATGAAACATAGCATGCACAATGTAGTCACACAAAGACAATCACACAGAGGAATACAAGATTTATACTAGCTTGGCACTGATCTCCAGTCAGTCCTATGTGTAGCACCCTGAATTTTCTATAATAATATCACTATAACCCTCTCGAGAACGGTAACTAAAGATAGAATTTTTTAGCAGATTGAGGGACTTGATAGTTTGGAGGAGGTAAGGTTAATGGATGCGGAGGATAGGAGGCTCAGAGACTCTCTCAAGTGTTAGTTTGATGAGATCCTTTCCAGGGAGGAGAACTACTGGAGACAAATATCGAGAGATAGATGGATAGAAGAGGGGGATAAGAATATGGCTTACTTCCAGTGCATGGCATTAGGGAGGAGGAGAGTGAACATCATCACTTGTATTAGGATTGGTGAACTCTCCTACTCTTCGGACGAGCTATGAAGTGCTTGGCTAGAGACTACTACTCTAGGCTGTTTTCATATGAGGATCACTATAGACCGAGGATTGTAGATGATTTACTTCTCTGGTTTTCTCCTAAGGAGAGGGAGGACATTTCCTAGAGCTTCATTGAGGAGGTTTGCCAGACAACTTTTTCTCTTGTAGGGGATAGGGCTCCAGGTCCATATGGTTTCCCCTTGGCCTTCTTTCAGTAGTGTTGGGATGTTATGAAAGGTGACCTTCTAGTAGCAGAAATGGAGTTTCATTTGGGGAGGGCCCACTTAGGGGGTATTAACAAAACCCTAAAAAAAACGAGCCCAACTCTTCGGTGATTTCAGGCCTTTTAGTTTGTTGAAGGGTACATACAAGATCATCACCAAATTGTTGGCAGGGAGAATGGAGAGAGTCATGGATAGGGTGGTGAGTTGCTTTTAGGGAGCTTTCATCGGGGGTCATCATATTCAAGATAATTTCTTAGTGATTCGTGAGTGCTTGTGTGCCATGATGACTAAAGGAAGAAAGGGGTGGTGTTAAAGTTGGATTTTGAAAAGAGTTATGACAGGGTCAACTGGTCTTGTCTGCTTGATGTGTTGGAGAAGATAGGTTTTGGGGATAGGTGGATTGGCTGGATTCGGGCATACATCTCTTCTGCTTAATTTGCGGTTCTTGTCAATAAGAAGCCAACTTCTTTCTTTCATAGTGGCAGAGGGCTCCGACTGGGAGCCCTTATGTCCCCTCTCCTCTTTGTGTTGGTGGTTAATGTCCTTAGTAGGGTGTGGTAGAGGGCAAAGTCTACAGGGCTGATCAGGAGATTCCAGGCTAGGAGAGGGGGCCTTTCTATCTCCCACTTGCAGTATGCTGATGGCACCATCTTGTTCTTGGTAGAGAACGAGAGATAGATATATGTGGTTAAAATTTTGTTGGAGCTATTGGAGGTGACTACTAGTTTGAAGTTTAACTTCAACCAGAGTTTGCTTGTTGAGGTTAACGTGGAGGATAGACCACTTTAGAGGGTAGCGTGCATCTTGGGTTGTCAGATAGGAGTTACACAATGTGCTCGAGGTTCAAAATGAGACACACAATGTGTTTCGATAAAAACAGCACGAGGTAAGCTTTTGAAAAATTACACGAGGTGCGTTTTTCAAAGGCAAACCTACTCGAGGTATGTTCCCGTGTGTGCAAAAGCTGCATGAGGTTGGCTAAGACAAAAAGGTGCACAAAGAATGATTTGCTTAGCCAAAAATGTGCACGAGGTGCTATAGTGTTCTGCTCAAAGTATGAAACTTCGAATGTGCAAAACCTGCACGAGATTTGACCTCGCCAGCCAAAAACTTGTACGAAGTATAGAAATCAAAATCGAGAGTCTACACAAAGAAGGAACATTATTCATGCACAAAGACATAATACTTCCAACAAAAATATGTGCACGAAGTAAGCGAGACAAAAACATGCACGAAAGTAGACCATTGTTCATGCACGAAGTATAAGCACTTCCAACTAAATGTGCAGGAACAAAATAGGCACATGGGCAAAATGTGCACGAAGACATAAACCTTAGCCATCCAGGGACTTAACTACACGAGGTGAAAACTAAGAGAAAGCACTCGTGCACCATGTTCTGGGTAAATGTGTGTGAGGCAAATGCTATGAGTCTGCTTGAATGCAGGTGATGAACTTAGACACAGAATGCATGGATCTAAGTGTGACTCTGCATGAAGTATGAAAGTCAATATGCACAGATATGCAGTGACTCAATGGCAGTGGCTCTATGGGTTGTAATCATCAAAACAGATCATCTAGCAATATAGCCCAAGGGGCTAAGGGTGCAACATTCTCCCCAATAAGGTGGGCGTCAACGCGATCCTCGTGACTCGACCAATCAACAGTACCTCTCCGGCTTCGATCAGCAGTCGTCTGGACCAGTAATCGAGAGAGGCACGCAAATTGAGAAATAAACCCCAAAATCTCTAAAAAAAGGAATTACACAGAAAACGTGGAAGATGACGACGGATGGTGATGCAGAGGGCATCAACGGATTCCTGACGAGATGAGGAGTTTGTTTCCCTACCTCTTGCGCGGCGAAGACCGCGAATCGGTGGAGATCGGGCGACGGGGGCCACGCTGTCTTTTCACTCACACGTGTCCCCATGCTCCACGATCCGAGGGAAGAAGGGTACTGACGCGATCCTCATGTTGAGCCCGTCCTGTTGGTACCTCTCGCGTGTCGATCGGGGTCTATTTGGACTGCGAACCGAGAGAATGGGGGTGAAGGAGAGAGAACGTGTGAGATGGAGAGAGAGAGTGTCGAGATGGAGAGAGAGAGAGTTACGAGAGAGTGAGGAGAGAGAAGTGAGTGGGGTTAGATTTTTATCCAAAAATCTGATTTTTCTTGATTTTAAATGGCTTAGGCGAATTGCCATGACGCCATATGACTTGGCTTAGGCAGGAGGCCATGACACCAAGGTAGAATGCTTAAACGGCTTGGCTTAGGCGGAAGGCCATGACGTCAAGACAGTATTTTTTTAGACAGCTTAGGTAAATTGCCATGATGCCGTGTAACTTACCTTAGGCGAAAGGCCATGACACCAAGACAGAATGTTTAAACGGCTTAGGCAAATTGCCATGACGCCGTATAACTTGGCTTAGGCGGAAGACCATGACACCAAGGCAGAATGTTTAAACGGCTTAAGCAAACTGTCATGACGCCGTACAGCTTGACTTAGGCGGAAGGCCATGACGCCAAGGCAAAATTGTTAAACGGCTTAGGTAAATTTCCATGACGTCGTACAGCTTGGTTTAGGCGAAAGGTCATGACGCTAAGGTAAAATTTTTAAACGACTTAGGCAAATTACCATGACGCCGTACAGCTTGGCTTAGGCAGAAGGCCATGACGCCAAGACATAATTTTTAAATGGCTTAGGTAAATTACCATGACGCCGTACAACTTGACTTAGATGGAAGGCCATGACGCCAAGATAGAGTTTTTAAACGGCTTAGGCAAATTGCCATGACGCCGTACAACTTGGCTTAGGCGGAAGATCATGACGCCAAGGCAGAATTTTTAAAGAATTAACAGGCTTCATCATCGATATTGGGTTTATACCGATGCAAAGGGGTCTTATAGGTTTCATCAGAATAGACGTAAGGTCTATACTGGGTAGGTTTCATCATTTTCATCATAGGTGGGACATGAGAATATATGTGGGTTTCATCATCAGTGGGACTTACGGAAACGTACGGGTTTTATCAGAATGGACGTAAAGTCTATCCCGGACGGGTTTCATAGTTGAATGGGCAATGCGCCGGTCGGTCAACGAGTGGTTTCATCGTCGGTGGGACATAAAGAAATATACAGATCTTGTCAGGATAGACATAAGGTCTATCCTAGAAGGGTTTCATCATCTATCCAGATAGAAGGTCCGGGTCAAAGGTGAAAGATTTCTTGTTGACTGACTGGAGAAAGGTCTGAGCCAGAGGTAAAAGGATCTTTTATTGACTGACCAGACGAAAAGTCTGAGCCAGAGGTAGAAGGGTCTTTTCATTCATTGACTGGACGGAAGGCCCGCGCCAAAGATAAAATATTGATATCGACCCAACGAGATGTCGGAGTCAACAAACCTTACTTAGACGGTATGTCCGGAACAAGGGTAAAAATAAAACATTATTGTTGTCTTTAGGCCATGTAAAAAATGACCAACCTGGAAGAGACAATGGGTCTGGGCCAGGGCAGAATATGAAAATTTTTCACAATTATCTCTCTTCACTCACTCTCTCTCCTCACTCTCTCGACGCCACTCTCCTCTCTCTCACCCTCGCGCGTTCTCTCTCCTCACTCCCCCATTCACTCAGTTCGTGGTCCAAACGGACCCCGGTCAACGCGTGAGAGGTATCGACGAGACGGGCTCGACGCAAGGATCGCGTCGGTACCCTTCATCCCTCAGATCATGGAGCGTGGAGACGCGTGCGAGCGAAAGGACGGTGTGGCCCCAGTCGCCCGGTCTGCATCGATTCACAATCTTCGCCGCGTAAGAGGTAGGGGAACGGACTCCTCGTATAGACAGGACTCCGTTGACGCCTCCTGCTTCGCCATCCGTCGCCATCTTCCTCGTTTTTCATGTAATTCTTTTTTTGGATAGTTTTAGGGTTAATTTCTCCTTTTGTGTTCCTCTCTCAATTTCTGATCCAGACGGCTGCTGATCGAAGCCGGGGAGATACCGTTGGATTGGTCACGTCGTGAGGATCGCATTGATGCCCACCTTTCCTCGATCCGCAGAGCGTGGAGTCGAGCCGGGTCAGGAGGTGTCGTGTCGCCCTCTCACCGGATCGACATCAAATCACCATTTTCGTCGTAATCGAGGTAGGGGGATGGATTCCTTACCTCGTTAGGACACCGTCGGTACCACTTGCGCCATGGTCCGATGCCCTTTGCCTCATTTTTCGTGCATGCTCCTATTTAGTTCATTTTTAATTCATTTTTAGCCTTAAATGCTTGTAATTATCTCCATGGGCATCGTATTTTAATTCTAGTGGCATGCGTAGGCTTGGAATGTCGGTATGGTACGGCAGGATAGTTTGGTTTAATGTTTTCCCGCGTCCCCCGTCGATTTCGATCGATCAAGAGGGGGTTTTGATTCTGACCTCCGGAGTTACGAAACCCAGGTGACATAACGTGCCACCCCCGGTGCATTATAGTCATTTGGCGCACCCCTAGAGGTGTGTTATATCATCCGTGAACGGTGAGTTTTCTGTGGATTTTCATGTTCGGGTGGCTTTAACGCGCCTCGCCTGGTGCGTTATAGTCCCTGCGCGTTGAGTTGAAGGTCTGTTGCCTTTAACGCCCCTGTCCCTATGCTTTAAATTCATATGATGCCCCTTGTTAGGCGCGTTATATTCCGTGGTTATCTGTGGATTCTGAACATTCTGGTAGGCATAACGGCCCATGAGAGGTGCGTTATATTCCCATAATGCCCCACTCTTGGTGCGTTATAGTCTTTGTTCATTGTGTTGTGTGCTCGCTGACTTTAACGCCCCTTCTCTCGTGCGTTATAGTCCTATAGCGCGCCTGCCCTGGTGCGTTATAGCTCTTCTTCAGTTCTGACTCCGTAAGAGTCCCTGGGATCTTCATTTCTGGCTTAATCTTCTCTTTGGCCTCATCTTTACTCTTGCTCATATTTCATATGTCAACAACTACATATTATTGAGTTTATTACCTTTCAGGATTGGGGCAATGCTAAGTTTACAGTTATTCATTCCAAATCTTTCTAGCACCTTTGAGATATAGGCCTTTTGAGACAATCCAAGTGTTCTCTTGAATCGATCTCTATGACTCTATATACCTAAAACTTATGAGACTTCACCCATGTCCTTCATCTCAAACCTTTGGTGTAGAAAACTTTTGGTTTGATGTAATAACCCAAAATCATTTCTAGCAAATAGATTATCGTCGACATATAATATCAATAATACAAACTTACTCCCATTGACCTTTTTGGTATACACATTGATGAACAATATTTTCTTTAAAACTAAAAGTCATAATTACCTCATTAAATTTGAGGTGCCACTGTCAGGAAAGCTTGTTTAAGTCCATATATCGACTTATTTAGTCTACATACCATATGCTTCTCTCCAGACTTAGCGAACCCTTCAGGTTGGTCCATATAAACCTCCTCTTCTAGATCCCCATGCAAGAAAGCCTCTTTCACATCTATTTTGTAATCCAAAAATAGTCTTTTTTTGAAAATGGAGAAAAGGTCTCCGTAAAGTTAATACCTTCCTGTTGAGTGTATCATTTTGTAACAAGTCCGGCCTTATATATTTCGATATTACTTTTGGAGTCTCTTTTGGTCTTAAACACCTATTTGCACCCTAAGGGTTTAACTACACGAGGTAACTCAACAAGATCTCAAACTTTATTCGGTTGCATAGATAATAAGTCTTCCTTCATAGCATCTAACCATTTAGTAGACTCTTGACATTTAATGACTTATGAAAACATTATGGGGTCCTCCAAGTTACATTGCTCATTGAGGTGTAATTGATAATTAGTGTACCAATTAGGTACCCTATGAACTCTTTGTCCCCTCCCTTAACCATGTTCATCTCCCTCATGTGGGATTTGAACTTGCTTTAGTTCTTGATGAGCAGGTTCATAAAGTGCATTTGCTTCTACAATAGGTACTAGTTCATTAGATTCATTATCCACTACGTACCATGGGTGCTTGATGTTGTGGAAATAGTAGGATATATAGGTATTACCGATGACTGAATGGTGGATTCTTCTACTTCCTCAAAAACTATGTTTTGAGGCTCCACACTACTATTCTAGTCAGAAGAGAACGATAGTAAAATTTGTATATATCCTATTGACCTTTCAGCATAGCCTATGAAATAGGCACTTAATGTCCTTGCATCTAATTTCTTTTCGGTGTTGGAATCGGGAGCTGGTACTGGAATTAGCATGGCTGGTTTGTAAAGGCGTTGAAGCTACGATGATGGGACTGGGAGCTCGTACTGGGACTGGGTGGCTGGCCTATAAAGGCATTGAAGCCACGATGCTGGGACTGGGAGCTCGTACTGGGACTGGGTGGCTGGCCTGTAAAGGCGTTGAAGCCATAATGTTGGGACTGGGAGCTGGTACTCGATTGGGTGGCTGGCCTATAAAGGCGTTGAAGCGATGGTGCTGGGACTGAGAGCTGGTATTGGAACTGGCTCGGTTGGCCTGTAAAGGCATTGAAGCCACGGTGTTGAGACTGAGGGCTAGTACTGGGACTGGCATGGCTGGCCTGTAAAGGCGTTGAAGCCACAGTGTTGGAACCGGGAGTTGGTACTGGAACTGGCGTGGCAGGCCTATAGAGGTGTTGAAGCCACGATACTAGGACTAAGAGCTGGTATTGGAACTGGGGTGGCTGGCTTGTAGAGGCGTTGAAGCCACGATGCTAGGACTGAGAGCTAGTACTGGAACTGGGGTGCCTGGCCTATAGAGGCATTGAAGCCATGATGTTGGGACTGAGAGCTAGTACTGGAACTAGGGTGGCTAGCTTGTAAAGGCGTTGAAGCCATGATGTTGAGACTGAGGGCTGGTACTGGGACTGCCGTGGCTGGCCTGTAAAGGCGTTGAAGCCACGGTGTTAGAACCAAGAGCTGGTACTGGAACTGGCGTGGCTGGCCTGTAGAGGCATTGAAGCCACGATGCTGGGACTGAGAGCTGGTACTAGAACTGGGGTGGGTGGCCTATAGAGGCGTTGAAGCCACGATGATGGAGCTGACAACTGGTACTGGAACTGAGCGGCTGGCCTGTGGAGGCATTGTAGCCGCGGTGCTGGAGTTGGTCGGCGAGCCGTGGAGGAAGGTAGCCGAATGTTCGATGCTGAAGGCTGGAACTAGAGTTGGGCGGCTAGCTACTGATGCGTAACAACCGGAAGGCTGGAACTGATCGGCTGACCATTAAGGTGTGTAGCCGAGTGCTGGAGCTAGAATTGTTGATGGCCGACCTTCAGGGGTGTAGTGGCCACCCTCATTGTCAAGTGATGCTGAGGTTGCCGTCAGCGGTATGTCACGGTTGACGGCTTTCATCAGTGAGGAGTCAAGAGGGAGAGAGTTCTTTTTTTGTTTTCTCCTTACCAGCTCTACTGCCCTTGCAAGTTTTCTCCAGAGCTGGCCCCCTTTTACTTTTTTCGATGTGCCCTTACTGGTTTTCACATCGAGGGGTCACCCAATTTTGCCTGAGGTGCTCTTGCAAGTTTTCACCTCAACCGGGTTGCTAGTAATTTTTCAACCCTTGACCGTGGGTTCTTAGCATTCTCGTCTCACCATCCATAGATGGAGTCCCAGTTTTGATTTATACCGTTTACCTATCAACTCTCAGTGATGTTTGAACCCTCCACAGGATATTCCTTCCTTCAGACTGGTGATTTCATCATGGAGACCTCCATAAGTCTACGCTAGCCTTGGATTCCCTCATGGCAGTTGAGCATGTTGTACCCTAAAAATTCATGACACCGTGTCTTATCATGTCACTCTGAAGAAACGTGATGTCTTAGCCCTCTTAGAGTGCTGCTCTTGGCCTCTTTGAGAAGTTTGTTCTCTGTTAGCAATTGGCGACACCGACCTGGGTGCCAGAAGGAATTGGCGACCCATCTAGTGCCATTAATTCCCTAATATAGTGACCTGAGCCTGGGCGCTATTTCATCAAGCATGTACTGTTCATAGGAATGGGTGACCATGCATGCAGGCACTATTTCTATAATTGGTGGTGACTGAGTGTGCGCTGTTTACCCAGTTTCACCACATATCTTGGTTTTCGTGAGGATTTATGACATGTCAAACTTGTTCAAAGTTCTGCCCTTGAATTCCTTCATTTGTGAAATCGACCTTATCATCCTACCATGGTTTATCCTTGAAACTCTATATTGGCTATGACTATAGTGGATGTCTAAAATATACATGACCCAATACCTGCGCATATAGGGCCTGATCTGGTTTTGGGAGGAGCACCTGAAAGTACTTGTGCTCATGAAAGTTGATTGATCACGGTGTGGCATTATGGACATCAAAATTTACCATGCGGCACATATGTCTCGACACCCGAGAGCAAGTCAGAGACAGAAAAGACTGAGCAAACCCCATACTTCCCCCAAGCAGGACGAATACATGCCTGGTGCTCCGCCACCCATCAAGGGAGCCTCACAAGCAGAAAAGATGGCCTCGGGCTCCCCAATTGGTGAGGCCGAAGGCCGAATAAGAAAAACACCTAGGATCTTAGACATGGGTTCGGCACGCGTCGGGAACTACTCAGAGTCCTAAATCAGAACTTGGAGGCTTCGAACCAAATACCCCAGAGGCGGCGCATTATAACTAAGCATCACAGGAGAGCAAGTGTTCGCCCGAATCACCACGTAGCCGAGGTGAGGCCCCTTGATGCCTAAATTGGCACGGTCTTGCTCATCCTATCTTAAACCAGTGTGCCCCTCCAAGGGGTCTTAAATGGGCGCGCCCCATTGGGCATCCTAAACCGGCACGCCCTATTGGGCACCTTAAACCAGTGCGCCCCTATAAAGCATTCAAATTGGCACGCTAACACACATAGGTTTAAATTGGCATGCTAACACATGTGGGTCTAAACTGGCGCGCCTACCCCCCGCGCCGGTTTAACCCAAAGCCATCCCATCCTCAGCTCGATCCCCTGCTTTCATCCGCGAGTAAAGGGATATTGCCTGAAATTTATAAGCCCCCTGTAACAGACCGGTGGGCAACTACCTGCACACCTCAAGCCCCCAAGAGCGGAAGTCTTTGAGCTCCGCACCGAGCGTCGCATCTCCACTGGTCACTGTCGGCCAATCCTGGGTGAACACCCCTCCTGCTCAACCAGTGCCCCTATCTGCAGGCCACTCAGCGTCTTCAAGCGGGGAGAAAGAGAAGATGGAAAAGAAAGATGGTTTTTGGGCTTCGAAGGCCAACCCCATCCCCACTCCTATAAAAGGGAGACATGCTCCACTGGGAGAGAGGAGGAGGAGCTCGTTGAATAAGAGACGGAGGGCCACTAGAAGAGAGGCCAGTCGAAGAGAAAAGAGTCCATCCACCTGTGCCTACAGAGTGAAGAAGAGGAGAGAGAAGAGAAGAGAGGTGAGACTGAAAAAAGGGGGAGAGCTTGTGCTCTGTCCCCCCCCCACCTGTGTATCATCCCTCTCTTGTTGTTTCCCTCTTATAACGGGGTAGATCCCTTTTTTGTTTGCTATTCCATTGCCCTCTTAGCCCTTTATGGATGAATAAAAAGGAAACAATGTTATGTGTTTGTGATTTTGCCTATCCATCTCATCGGTTTCCTTCCCCCCTTCCCTATCTTCTAATCACCCAGGGCTCTTAGAAGTCTGCTTCCCTGTGGCATGACTTTTAAGGGGACTCGTTTGAAGGGTGAACACATACAGCCTTTTGTGGTGAACATCCATCCCTGAGAAACTCCTCTTGAGCTACGACTCGTGAGTTGCTAGAACCCCTTGAAGGCTGGTCCTCAGGCTTCTCCACTCACTTTTGGGTCATCAGACCACCGTCTGGCTACTCTGAATTATGGGGGTCATCCCAGAATACTCCGTTTGATGATCCCCCATTTCCCCTAGCAACCCTCAGTCCTGGGGAGATACTACCCGATTTTCACCAAGAATATGAATGATAAGAATTGTGAACAAACACCAAGAAGAATGAATGGATGAACAAAATGAACTCTCTGTCTGCAAGAATGATTTGTGTCTGAATCATTGAAAATACTCAACGTAATATTGAACTTTTGTCCTCCAAAACATTGGCACAAATGAACCCATGAATAAAACACTTGAGCCTTCTTGCTAATCCATCTTGATAAGAGGACAAAACACTTAAAATCCCCTTATTAACCTCTCTCCCAACTTATCTTGTCAAGTGAGCAAAAGAAGAGTGAAACAAAATGAAACCTTTCCTAACCTGACGTGGCCTAATCCGGTGCGGCAGGGTACCATGCCGGTTTAACCTCTCTCACAAAACCCATTTATACTCTTTGCTCCCGAAATCGGTGCGCCCCTTGCCTATACCCATAAACCGGCATGCCCCCTTTTGCTTCCCACTAAACCGACATGCCCTTATTGTTCCCTAAATAGGCACGCCCTCTTCCACCCTAAGCCGGCGCGGCCCTACTTGCTCCTAAAACTAGCCCGCCCCCCCTCATGTTGCCTTTAAACTGGCGCGCCACCTCCTTGTGGCGAAACCGACACACCCTATGCTTCCTTTCAACAGGCGTGCCTTCCAAATAACAAAAAAAAATTAAGTAAATGAAAAGATATGAAACTAACAAAAAAATGAACCACCTACGTGTGAACAGACAATGAGATTTAATGATTAGAATGACGATAATAAAAAATGCTATAACCATACATACCTCGGGACCCTCACTTACCTGGACTGTGTGTGAGGAGAAAAGCAACAACACCCCATGGCATCGGACGTGGATCTCGGGAGCCCCGATATGGCCATGGTTCGAAACCATCTCGGGCCAATAGTTCATTAATTTGACCCGTCTCTATCGGGATCCGATCCCGCATCCTCATTAAACTCGCCGTGTACACAGCAGACATCTGCACGATTTTATCGCCATCCTTTTCGCTATAAATACGGACTTCTGTCTGAAGAAGAAATGATCCGCAAACGACTGACATATATGTATCTATGAACATTTACGCCCCAGTGCAGGGTTTGTTTAAACACAGTCTGAGATTTCACTCTCGCTTCGTTATCATGAATTTTTGACTGTAGGGCCCCTTTTCTCGACAATCAATCAAGTGTTTTCCCCTCTCCAAGGGGATGTAATTAACGTCGTAGCCTTTATGGTATGGTGGGTTCTCAGTCCTGACGTGATACACACAATCGCCTGACTAGTCAGATCGAGTGCACTATGGGCTTCCTCATCGCCGGTTCTAGTTTTGTGAGTAGCAGAGCTAGGGTGCTGATCTTGTGGGTAGCAAGATCAAGTTTAGGGATTTGTCTCCCTCGGTCCAAGCTGTTTGGCAGCGTCTGATGCAGACTGAGTCTGCTGTTCTTACTTTTGTAAGGGAAGCCTCACTCTGGTTTGGAGTGAGGGGTGGATGTAGGTGGACTGGAGGTCTGGCCGAACCACCTAAAAATTTCCTGTGTGTGTGGTTTGATTGTCTATCTCGATTTCGATAGATGAATGATTAGGCTCGGGTCTTCTGCTAAGAGACACTGTGTTTTCTGAAGCTACAAGATATGTGTTCGACTGTGAGCCTTGCTACAACAACTGTTTAGAACAGGTTGTCTATACTGTGGTTTTATCTTCTACTGATTGACTCTGGCTTAGTGTGAGAGTACGTTATCTTTTGAGCACATTGAGTGTTTGATTGTGTTTCACACACGATTAACTGAATTGGTGTGTGTATGTGTGTGTGAATTCTTTTAGAACAAACACATTATAGAACCATAGTGTTTAATTCTGCAAGAGGTTATTAGTTCGGTCTTTTAAATTGGGCTTTAAGTTTTAAATCGGCGTAATTTTTGAAGGGGATTCATTCACCCCCCCTCTGAATCCGGGTCTAGCACCCCAACAAGTGGTATCAGAGTGGTTCTCTGACTCATCAGATCCAACGATCTGCAGAGGATCCTGCTATACTTTTTTGGTGTGCATATTTGATTGTGCCTAATCTATTGCGTGTTTGACTCGCTGAACTGATTTCAATGGCTCATCCACCAGTTTTCTATGGTTCTGATTTTAGTTTGTGGCTCAGTACTCTGCGTACCTATGTTAAAGAAATTGATCCGGATATGTGGAAGTTAATTTTACAAGGTCCTCATAAACTACTAAAGAAAAAGTTCAAATGGACTAATAGTCACAGAATGAAGCACGCAGAAAATCAAAAAGCCTAGGATATAATGAAAGTAGCCACTCACAGAGCTTTCCATTCCGCCTTTCATGACTGTAGGTCCGCCAAGGACATCCTGAACATGTTGAAGAATGCCTATCCTAGAAACAAAAATAGCTGCATGATGGCTAATCGAAGTAATCAAAGTGTCGGCCAAAGTGAAGAAGAGGGCGACGATGAGGTAAACCCTTTTGATAACTTCTCTATAGATGACTAGGAGAATGCATATGCTGATCTATTCGAGTTACATGAGAAGTTAAGAAAATAATATAAAAAATTAAAAAAGAGTACTGGGTTGAATAGTTTAGATTCGTATTCTTGTGAAAAATGTATGGAGTTAAAAAATCTCATGATGCTTGTTTGTCTGACATTGATAAAAGCCCACCATGGCCATTCACCTTACAGGGCCCAAAGCCACTTGCGCCCAAGGGCCACCCAAACCCAAATAGCCAACTACATGAGCTTCAAAGCCCATACCCAAAAGCAAGCTTAATATATAAATAGATTTTAAATACTAAACCCAACCCATGCATCCTACGGGAACCCAAAACAACATGCAAGCATAGCCCAAACTCCAATCGGCCAAGCCCAAAACCCATGCGCAAACCACTCGAATAACACATGCTCGGTCGATGCATGGTTTAGCACTAGGGTTTCCCCATGCAAATGGTGGTAGGTGGCCGCTAACCGGGAAGGTGAGAGAAACGTCGGGGAAGGTTTAAAAGGCTTGTCAATACTGATCGGAAGCCCTTCTGTTTACGAACGTAGGAACCTCCAGAACTCCTTCACCGCTATAAAAACACCCCACGTCGAACCTCCATTTCTTTTTCTCTACCATTGTGTTGCTGCGTTCGATCTTGCCATCATCGTCCTCTTCTTCCTGCCGCATTGCTGCTACCGTTGCCGTGCGCCTGCGTCCTCTCCTTCCTGCTCGTCTTCCCCTACCGTGGCCGAACGTGGGAGGAGACCCCTCTCCTTCCTCTCTTGCGGCTTGTCTACTACGAGAAGAAGATTGTCCTTCTTCCTCTCCTTCTTCCTGCATCTGCAACCAAGAAGGAGGTGTGGAGGCTTCCTCCATCCTCATCATGCAAGTAGTTGGGCGTCGTCTTCTTCTTCCTCTCCATCCTCTGTTCCTACGCAAGAAACAGAGCACCGTTCTTCAAACGGTTCATTGTCCAATCTTCTCTAAAGGTTGGTTTTCTCTACCCCATGACCCAACTAAGATTAAAACTAGTTAAAACTAATTAATCCATGCATTTTCATCATGTCATTAACTCCTGAAATCATCATCTTGATTTAAAGTAATTAGCGTCCACACCAGTGGCCACTATTTCAAATAGCGCCCTACACTACATATTCTAATCGTTCTTGAGTTATGCATGCTATTTTGTAATATTCATATTTTTGAGAAACTGTGCCCACTATGTGGGACGTAAATTCTTATAAGCGCCTGAGATACAGGGTGCTAATCGTTCTTGAGTTTTACAAATTATTTCGTGATAATTATATTTCTAGGAATCAGCGCCCACCAAGTGGGACGTCCATTCTTATCTGCGCCTAGCATTCAGGATGCTTAAACCTGAGATTTTTCATGCACTGTTTAGTGAATATAGAAACTTTATAATTTAATTACTTTGCATATAAAATGAAACTGTGCTTGTTTTAATAGATGCTAATTGCTAAGTATGCCCTACTGACAGGACGCCAAAACTTGAATATCAAACTTATAGTGTAGCCCATCATCAAAACCATAGAGGATGCAACAAAAGGGAGGACATTCATCGGCTTGGACGAAAGGTCGTGACGCCGACCACAGAAAAGGTCTCTTAGTTTTTTTGTTGAGTGGCCAAAGGCTGAAAAGAAGACATTTGTTGGCTCAGATGAAAGGTCGTGACACCAACCACAGGAAAGCTCTCTTGGTTTTTTTATTGAGTGGCCAATGGCCGAAAGGAAGACATTTGTCAGCTCGGACAAAAGGTCATGACGCCGACCACAGGAGAGGTCTCTTGGTTTTTTTTGTTGGGTGGCCAAAGGCCGAAGGTGAGGTATTTAACAATTATGACGAAAGGTCCTGAGGCCGACCACATAAAAGTACCATCAATATCTTCTTCCAGATTGGTAGATTGATTATCTTGACTCCATCCTCTGCTCCATTCCTTGTTCTCTTTTTTTCTCTTCTTCTTCTTGAGTCTCTAGTGCGAGGAGAGTAAAATTTATCGCTTTCATCTGCTTGACTGCCTTTGTTGTTTCTTCGGGGGTTCCCATGGTCAGAGTAACCGACTCGCATCTCCTCTCACGGAGGCGGCTACCATAACTCCCCTTTCATCTACTATTCTTTTATTGCACAAAGCATGTATAGGGGGCCGGCATCCTGGGCCTAGCCTCAAGCATCCTCTGTGGCCCACTCGCTTGACGGCTAACATTCGAGGTGGATTTTCTAACTCTTGGTGGGACTTGAGTATGCCCACGTAATTTTTACTTTTAACGTCCCTAGACTTTGGGGGGGTATTCTTCCTCAGGTGCCCCCAAGTTGGGGTGTATTCCCTCTTCATGTGCCCCCAAATTAAGGTGTAGCTTTTATTCATCTGCCCCTAAGCCGGGGGGGTAGCTTCTTCTTTTCATGCCCCTAGATCGGGGTGGATGTCCTTTTCAGGTGCCCCTAGGTCGGGGTGTACGCTGCTTTCATGCCTCCAGACCGGGGGTATGGCTTTTGCTCTCATGCCCTCAGACCGGGGCCTTTTTAGCTTCCGTGCCTCCAGGCCAGGATGTATTCTACTTCTTGTGCCCCTAAGGCGGGGTGTAATTCTTGCTTCTGATGTCCCCATGGCAGGGTGTGATTCCTGCTTCTTATGCCCCCAAGGCGGGGTGTAACTCTCCTTTCTTATACCTTCATGCCCCAGACCGGGGTATGTTTTCGTGTGCCCTTGGAATGGGGTGTCTGCCGTTTCATATGCCCCCAGATCGGGGTAGCTCTTTTCCTTTTGCCTTCATGTCCCCAGACCGAGACATATGCCTTTTCGCTTCCACTTCAAACGGAGTGAATGATGTCCCGTCATTGTCATTGGCCTTTTCTGGAGGATTTTCTTTGAGTTTATATAATTACCGTTGTGGGTTACTTGATGGGACTGGGGGCATTATGCTGCAAGGGAAGACCCTTCTTCTCCCCTGCACTTTGGAGTTTTCCCGTCCGAGCCATGGCAAAATTCCCGCCAAGAGTTATGCCCTGTTTGATGGGGTTTCGAACGTTAGGATATCCCCTAGTGAGGCATTTGGGCTTCTCCGGAGTCGAGGGTGGCGTTGTATCGGTTACGCTCCGGCGCCGTTTGAGTGACCAATACTTGGACTTCCAAGCCGAGCGGTAGCCTAGGAAGATCTGTTCCGAGGATGTTTGGGCTTTGAGATGGGCAGGGCCGTACATGGGGCAATCGCTTTGTGGAGCTCAGCTTGGTTGGGGCACATTGGGCCTAATTTGGCCAGTCTGGACCTGCTTCGGCCGCCCAGATCCGCGCGTATAACTGGGTTGCAGATTTTTCCCTCTCCACTTGCCCCCTACTCCTGAGCCAAAATTTGGGCTCGAAGAGTAGGATGCTCTGTAGTAGCATTGGTGGCTCGGGCAGGGATATGGTTGTCGACAGGGGCCATTTAATGCGACTGTGCTATGGGCATATGTATGATGACGCTTCTTCTCGATCCGACACGGGGGAACCCTTCTGGGACTTTGAAACGTCATGGTGCATCTTGTCAGGGAAGTTGGGATACATATATAAATGCTCATGTATGCTTACTCTATATGCTTTCTCCGCTAGGGCCTTTTCCTTCTGTCGTGCCAGTGTTGAGAGGATCCATGTGCCATGAGAGTGACCTGAGGGAGCGTAGAATAGTAGAAGTGTTTGAGGAGTTGGCGAAGATTACGGTGGCAGCGGTCCGTCAACTTCTGCCTCATCTAACCCCTTCTGACTCCGTCGTCCCTTCTTCCACTTTTCGTCCTTCCCGACCTTCCATGGTGGAGCTCGATCCTGCAGTCGATACCCAGGGGCTCGAACAAGGTGCGGGGGGTTTGATGACCAGTCATCCTCTACACAGTGAGATAGGTGCGGCCAAAGTGAAGGAGATTGAGACTCTTTATGAACTGCCATGGTGGCACTTCTTTTCCCTGACCAAACCTTACGAATCATGCCTGGATACTCGTTTGAGCCTCTTATGTATTTTTCTTCTGGCATGGAAGTGTGATTTTCACCTTGCCATATGACTGTTACAATTTTACGAGCTGGCATCGATTCAGTTGGTCTCCAACTCCTACACCTTCATCTTCTCCTTTATTTTTCTTTGTCGCCAATGCGGCGTCGATCCCTCTTTAGACCTCTTCCACGCTTTCTTCGAGCTGAAGGAGCACACCCATGCCGGGAAGGGGCCCGGCTTGCTTATTCTGATATGGGCCCTTCCCAGGCCCATTATCCATCTTACAGGTTTACCCCTCCAGTAGCCTGTCCGCCTGCTCCCTACCCAAGTTCTGCTCTTCTGGCCTTGTCTCCTCCATCCCAGGAACGGGAAATTCCTGAAAAGTGGGCTGCCATGCAGCAGCAAATTGATCTCCTCCATAAAAGGGTTGGCCCACAATCCCTTGTCGATGTTCCCGTTCCCAACTTTAGGAACATTCGTTTTCCTCCCTAGTCTGAGCTCCCCATATACCGGAAGTATGATGGGAATGGCAACCCGTTCATTCATGTCAGGGAGTTCCTTTATGAATCGGTGTAGTTTCAACACGATGATCGCCTTATGGCATATCTTTTCTGCCGATCATTGGATGGGGTCACGCTGGAATGATTCTATACCTTGTCTTTGGAAGAGGCAAAAAGTTTCAAGACTGTGAAAGAGAAATTCATTCAAAGATTCCAAGATCGGGTTGGCCTCGAGTATTCTTTCACAGACCTAGTTGCAGAGAAGATGAAAGCAGATGAAGACTTCCCTACATATGCAGATCGGTGGAGGCAGATGGCCTCATGTGTGCCCGGGCAGATCCCGTAGGAAGAGAAAGTCAAACTATTGATTTCTAATGCCACTCCGACGTTCCAGAACATATTGACAATGAATGATATTTTAAATATGCACTAGCTATACAGTCGGACCCAGTTTATCCAGACCCAATTTAAAGACTCCCCCATCCACTCTCTATTTGAAGCCCAAAAGCCCAAATCTACTAGAAAGACTCATGGCCTAGTAACCGAGGGAGTACAGATGAATGAGCAGGTGCAGGCTGTTAACTAGTCGACACCACCACATTTCCAGTACCAACCCCAATGCAATACCCAATTCTCCAATTCGCCTGCTCCACGACCCTCATTTCCAGCAGCCCAGCCACCACAACAACCACCACCACCACCACAATAGCCTCATCAGCCACCTCAATACCATAATGTTCCACCACCTGCTGGTTACGCACCTGCTCAGCCAGGTCCAAAGGGAGCCAACTATCCACCACTTCTAGAAACCCTTCCAGACATTTTCTCAGCCTTGATGTACACTAGTGACATACAGCTCCCACCGGAACATCAGAATTGGAATCCGACAGCTGATCAGTCAAGGTATTGCATTTACCATCGACAACTCGGGCACACGATAGAGAGATGCTATCAGTTCAGGGATCTAGTTTATGATTTGCATGAGGGCCAAATGATTGATTGGGTCCAAATGCACAAATTGATTGAGGATATAAAAGAAAGACGAAGACAAGCAAGGCCGCAACAGGCGGCACCACGGCAGAAGGAGACTTAATACAATGAGGGAAGCAAGGGCTTAATGGGCTTGAGGGGGCTAACCCACTAATGCAAAGACCAATGGAAAAATAGACCTACGACAATGGACTAGACAATGGACATACAAAATGGGCTAATCTAGATGGGCCTACCAACAAAAAAATATGTAGATGCAATACAAAACACCACTAATGGGCTTGGACAAGCCCAAATAACACAAACAATGTGAGAGTTTTCACCCAAGTGAAGCAAGTTAATATGATGGGAAATATTTTATTTGTAAAAGTTTTGATGAGGCTTTTAATGTTTTAATTTAATCATAATTCCCTCAACATAAGAATCCTATGGGAATAAGGTCCAAAGTTTTGGGCTGACTAAGGTTAACTCCCTCACACGTATGCAAATGCAAGCCTAAGGGGTGGAAAGGTACAACTAGCCCGACATCCGTGTGGGAATCCACGGCTCACGGGGACTTATAGAGGTCCCGGATAAGATCACCTAGTCGACTCTAAGAAATATCGAGGCGTGAGGATCACTTATCTTGGGGGAATGTAACTATGGTATGAGAATGCATGGCCCTATGTGTACCAGAGTGTATGCAAATTCTAGCCAAAATCTAGCAAATCAAGTTAATAATGAACATATGCTAACATAACAAGATGGATGCAAACATGATAAACAATATGATCATGAAATACTATCTAAATAAGGATATACACACCAAAATTACAGAAAAGCATGGACAACGTGATGGGCACTAGATGTCCCACCGTGATCGCCAAAAAAGTTGTGGGTGTAGAAATATGGAACGTGACGTCACAAGTCACATGAACAAGCATATGTGCATGAGTGATAATATAATGTGCTAATCAAGTGAACATCATGAATATGTGACTATGTGAACACGGTAGCATGATCATACAGTAAGGCAAAGGTGATAAAAGATGTAGAAGAATACTGTGATCGCCACAAAGGAAAGACAACGCCAAAGAATGTGAAAGAAGACTATGTGCGTGTTGTGTACCTTGGAAAAAGATGATGATCGCGCTCAGTATAAGGAATGTGGGAACCAATGTGGATTACCTCTCCTCGCCTTCCAGTCGGCTAGAATGTAAGGGCCTCACTTTCCATGCTCTCCTACGAAATAAAGACAACACAAGAGACAAAACCCATTAGAAAATGCTGTGTAGAAATCTGCCCAAGTGCATAAAGTAGCATGAATGATTGAGGGCAAACTCACCGGGGGAGGATTTTTAACCCCTGTGGAATGGTGAAAATAATAGGTGTGTATATTGTGATGAGATTAAAATGTAGAAATTGATTTAATATGCCATGATTAACATAGATAGATTTCCAACCTTGAGTTGATCAAGAGATCCGCGTCCCATCAAGAAACTTTAATGGAATATATTCAAAAGGTTATGGTGAATGAGGATCTCCCTGTAGAGAAGATCTCAGTGGTACTAACGTCGACAGACACACAGCCAGCTATCATGTTTCATGAACATGAGCTTTCCCCCAAGGAGGCTTGGAAATATGCACTGTGTGTTTTAATAAAAATCAATGGAGTTCCCATGGATCCATGCTTGGTGGACACAGGTGCATCTATAAACGTGATCTCTATGGGCACCCTCCAGTTATGTGGGATTGACATGGAACAAATAAGGCATCCATCGATAACAATCACGGCCTATGACAATAGTAAAAGGCCGCCAAAGGGGATGATTACTTTAAATGTGGAATTGAGCCCTACAGCAATCGCCACGGAATTCCATATCCTTGATATGGATCCTACATTCAAGGCCATACTAGGCCGCACCTATATTGAAGCTCTGAATGTTGTGCCATCCACCAACCACCAATGCTTGAAATTCCCGTACAATGGATGGATTATCAAAGTGACTAGTATGCCCATCCTTCATATGGTGGATGCCATCACTACCTCTTTGCCCTCTGTCTGGTTGTCCCACAAGCCTATTTTCTCACTGCTGGATAAGTGTGATTCTCGCTGGGCCCCGCCAGTGCAAGAAAAGTCTCTCACCTCATCAATGCTGCGTCTCCCTCCCCATTCTAAAGGATGGGAGATCATGAGAAATATCAGCTACCAACAGGGCAAAGGTTTGGGGGCACAATTACAAGGAAGGCTGCGACCGCCAAAGAAGCCAAGGGTGATCTTATGAGCTGGCTTGGACTTTGAAGGGCCATTCGAAGTAGATGGGAAACCCCTTACATGGACTTTGTATTCTCACTTTAAGAAGGGGCATGTCATCCAGATGGAGGATTAAGCACAAGAAATGCATGGGGAGCCATAGTTTATTTATGTAGCCGAGAAATGTTCAAGGGGCACTAAGAGAGGCAAGGTCGATGACCCAGAGTGCAGATGGAACAAGTTGTCACGCCCCGAGCACGGAAGGAACCTGGAGTGCGTGACAAGTTTATATCGATCATGTCAAACAGAGTGTTAGTGTATTCGACATAAAGATAGAGTGCGCAAAAGTAAAGATAACCCAATTCTTTATTCAATTATAACCTCAAAGTGCTTCTATTACAATTAAAGAAAATTCTAAGACTCAATAAAATAAAAGTACAATAGTTGACTGAAGAAAATTAGAAAGATAAGACTAGACGACGCTTGGGTAGATGGATGTATCTCTAGTCTCTTCACTCTTGACCTTCCCCATCCGATTGAGTCGTCAATGTCCTCATTCACCTTTAGTGTTTTCTATTATCAACCTCGAGCTTAGGTCAATGCATGTGCGTCACCTGTCAGTGCAATGACGTCAGATTCTAGGTCAGCGTCACGTTGTTGGTCATTAAGGTTCCAAGGTGTTCCATCCTATATCGCCTATGGTTGTGAGGAAATAGACCTGGGTCAGACAAATCATTTACCTTGAACACTTTTTGGGTGTATCTCTATAGTCGGAAGCAACTGGGAGCCTAAGCTTGGCATGACAGTATTGTCATCAAGATAAGTCTTAACTGGCGAGACCATCATTTGAGGAGTTTAGAGGCCCAAATCAATCTAGATGTGCGCTCAGGATACCTGGGATGTTGTAGGAGAGCCTATCCTTGCATAATTGTGGTGATGTCTCATGGGCAGTTGCCAGACATTGGCAAAAAATCTAAATATATCAAAATCCCAAAAAATCTAAACAAATGGAGGGGCATCTCCCTAAAACATGCACTCATACACACCACCACACCATCCTCTTTCCTTCATTACTACCCCACAGCTGCGAACCCCAAAAGGCTACTCCCCTTTACTTCATCCCATCCCACTGGGGGATTTATACTTGCACTACTACCAACACAAACTAGAGGCAAATTGCACGCCCATTCAAGGTAGTCAAATCCTTGATACCTTGTTAGGAGGCAAAGTATTTCTTGTCCTTCGTTTTCCATAAATCCTAATGGCAAATTGAACCTTGCCAGCTCGGCACTTCAACTGGAGTCCTAAGCAAATGAAACATTCATATCACTTGATTTTCAGCAGACGCCTGGTTGCATTACAAATACTCTTTTTCCTTACTCCCTCTACTCCATATCCCCCTGATCGGACAAACGTACTACCTATGTCAGTGGGTCCAAGACGGACTCAGATATGGAGCTTAAACTATCTTTTTGTAAGTCTTCCCCCAACCAGACATCTCAATAAAGTGAATTGATGTGCTAGGTGAAGGTAGCATAGGCTCCCCTATCATCAAGAATGATAACCCTAAGGATGTACTCACGTCTTGGTGACCATCCCCATGGAATTAATTCATTATATCCATTAGGCCCACCGTAAAGTCGAAGGATAATGTTTGCTTTCCCTACCCCGTTACCTTAGTGAATGCTTCCTCTTTAATTGCTTATTTATCTATGAACTTCACTAATGTGTGTTTACGTAGCTGCAGGCCATATAGCAATGGGATTCGCTCCACTCCACCTTCTCCTATTATATAAAGCCTGGTGGCTAATAACTTCGGGCTCATAAACTCTGAGTTTCTCTCTAATAAAAATAATGAGGGATTTATGTTCCCTAAGTTATTCGATGGAGCCGAGCCCGATCAGGGCATCGTAGGCGGAGGGCGTCGCGTGCTCAGTCATACTTAATGTAGGCGAAGCGCATGTCGCCCGTCGGCGTGCCCTCGAGCTCGTTGTCCTCGCCCGCGGGCTGCCAGTGCACGACATCCTCGATCTTCTTGGCCAACGCCAAGTCCTTCTACTGCGATTTGAGGATAATTCACCCCCCCTTCTTGTCCGCGCGCTATCTCTGGGCCATCAGTTTGAGCTACGCTAGACGAGGCCGATAGTGTGTTAAAAGAGAGAGCAACGTCCCTTCTTTTATTTTTTGACTTCTTCTTTTTCTTCCCCTTTGTGGCTGGCATTTGTTCCCGCAGTGGGTCGCTTTGTGTGTTTACCATTCCTATGTTATCTTTAGCTTCTTGTGCTAGCTGCAGGGATTCAAAGTGATCCCAAGGGACATACTCTTTCAACTACACAGGTTGGACCTTGAGCTGATATTATTCATGTAGCCCATTTATAATGGCCTATAGCCGTTCCATTGCTAGGCTGGCTTCATTATGTACCCGTAACGGGGTTCACTTCTTCTTGTTGTTAGTGGGCCTTCTAACAACCACCTGAGGGGCTGTTTCATGTCAGATAGGGGTCACAGTGGGTGGAGTGGGCCGGGGCATGACATCACGGATTTGGACTCCTGGAGTGGTGCAAGATGCTAGTTTCTTTCTTGTTCTTGTCGACACTGTTTGCCAATTTTACTGCTCCTTTATGGGTGTCAAAATATAGGCTTTGTAAGTGTGCTAGGTGCAAGCCTCTGCAATTGTTGATATAAAGATATCACATTGATTGCTACCCCTAGAGTGGGCATTTCATGGTGGCATGGGCGATCAACCCTGTACTTGCCCATTTGCAGCTCTCCCCTTTTGATCAAGCCTTGGGCTATATCTTTGAATGTATGACAATCCTCAATAGCAAGCCCGAGCATTGGATGATTGTTGGCACTTGAAAAAAGAAGATGACATTTAACTAGCATAAAACACTCTCTTGGGCCCATTTGGAGCCCACAAGGCTATTAAAGGCCCAATATATTGCATGAGGGGATCTTGAATTGACGGCCTCATGCGATGCTTGAACTAGCAGCACTCAAAGGGTGAACCGATGGCCAAGTGAATCGGTGCGCCCCTATGGAGCCTTCAATCAGCACAAGGGAAAGGAGGAGAGGGAGGTGAATCTGCGGTCAAGTGAACTAGCGTGCCCCATGAAGCCTTCATCCAATGACCTCCAGCACCCCTTGAACTGACGTAAGAAGAGGGGCGCGCACTAGTAATCCGGCGCGTGTCCGTGCCCACTGGATCACTGGTTGCCCCCATCTTTTTACCTGTTTTGAAACCACGGATGAGAAGCAATCAAAATCCCAGGAAAAAGGAGAAAGAGATCCCAGAAGATTTGAAGGGTTCTTCAGCCACCATCTCCCAACTCCAGCCTACTCCGAGAAATTCCCAGAAAACTCGAATGAGGATCGATGGTCTGCTATTTTCGATACTCTATTTCCACCTTATCCAGCAGGAGTTCACTTAAATGGTGCGGGCCTTCACACTCGAAACGTGGCAACCCCCTCGACCTTATCCAATAGGCCGTGCAACCTATATGAGGACACATGGGTAAATGATCTCCAATCATAGGAGATTCCTCATCTGTGCCTCAACCAAAACCCTCGTGCTACCGCTATAAAAGGAAGGCGACGCCCTGAAGAGAAGCCCCCGACCCCTTAGTTGCTTGAAGCTCCAGACGACCGAATTCGAGAAGCACTCTGTATCACTCCAGTGCGAAGGAGGAAAAGAGAGGAAGAGGGAGAAGAGGTGTTGTGCCGGGGAGGGAATGGAATCAATGCTCCTCCCTCCCCCCTTTTTTCTTTTCTTTCTTTTCTTTCTTATTCTGATATGTATGCTATTCTTTTCATTTTCCTTTGCTTGAATGCTTCCCAGACAAACTCACCGTGGGAAGATGTATCTTTTCTATCTAAAGGAATGAATGAAAATGGTTTCCTTCCGTGTTCAGATGCTATATATTGAGTCTTGCAGATTTTATTTTAATCCCAATCCCCCCTCAGTTTTATCATGTTTCTGTTATTTATGCGTCCCTTTCTCCAATCAAGGAAGAATGATGTATCATGAGTGGTTCAAACCCAGCCTATCCAACTCTGATGGATTGGGTGTATGGTTTTGTTTCCCCGCTGATTTACTGGATAAAGACCTGTGCTCAGGCTCCGTCTTGCTATCTAGTGGGAAACTGGCTTTGAGTACATTACCTCAATTGCCTTTAACAGGTTAACATCCCCATGGGTAACATTAACTGTGTAGGTCCCTCCACCAATATCCCAGACGGGTCCTGACCATTTACGACGATTCAGATCAGTTTTGCGTGTCCGAGCTCCACCCTTTCTGTTTGATCATTATGCATACTCACTTACTATTCGATGCATGAGATTTTGAAGGAAATGGCGAACCATGTCAATGGTTTGTGAATACTCTGGCTTAGTCCTAAATCTACTGGAGCCTATGCTTTCTCTGCTGATTTTCTTTCTACTCAAAACTCACTCATTAAGGAGCTATTGTTCAATGCATAAGAATCATATTGGCCTCTATGTCAGCCACACACAAGCACCCATCCTATTTGTGTGAACGCCCTACACTCACACGACTGCACCATTTCTCCCCTTCATAGTGACGACAATGAGCTCCTTTCACATTTTCTGCACCTTATATGCATCTTACCTCTGTTCTAACTATGCATTCTGTAGTCTACATCATACTGGTGTGCTAAACATTGTAGTCTTCATGTCTCCATTTGAGACATAGGTTTGCTAAGACCCCAAGCGTGACCCATGATCTCACGCATTGGAGCAATAATGCCCATCTTCTGATTTCACCAAAGTTTTCTTACATGTAAGGACCTATCTTTGGGGTAAGGGATACACTATGGTTTAATACCGATCAGATTTTCGTAACCACCCTTGGATCCCTAGGGGCTTACTTCTTTATAGCATGGGCTTCGGAGGATCCTTTTGGGAGGGTGAATATCAATAGGCTGCTTCGTTTGGCAATAGCTAAGTCCACATCTCTTAATCGAGATTGTGGCATCCCCTGGGTTACCGAAACCCCTCGCAGGCTATTCCTCAGGGTTTCCTTCCCAACTCGGGTCAGGGGGTCACCATTTTCAGCCTCCCGGTAGTTAATGAGTCTGTCTCAAATCTTTCTGTGGGTGGGTCTCTGCTCCCTCCTCGGCAGTCCTCCGAGACAAGGGGAGATGCTGCCGAAATTCATCTGTCCCCTTTCCTGCTTTTCTATTTACTTTGCTTTCCTTGCTTTGACTAAATTTGAAATCAATAATAACAAATATATATATACATATATATAGTGTTAATAAACTGTTCACGAAACTTATGCTATGGCGTGGTCTGTGGGCCCACCCTCGACCATATAAGCTTGTGCTTGAGTATGAACCTCACATGAAGACCGAACAACTGAACTTGCCTCACTTGAACATATGAATTCGAGGCCAATAAGATTTATGTGTTTGATACACTCATAATAAGTGGGCCATATAGACCCCGGCATTATGGTTACTCCAACCGATAAGAAAATCACCAATCTTTCATGTTAATTAGGAGTTTGAAAAAACTAATTTTAATACACTGGACCCAGGGGATATTTAAAGAAGGTAGGGAACCCACCTTGACAAAAAGAGGGGTTTTTGAACCCCAACTGGATAGAAATTTTTTTTTTGAACCCCACTTTGACATAAAAGGTACATTTTGGACCATAGGTTGTGAAGGTGGGTCCTCCACTCTTCTTTTCCCTTTTTTGTTTTTTTTTGTACGGGGGGAGAAAAAGCGGCCGCGTGGACAACAGACCCTGGTGGGGCCTGTTTGACCCGCGGGGGTCGGCGGGGTCCACTAGACCTGCGCGTGACCCCAGCAGGGTCAAACAGACCTGGTGGGGTCTGTTTGACCCCACTGGAGCCCCAAACGGGGTCAACACATCGGGGTCTGTTTGGCCTCCTACGGTCCAGCGGGGTCGCTAGGACCCGCGTGGGACCCAGTGGGGTCAACAGATCCCGTCGCGATCTGTTTGACTCCGCTGGGTCCCAATGGGGTGACCCGCCCCCGCGCGGGTCCCCTGCGGGGTAAAACCCCCTGGCCGCCTCCTTTTTACCCTCTTAAAGCCTTGTTCTAGCTCTTTTTCTGCCATTGCTCGCAGCGGGACGCGTGGAGAAGAGCACGGGAGGTCTTCGGTGTTTGTTTGTGTTGTCTTGTGCCGTTGACGGCAAGGAAGGAGGCTCACATCCGCTTGGACCATGTGATACACGGTGCTTGGTTTTGTAGTCGGTTGCACGTAAGAATTTCTTCTATCCCCTTTTTGCTGTGACACAATTCATCTTTTCATATGATAGGGTTCTAAGATCCGCCCGGATGGAGATACTCCATAAAACAACGGCGTTGGCTTTACGCCGTGATTTAACCGTCGAGTAACATGTATGAAGTTATCTCGAACTTAGTCGGGAAAATTAAGGGCGCAACAATTCTCAAGCTGAAATTGGAGTCTAGCTTATCTCAATTTGTGGTCTTGACTCAGATTTTATGTTTCCTTTCATCTCGGATCTCCACATGATTCTGGTTTTGATTTTGATTTTTTATGTGTAGAAAATAAATCAGAAAAACACGTGGGAACTGAGCCTGATTGATCACCTTAGTGAGATTATCAGAGTCGAATCCGAGGATGATGCAGAGACCAACTTCCAAAAGGTTTCCTTCTTACATTATCACCATTTTCTTCCTACTTGTTCTAATTATCGAATGGTAGTCTTTTTTCTTGTCTAAATTTTGTTTCATGGTTGATCGTTGGTCAAGGCAAGCTGCACTTTGGAAGCAGGAGTGAAAATCTATGCCTTGAGGGTTGATTCAGTGCATTCAGAGGCCTATAAGGTCCTTGGTGGTATCAATCGTGCAGGGAGAGACGATGACAAGGGTTGGATTCATTACTTTTAATTCTTCAGGAATCGGGCAATTGAACAGTCGCGCGACAGACTGCCTATCCTGATGAACGGCTTATTTCCAGCCGTTCAACCCTATCGGTGGAAATTTAATTAATAGGAAATATTATCCAAATATCCATCGAACTGACCGATAGTTTCGCCGGTGGACTCTTATGGATTGAAGGACTATTTCTAGACCATTCAACGAATAGAACGGCCAATGGTCAACCGTTCATGTCCTGTCGGTGGTAAATTCACGTAAATAGATAAATAGATAATTATCTGAAAAAGGCAAGGAGCTTGAGACTCTGAGACCAGAACGACTAAGTATGTGCCGCACAATGGGCTTGAACGGCTATACTCAATCCGTGTTACAGCTTGTCAGTGGAGATTCAGAGAATTCGCTAAACACCCAATAAATATATGGACGGCTAAATAACAGCCGCTCATGGACTGAACGGTCGAGAGATAGACCGTGCAAAGCGTTGACGCTTGAAATTCATAAAATATGATAAATTAAGCAAAATCAAGGCCCATTAAGCCCTGAGTTGAAGCAAACCTAGCCAGGGAGGGAGGCTACCCATAAAAAAGGCCCAAAGACGTGCTAGAAAATAGCCCAATGAGTAATGGACAACTCGAGGCATCAACAAATAGTGGTAATAGAAATGACTTAACTTATCTGCAAAAAATGGATGTCAACAGCTATCTTGGAGTGTGATTGCCAGAGGGGTTACCTCAAAAGAAGAAAGGATGATCACGTAAAATACCTTGTATGCAGGTGAGATGTGGATTCAACTTCCTCCTCCAACCGGCTGGCCGATGAAGGGGGTTCTTACTTTGATTACCCTTAAAAAGATCACAAACAAAGATAAACGTATTGGATTAGCCAAAAGTGTAGTATCAAAGCTCTATGAGTATGATCTTCTGCAAATTGAGTATGAACACACCTTGTGTTTTGGTTTAAAACCCCTATGAGGAGCAAAGGATGGGAAAGATGTATACAAAAAAAATATAAAAGAAATATGACACTGAGGTGAAATTATAGTGAACTAAGTGATGATATGCAGAACAAATAATGGAAATAGAGAAGATGATGGGCCTCCTTCTGCTCCTGTAAGCAGGACAAAGGAAGAAGAGCAGGCTTGGCCGCTGCTATCTTTATGTTGGTTGCAACGAGGGTACGCAGCAATGGCAATAGAGACAAGGAAGGCAAAGGACCGCGCAGGAAGAAGGACTACCTTGAAGGAGATCTCTGGTTCACTGGAGATTATCTTCTGCTGAAGGAACCCCCAGGAAGATGTAACAGAGAGTATTTATAGGGGCCCCCTTTTTCAAAAATCGTCTGAACTCCTTGGTTCCACCGATGCTCTACGACACAAATAGACGAACCCGCAAAGGATGCTATAAGAATTGGGGGTTATCTCCCCAAGATGCCATCCACAGTAATGGAGGATAGACGCGATGAGGATGGATTGGAACATGGAAGCCTGTCTGAAAGGAGGCTACTAGGACCATGACCTCGCCAGCAGGATAACTCATTATCTCATCTCCTACAGATGGGAAGATGATGTCATACTCGGGGGGAATCTAGAAAGCTCCCTGCAGGCCATGGATCACCATATACGACACCTTTGGCGGGGAACTAGGCCGACTAGTGCCGACACCCGAAGTGCTCGGGTCGCCACCTCAGCCACGAGGTGCTTCCTCAGAAGAAGAAGAACCAACTCGAGGAACTCCCCTACGTGGAGGCATGACTACCGAAGGCGGGAGACAAGGGAGAAAGAAGAATCCTCACCGAGCCAGGGGAGGAAGACGCCTACGACGAGCACTGCAACTGACAAGACGTGGATGGGGACTACGGGTAGGCCACGCAACCACCTTTATAACCACCCACGATAGGCCGGAGCCACTTTTCGCGAGGCAGGTGAAAAGGCGCCTATCACAAGTCAGGAGACCGTTCGGAGCCTGCGCCCCCAGAACGAGATAAGACCCGGGCCCTCATTACCCGCGTGGCCGCTGCCACTGCCAAAAGTGCCTTGCGCGCCAAGCCAACCCTGAAGCTTCCAACACCCCCGATACGAGGAGTCCAATATCGGGCTTCGCGCTCCATAGAGACCCTCTCTTGATCGACTCCCAGCCCCCGACAGAGTGCTCGGTGATTGAGAGTAGAGGGAAAAGTGAGGAGGGTAAATCCAATTAGGCCCAGAAACGGCCCAGTAATGGTAGGCCCACTGAGGATCGAGCACATTAAGCCCCCCCAAGGGACGGGCACATGTGCTCGGCCCAATAAGAGGAGGCTCGGCCCAAGAGAGCATCAGATTCTACAATGCGTAATGGCCACAGCCCAAGCTCAGTTATCGTCGGCAGACTCTCTGACGACCGACTGTTGCCCCCACCACACCAGCCCTGACCCCATAACGGGCCAGCACACCCCATGGGCGCCGTAAGACTCACCCTGGGACCGACGGACACCAAAGTAATCACCCTCCAATGGAAAATTCTCGTCACAATAGCGGAGAAACGTTACTCTACTATAGGTGCCCTTCCCTGTCAAGAGATGAGGCTCCTCGCCCCAGGACAACCCCCTATAAAAGGGAGATCGACAAAAGAGAAGAGTATGGTGGTTCATTCCACTATTACGCTACCTCAGAGAATAGAGCCACTAGTCCTGCTACACAAGGTGAAGAAAAGAGCGTGACCTTTGGGGGTCTATTTATAGAAGTAGGGTGGCTACCCGGAGGTGTTTGAACCCGTACGGGTTAAATGGGATGAAAATGACCCCGGGAGGGTCCTTTCCCCCTCCTTTTTCCCCCCTCTTTTCTTCTTCTTTTTTTTGTGCGGACGGGTCCTCCGTCTTCTTTTTTGATTAAAAGGGGCTACTCCCTGGGCTTTTTAGGGCTTGTTGCTCGCTGCACACCGCGTGGAGAGAGGAGAGAACGCGCCTCCTTGTTCATTTGTCGTCTCCCTCGTGCCGTGGGCCGCGAGGATCGAATTTGTCTCCATCAGGGCTGCGTGATACACATGCGTGGGACTCCTTTGGCAGTATGTACACCATCCTTGCATCTTCCTCTTCTTGGCACGAAGTGTTTTTGTTCATGTCAAGCGTCCGAGGGACAAAAATCCTCCCCTTTCTAGGGTTTCATCTGGAACCACGCGATCTTAACAATCGAGGTGGTTTTAACCCAGATTCCGTCCACCTTGCTTGCTGCGAGGGGTGCGTCATTGCAAAATTATGCGGGCTACGAAGCCCCGAAGTGTGGAAGTATTCCACGGGGTGGCGATACGCCGAATATTAAACCCTACACAATGCAAAGGTAATAACTCGATTGGTCCGAGATAAATAATGGGTGCAACAGACACAATCTTGGTGAACGTTAGACTCATCCTTGTATACGTTGGACTTCACCAGGTGATCGTTAGACTCAATTTTGTATTTGTTAGAGAGCTTCATGTTCTTCCTGGGACGCGTAGCTACTTGTCAGAGAGAGATCTTTATGTTTTTGATAGATACATCATTTCTTCTTCGTGAAAAGACAATAGCAGACCTTCCTAGGATAGTTCCTTTGACTTCGTCTATCTCTTGGAACTAAAAAGATCTTCCTTTCGGCGCTTCCTCTGTAACAGAGTCCTTTTTGGAGGTTTCTTCTTTTTCCTAGGACTAACAGATTACAAAAGGTATTTGTTTATCTTATAAAATCAAACAATACTGCATTAGAATGCTCATTTCTTTCTGCAGAGACCTGTATTGCTCTGCTGCGTCGCTTTCCTTTCAGTCTGTTTCTTCCTAAAATAGAGTATAAAAATTGACTTTTCCAGGTCGTTGGTCAAGTGGAAAGAAACAGAGCTTTCGTGTTCGTTCTTACGCTGCAAGGGTAGCATTTAATGTTGCACAGTTACATTCAATGCATTTGAATTTTGAATTTCATTGTGATAGTCGCTTGATCATTGTCTAAGTCGATTAAGAGGTGTAATTTAATTTATACTATCGACTAAGTATTTTTATCACATGCGTTATATTGTAGCTATCATATATATAAGAATCTCACTAACCCTTCAGGGGCCTCATCAGCCTCTTGGGTGGCGTCCCCAGTTCTTGGTGACGGTAATTCGATATTATCAGGTTATCAGTACCCTGAGCTCTAGGTCGTTACATGATGCCAAGTAAACACCTATACTATATTCTGCCCTTGACTTAGGCCTCACGCCTCTACCAAGTTCATTGGCTTCGACATGATGTTGAGTCAACACCTATCCCACATTATATCCTTTGCTTAGGCCTCATGCCTTTGTAAAGTTTGTTGGCTTCGACATGACGTTGAGTGAACACTTATCCTATATTCTGCCCTTGGCTTAGGTCTCATGTCTCTGTCAAGTTTATTGGCTTCGACATGACGTCAAGTCAACACCTATCCTTCATTATACCCTTGGCAAAGGCCTCACGCCTTTGTCAAGCTCGTTGCCTTCGACATGATGTTGAGTCAACACTTATCCTACATTCTACCCTTTGCTTAGGCCTCACGCCTTTGCCAAGTTTGTTGGCCTCGATATGACGTCAAGTCAGCACCTATCCTACATTTTGCCCTTGGCTTAGGATTCATGTCTTTGTCAAGTTCGTTGACTTTGACATGACGTCGAGTAAACACCTATCCCATATTCTGCCATTGACTTAGGCCTCATGCCTCAGCCAAGCTCGTTGGCTTCGATAGGACGTTGAGTCAACACCTATCCTATATTATGCCATTGGCTTAGGGCTCATACCTCTACCAAGTTCGTTGGCTCTGACACGATGTCGGGTCAACATCTATATTTTATACTCTCTCCTTGGTCTAGGCCTCACTTCTTTTCCAACTTGGTTGACTTCAGTAGTTTGTCAAGTCAACAAATATATTCTACCCTGGCCCAGACACCATGTCTCTCCCAGGTTAGTTGACTTCGACACGATGTCAGGTCAACATCCATATTCTACATTCTGCCCTTGCTTCAGATTTTTTACTTGAGCAAGGTCCATTGACTTCGACATGACATCGAGTCAACATCTAATTCTACATTCTACTCTTGCTTCAAATTTCTTGTCTGAGCAAGGTCTGTTGACTTTGTCATGATGTCGGGTCAACATGTAATTCCACATTCTACCCTTGCTTTAGACTTTTCATCTGAGCAGGGTCTGTTGACTTCGACATGATGTTGGGTCAACATCTACATTCTACATTCTACCCTTGCTTTAGTTTTTTTGTTTGAGAAAGGTTGGTTGACTTCGACAATGATGTCGGGTCAACATCTATATTCTGCATTCTGCCCTTACTTCTAATTTTTGGTCTGAACAAGGTCCATTGACTTCAACATGATGACAGGTCAACATCTATATTCTACATTCTGCCCTTGCTTCATCAGAGTGATAAATATTCATAATAGTCCAGATCCACTATATACAAGTCCAACAATTGTGCAAGAGTCATAAATATACAACTACACGGGGCATACCCTGGACAAAAAGATATAGTAAGATGAAAAGACTACTAATAACCTATTGCCAGACCACTGCTGGCACTAAGGACGACCGTCAAAAGCGCGGGAAGCTCCGGTAGACGGCTGCTGCTACTCACCTGGAAAAGTAAGGGTGAGTCTCGCAACCAGACTCAGTAGGGGTCACGCAGATCCCTACCTCGCAACTAAACATGCAAAAGCAGCAAAGCAATAATGCATGCAATGGCATAATAAATAACAATTTAATAAAGTTGTAAAACTATCTAAACAGTTCAAGAATAGCTAACTATGATGCCAATTAATATAAACACGAGGGTAACAAAGTCTACCAATAGAATAAACTTCAACATTTCCAAGTGACAGGAGAGAGAAGGAATACCACCAGGCTTACACTACATCTCAAGCATCTACACAAACCAGGATCGCAGTAAGTGAGATGTGTAACAGTACCAGAAATAAGAATTAGTCAGGGTAACACTCGTTAGTGCCAGTCCAAGCCCCTGACCATGTGTGCACACACAGGCTCAATGCCTTGAGCCAGGTCTCTAGCTAGTTTTCCCCCCGGCAGGAAGCTACTGCCAAGTAAGGGAGCCCACGGGAACTAGCTTAAAAAATGTAAACTAGGAACTGCCCCACCACCACTCCCAGGTGGGCCGACACTCGAGGTCGTCAGGCTACGACTAGTGATTCCATCACAAGGAAAGAGAAAGTAACTCTATTGGGATCTAAAAATAAGCCACAGATTGTAAAATAATTTAAACATGGCGAATATGCAATATTAAAAGTATTATTAAATGAATAGGCTAACATTTGAATTCTACAGGAATTAAACGGTCAAGAAATGGCCGCTCCAGTCGTACGCGGTCACACGACTGGCTACTCAATAGATATACACAGTCACCCTAAAGCCGTTCAGCTCCACCGCCATATAGAGTTTTAAGGTACACACGGTCAAGGTCCGGTCGTTCAATGGTATCGGCGGTCTACCGATTGGCCACTCAATGGAAAGGAGGGTCCCCTAGGCGGTCCTACGATTAACTATCCCATGGACTGAACGGACCACTTAAGGGCCGTTCAATTTACACTGCCTTACTGTTTGAAGGTTCTACGCGGTCGAGGGTTGGCCGCTCTAGTCCTTACACGGTCCCATGATGGGCCACTCAATGAGAACGGTCTAGAAGAAGATCGTGACTTTAGAACGGTCCCTAGTAGGACCATTTAATTACCAGAGAATCGAGAGCGGGGAAAAAATAGGGCTTTCCTTATTATATTGCTAATGTGCATCTATTGTAGTGGGCGTTCATTTTATAAACGCCAGCTATATTTGACGCCATTTTCTTTAAGGAGTCTGTGGCTCTTTCCTTCCCAATTTTATGGCTCGTTCCTTCCTCCTTTTGAGGCCCATTTCAACTAGGTAAGATTCCCGATGGCTTTTCAAACTAGGGAGGACTTTCCCCAAATTTATCTCCTTTTCGTGGATGATTATCCTAATTATACTTGGATTAAACCTCTGGGTCTCTCCCTATAAATAAACCTTGCGGTTCTTCACTGAAGAAGGACTTCCGAATTACGGGGAGGTGTTGCCGGATCTCTGGCTTGAGGAGAAGTCTTCCTCATGTCTAAAGCTTCATCCTGAAGGAGACTTCCTCCCAAACGTCGATCTAAAGCTAGAAGAAACAATCCCAGGCCCTTCCACTTCTGCTCTGTTTCCTTTTATTGCATATCTCTCACTCTACATGCATGCATCATTCTCTTCATATCTATCTCAACCACGTTGAGTCTCCTTCATGCATCACTTGCACATTTCATATCATTCATCATTTTATCCCTCCCTTTGCATAGGGGTTAAAGGGGCAACACCCCAACAGGTGTGTTCATATCTATGTCCTCACGTTATATATATTTCATGTTTGGATTTAATACTACACTTGGTTTGTTAATCCATATTCTTTTGTTGGTGTTTGTCTTTCTTGCAAGGGTAATCAAAAGAGAGAGACTCTCTTCATCGGCCGACCGATAGGAAGAGAAGGAAGTCGACTCACATCTCCCCGCTTTTTAAGGTATTTCGCGATCCCTCCATATTGTTATTATTTACTCCTTTTGAGGCCCCTTGCAGTCTCTGGCGATCACCCCCCAGTGGCATCCTATGCATGCTCCCACCTCTCCTTTTCCCCATTCATTAGTTCATTCTTTAGCCTATGTTTTCTTTATGTTATTTCTTAGTAGATTTTTAAATAGATCTACAACCGTGTGACAAAATCAACCCAGCCATCTTGAATTGTAAAGATTGCAAATAAATTTGGAAGAACTTCATTCACCTCATTGAAGTCAACTAGATGAGGGTCGATAATGGGCCGTGGCTGCATCGGCGGTCCCCGTGAAGGTGGGGCTGCCTACTGTGTTGGAGGAGCTAGAGCCGCACCTCTCCGAGTACTAGATTCCCCTTGGGCAAACCGCTGAGAACTTCTTCTAGGTGCCATTTTTAACTTGAATGTTGCTGTAGAAACCTTGGAATGGACGATCTCTTCCCTTGGGAGTGTTTGGACACACTAATGGTGATGGAAGAAGCTTCTCCACAACCTGGAGCCCAAAGAGGAGGGGATTTTTTTGATACTCTATTTTCGTTATGGGAGCACAGGTGGGTTTCCATCATGGTCTAGGGCTTTGATCATCTCTCCATTCTCCTCTCTCTGAATCCCTTTTGTGGTTTTGAATGTGTAAACGGGCAATGATATGAGCCCGTAGCCTCCCTTCCCCATGTAATTTCTTTTCCTCTAAGCATTCTCTCTTTATATCCCCTGTAATCTTAATGTATAATGCAATGGCGGTGGCCTCCGGGTGAAAGGTGCCTGGATGCATCTATATGTATGATGTTCTTCACGATATAATGGTATTTGGGTGTGAATCCCTCTATCCCTCTGTGAATTACTTCTTCTTAAATGCCCTTTCTATGTATGATTGTTGTATGCCCTCTGAGTTTGTCTACCATGTTTTCTCTCTACAACATCCATGTGTTACAGCTAGGATTTTTGTTTTATCGCAGAACTTGCCCTGGGTCACCCAAGGGCTGCATTAACTTTATTCACCCTCCCCGAGGTCCCTTCGATGAATCAACTATACCTGGGTTATTTCATGCATTTGATGTATCTTCCCCTTCTCGTCAGAGATTTACATCTTCCTGTTAGCTCATGGGATGGGCTTTGTCGTCGCCCCTCCGCTCACAGCCATGAGTCGGGTGGGGTATGGCCGTTCCCACAGCCAGGATGCCATCTCCTCAATCCAATTTAATGAGGATGGTGGTCATCCATTTGCATTCTCCCTTTAAAATGTTTGACGATTTGTCTTAGAAAGCTCCATCTACATGCTTCCCCGCACTGTGATCCCCCGTGGCCCTTTACACTTAGCCTATGCGCCTCTACAGCTAGCCCAAGTAGTGCGAATTTAATCTTCTCTATTCCCCGCTTGTTGTCAATTGTCTGATGAAGGCCAATCTATGGTTCTCAGGTCTCTTCATCCCTAAGAGTGATAGGGTATGAGTCTGTCAATATGACTCACTGCCCCCCCTTTTGCCTGGGTGATATGGAAATGTTTCCTTAATTGCTATGTTTCTTACTGACATGAATATTAATTCGCCAGTCGGGGAGGGGGAACATTCCCCATCAAATAAGTCTATCGACCCATCTCCTTCCGAACCACTCAAAGGCCATAGGGACCCATTCTCCTATAACGTGGAGCCCAATGGGCGGTTAAGAGCGAACATAAATGGATCTTTGATCCAACAAGAAATCAAACCCACATCGCCTGTCCAGGATTATGGTAGCCCGTGGGTCCATGGAACCCCTCGTAGGCTAGCCCTCGGGCTTTTCGCCCATTCATGTTGTCTGATTAAACCTGTGTGGATGACCCATGGATCATCAGTACCCCTTGTAGGCTAGCCCTCAAGGTTTCTATCCATTTGGGTTCGCCAGTCACCGTGTTTGGCCTCCCGGTAATTAGGAGCTTACCCCGGGAACCCCGTGGGTGAGCCTCCACTTCTCCCCCGTGACCCTTCGAGTTATGGGGAATTACTGCCGAATTTTTCCCTCGATTCGCCTACTTGTGTGACCATTCTGCTGATGCTAATAAGCAATTAAGTTGACTATGATGGTTGACACACACGGGACAATTCTGTTAATAAGCAATTGGCATAGTGCCTATGGGCCCGCCTCGAACTAGAACAAGATTGTGCTTGAGTATGAACCTCACAAAGGATTGAATTGATTAGCTTCTGCCTTAATGAACTTGATGATTAACAAGTTTGAATGAGTCCCAAAGTTCTAATAAAAGAATGCCATAACTTGAATTAGGCCTTAATCAAAGCTAATAAAAACTCTAAAAAAAATCCTTCCCCTAAACCAGCGTGGGCTAACCCAGCGCCCAAACTACCATTCCAGATTTGTCCCCCTCTCATATCTCAATACTTCACCAACCATCTGAAACAGCGTGTGGCTAAATCGGCACGCCTTCTGCCGCGCTGGATTACCTTCCCTCTTCTCATTCCCCACACCGGATTAACCTCCACTCATATCCCCACACTGGATTAGCCCCCACTCATATTTCTATTTGCCCGTCTATTACCTTCCCATCCATAGAGTCGACTCTATGTCTGGGGAGTCGACTCCATGCCCCAATCTGCTTCCTTTTCGACTGACAGTCTGTCTCTTCATTAGGCCCAATTCATGGTCATTCTGCAAATAAGTAATAAGAACAGTGATGATTTCAGTAATAAATCTCTTTTACTTTGCTCTCTTTATGCATACTCATGTAGCTATGTATACATATACGAATGTGCACGTTTATCATTATTGTGTGTTTGTCATTGATCTGACCTCTCGGTATATCAAATGGTGATTTACGGAAGGTCAGATTAGGTCTGACTGAAAGCTCTCACTATGCATGATAGTGGTCTTCAGACCTAGATTCTCCGCCATGTACCGGGAGTTAGGTCAATAAATATGATTGCATGGCATTCTTGAATGTATGTCTAGATGTTGCATTACGTAATATCATCCTTTTAATTTGCATACACTAATATACCTACTCAGCCCCAGTGGTTCTTTATCTTGGCAATTAATTAAGGATTTCCTCCTTCTCAGAGTATGTAATTAACGTCATAACCTTTACGGTATGATAGACTTTCGGTCCCGACACAAACTTCACTTTTGTCTGACCAAGTCAGACTGAGCGCACAATAAATCTATCACACAAGTGACTGACACACCTACATAATAAAAATAAGTAAATCTTTTCCAGTTCAATGGACCAATAAGTGACCAGTGTAACCTAAGATCCTAAGTTAAAAATCCTTTAAAAGAGGTAATCGGCTTAGTGGCCATTAATGTGCTTAACCTAATTGCCATCACGTTGCACCTACGAGACTGTCATAAGCAGCCAATAACGGCTGACTGGGCTGTCCTTAATGTGCCAGAACAGTGGGTCCTTAATGGACCTGACCAAGACCCATAATGGGCCTCTTAATGGGCAAGGTAGAGGCCCCCAACACCTCAACCCTCTCCACCCCATGTTCCACCATCCTATCTAAGAACAAGGTTGAGGGGGAGTAGGAAAGAAGGAGATAGAGGAGGGAAAGAAGAAAGAGGAGATGGCAGCAAAGGGCTGGGCCTGGTGGTGGTCCGATGGCAGACAGGCTTTGATGCCCTAAGAGCTCTTCTTTCAGGTACGCTGATACCATTCTTTCTGTTCTTTTAACTCCCTGAACTAATTTAGGATTAGATAAGGAGAAAGGGTTCATGAACTATAGGAGAATGTAGTGTCAGATTAAATTCCTAATTTTTATGCATTTTCATTTTAGTGATTAACATTAATAATTGGATTGGGGGAGGGGCCACATTATGTCATTTTCATTCTTGAATTTGTCTTATGCAAAATGAGACCCATTGATTATCATGATACCATGCCCATGAAAATCCTTAAGAGTCTTAGACAATGATTATGAATCGGTTGACACGCACATTGGCAAACAATGGAGTTTAGCTTATGCTGATTTATATCAAAAGTATAAGAGGTCCAAAATTGATGTTAAGACCTTGAAAAAAAATTACATGAATTGATTAGCTCTACCAATCCATGCACCAAATGTGGTCTTCTTGAAATGCAACTTGAGAAATTCAAAGAAGATAAAGAAGCTTTTCAATCCAAAATAACACTATATGAAGATGAATTGGCATGTTTGGAAGTTGAAAAATAAAATGCACTATGTCCACGGGGGATCATCTAACAGTGATGAATCTCCTAAGGATTAACAAGTGAATAGTAAAATGGGTTAAACCTAACACAGTTAAATCCACAATGCTTAACGGATATCGTGGTGGCCGTGGGTTGTGTGCCCCTCGTAGGCTAGCCCTGGGGGTTTCCTCCGATACCGGTCGTCCCGTTCTGGGCGTGGTGTCGACTCTGGTCGCGTGCCCCTCGTAGGCTAGCCCTCGGGGTTTTCACTCTCGTCATATGTCGTTTCACTCGCTCGCTCTCACCCATGGATTTGGTGCCCCAAGTAGGCTTGCCCTCGGGGTTTTCCTATCCGTTCGAGTTTTACCAGTCGCCGTTGTGCCACCTGGCCCTTAGGGGTTTACTCCGCCACATGAGTATGTCCCCGCTTCTCCCCAACAATCCTCTGGGATGGGGAGATGCTGCCAAATTCTTGGCGTGAACAAGTTAATAAGTCACTTAATAAATCATAAACTTAATAAATATGACTCGTTCGGAACGATCACCGCACTCGAGTACGAACCTCATGCGAGCTTGTGACTTGACTTCCGGACGGCCCGGGACCGATTTGATGAACAATTGACTCGATTAACTTTCAAATCTCTTGAAACATTTCAATAAATTTGAGAATAAACCAATAGAACCTTGATTTTCGTGAAAATGACCTAAACCGGTGCCACCGGCACCCGACGCGCCTTAATACGACGCGCCCTAAAACGGTGCACCCTATTCCGGCGCGCCCCAAGGGCACCACGTCGTTTTAACCATTCCACCCTGTACCTACGTTCGAGGGGCTTTTCCTACGCTTGTGGCACCGTTTTAAACCCTTTTCCTACGCGTATCGCATCGATTTTGTTCCGATTTGTGTCGTCACGCCGTTTCAGTTCCCTCCTCACCTCCGGGGTGATTTCCAATGTTAATAACAGAATCAAATAAAACTCTATAATCAATGAATTGAATGAATTGGTTTGTCTAAGCCTGAATTGGCTAATTTCATAATCTCATCATCATGTTTTAATCTAAGCATTCATGCCGCATTAATGCATGCTTGAGTGCGCGGGCCCTGGTATATCAAATGGCATTAGCGAAAAGTCGGGTCACGCCCGATGAGAAGCTCTTGCTATGCGTGATGGTGGTCTTCAGACCTAAGTTCTCCACCACGTACTGAGGGTTCCCCCCTTAATAAACCATGCATGGTAGCATCTTGCATGATCATCATATGCATCCTTTGCACCCTATTCCGGCCTCGACAACCCATTATCTCGGTAATTAATCAAAAGTTTTCCCTCCTCGCGAGGGATGTAACTAACACCATACCCTTTATGGTATGGCGTTTTAGAAAATTTTTATTGATAATGCTATTTTATTTAAAAGATTAAAATTTAATTTCACTTGTGTAGATATGATTGGCAGTGGCTATTGAATCGCGGATGCCTGACTGGACATATTTTGAGACGCGACTGTCTGAGTAACCGCATTCTTAAAGAAGTAGCATATGTGATGCTAGGCGTGATTTTTAAATCACGACAGGCAATGATGTCATGATTTGGGTTCCGTGTTTACATGGAAAGATGATGGCGATAGTTCGTTCAATGGCATAAGGCTCTACTCTGTGTTTGTATGTGAGGAAGATAAAATCAATACAGCACACATGCGACCGGGTAACGTTAGGCCGAAGTTGACCCAAGATCCGCATAGGACAAAGCGGACCCCCGACAATTGGTGGCCCACGCCCCCAATAAAGATGGGGAAAAGATTTGCTAACCCACAAGGGACATTGTCCCAGGCATTTTGGATGCCGAATGACTCTCCAACGATCGAACGTTACTCCTGCCATCACCGACCTCTACTCTAATAAAGGCCATCATGCTCCAAGGGTGCCATAAGACTCGCTTGAAAATCGCACGGCCTGGTTAAACGAACGCATAACGAAAAACTCTCCACGATCGCGGGGAGATATTATCTCATGACTCATACCCTTCCCTGTTAAGGGATGTGTTTCTACCGGCAGGATAACCGATATAAATAGACATTCGATCAGATGGCAATAACATACGTACACATACAAAGAGAGATAGTCACATCCAAAGAGATATACAGACGCTCATGCTGAGACATAGAGAGAGCCATCTACAAATAGGAGCCCGGCCCGATCTGTTTCTAAGCATGTCTCGAGCCCTGCGAGCACTCCCCGAGCCCTGCGAACACTCCTCGAGCCCTCGCTGGACACAGCGAGCACCCTCGAAAGCTCCATCTGGACTCCAGATTTGATCACTCTGCTCTCATCCTCCCCTCCCTCTCTGTCCTCTATTGATCCCCATATAACATGGTCTTTTACTTAAACATCGGAGGCTTGTTCTCTTGGGTAAGACCTAGGACTCTTTATGACATACGGATGGCAGGACGTTCTTCTCCAGTAAATAAATCTTAACAGTGTGATACGAGTCTCAGGAGATCATTTTCCTGCCTCTACCATATGTGTTGGGAAGATTTCGCGGGGACAAAGGCTTTTGTTGGGAGGCTTGTCTAAGGATTGCACGCATGGGAAGGCATCGTATGGTGGGAAGATGTGCTATGGAAGGGTTACTTTGCTTTGCAAGACAAACGGGAGATGTTGAGTTGCAGTGTTGCAAGGGATTTTTCCCTACAAAAGAGGACTCACGATGACTGTAAGAGAGCCAAAAGACCTAAAACTAAGCCCACAAGATTTGGCCCATCTTTTAGAAGCTTAAATTTATGTATTTATAGAATTTAGGGGATAAATTACTACTTATCAGATAAATAAATGGATAAATAATGAAAGAGTTTGAATTAAATTGAAATTCAAGGCCAAGGTTAATTACGGTCTATCGAGCGACCGCTTAGGACAAGAAACGGTCTCAATTGGACAGATTCCAAGAGTCCGATCACGAACAGTTTGATCTCGTGAAAAACACTAATTTCTTTAGGCCAAATCCCTTTAGATCGAAGTAATCTATTAGTTAGAAGGCTCTAGAAAGGATTAGGATTGGTTTGGTGATCTAATTCAGACTCTAGGGTGGTCCAAATCCTCAAAATTCTAGCTAACTCTATAAATAGACCTTAAGTCTTACCTACGCGACCCTTACTTTTGGCTCGTGTGGAACTAAGAAAAATAGGCCAAATTAGAGGTTAGTTCTTTAGAAGAATTTGTTCATGATAGTAAGGTCTACCTTCCCTCGAAATCTCACATTAGGAGATTGAGCCATCAGGGAGGACAAGGCTTCCAAAGGCGCTAGTTCAGTGCAAGAAACCCAAGAGATTGTGCGATCGGGCCAGATTGATCAGTGAATTAGAAGCCATAAACAATGTAATTAGATATGGATTCTTTAGATTTAATTGTTCCTTTTACTACCTCTTCTTACTCTCTAAGTTTCGTGGTCATAGGTGAAGGGGATCAGAAGTCAGAAGGCCACGAAGTTGCTGATTCGATTCAGGATGAGTAGGAATTAGGGTCGAGTTCTAGTCCAAAATCAAGGAGTTAGTGCTGTGCCCAGAGATAGGTTATCTCATGAACGGCTTAAACTTGATGTTAGGAGTAAAAGCCCTCAATTTCTAGTCATTTTCATGCATGGTACATGGACTATTTTGTGTTTTATTGAGACTGCGCAAGTTAGTTTATTTTTCATGCATAAACTTAGCCCTAATGCAAATAAGAAGGAAATTCTTGTCTAATTCTCACAACCAATGTATATTCATGACCTAACGACCTTCTAACTTGTCTTAGCTACGTAATTACATTATTTTCCATGCACAACATGCCCTAGGTTAGCATTTTATTTCATTATTTTATAGCTTCTGTCTGTCAGATAGAAAACGATCAATAAAGTGACCACTGCATATAACCGTGGTCTATCGCAAGACCATTTATGACACTATGCGGCTAGACCCTGACCGCTATTTGGTTCTGTGAACCAGTCTGATCCCGTTTGGCTTTTCCATAATTATTGTAGCAACCTTGAATGCTGAAAGAAATAAAATTTAAATAAAATAATAAATAGTGACGTTTTCCATTGTCGTGTGTTTTCTAGATTCAAGATGACGTGTCATAAAAGGGCCCATGTACCCGGGGAGGGAAGTGGCACTTCTCTGCCAGTAGTTGTTATGTTGGTTTATGCGCCTGGTCAAGCTCCAGCGACTTCCGTTCCAGTTGTGGGAGGTTTGTCGGGTGATCAGGGTGGAATGCCAAGCGAATCTTTGATGTCTCATACACCAATTGATCACGAGTAGGTGACATCACAAGAGCGCACTCAAGTTGAGTCTACTTAACCCAGCGTTCAGCAAGTCGTTCAGCCGACTGTGATGGGAGTTCCATCTCCTATACCCACTACCAGTATCGCACCCTCATTCAAGGATATCAAGCATAAATTCCATAGATTCAGGGCACGTAAGAAGTGGCTTGCCCAGCAGGCATCTGCCAGCACTGTTCAGCAGTCAGTGCCTTCTTCTCAGTAGCTTCGGGGACTCGTAGCCTGTCAGCCCGCCAGGCAGCCAAGGCAGTGTCTGAAATGTGGTGGTAGCCATCTAGGCAAACCCTATTTCTTACCGGTGATCTATTTTCACTGTGATCAGCTGGGACATGTAGTTCAAGACTGTCCACTGAGGCCGAGGCCAGTGTAGTTCTTGCAGTCTCCTCAACCACAGCCGTCTCAGTTCTGACCTCCTCCACCACCACAGCCTCAGCAAGACTCTCTAGTGTCTAAGCTTCCCCGTGCTGAGTGGTGACATCTCATCTTTAAAAGGTACGATTGTACTTTTTGTCTTTTAGCGAATCAATAAGGCTTCCCATTTCTTGCTGGTTTCATCTTTTGGCTCGAGTAATTTCGTAATACGCATAGGTGCTTTTCGAATAGATCCGAGTACTTTGCTTCTGTAATTTGGTCAAATTATTGTTTATGCATCCCAGCTATTTTAGTTGAGTGAGGGGAATTATTTCATTCGTGAATTCGGTTTTAACCTTTTCTTCTCGCCTCCTTTTCATTTCTACCATTCCACTTTCTCCCTTGTTTCTCTCTTTCCTCTGTTTCTCTTGACGCGGGGAGCGCGACCGTGCCGAGTTGACCGAGGTAGGGATGCGATGCAGTGGCCTAGGAATGCGACGGAATGACGGATGGAGTGTACATTGGCGCGATCCCTTGGTGGATCCTATGCTAGCGTGGTTCGATTGGTGTGGTTTTCCCTAGAGTTAGAAGTTGAATCGCCTACTTCCTGTTGGTAGAGAGTAGTTTCCATGTAAGGTGTAATTTCTTTCAATTCTCTCCTTGTCCGTTCTTTTAAATTTCGAGGACGAAATTTCTATTAGGAGGGAGAGACTGTAAGACCCATGCCTTAGCAGACTTTTACCGATTATATTGGTTTCGGCCCGTACCGAAACAGTTTCGGAGTAAAAAAAATAAGTTTTTTAATGGTTTCGGTCCGAAACCCACCAGTTTCGGTCGGCCGAAACCGGACCTGCTCACTGTAATTTTTACCTTTTTTGAATGTTTTGAAATGGTTTCAGCCGAAACCGAAACTGAAACCGGTACGTTTCGATTTCGGTCTTGGCCGAAACCGGTACCGAAGCCGGTACTGCCATCCTTGCCTAAAAGGGGATTTAGGGAGGAAGGGCTGATTTTCTGTCTCTTCTCTCTCTCTTTCTTTTTATTTATTTTTATTTTTATTTGAATGTGGGCCTAGGTTTAGGCGGGCCAAGTTGAGTTGGGTTTAGGCGGGGGAGCGCTGGTGTGGGTCCCGCCTAAGAGTTTAGGTGAGCTGGATGAAGAGAGAGAAGAGTGACCCCTTGAATCCCGAGACAAGCAAGCCAGCTGTCAATCCAAGCTTCGTCTTGAACGCGGCCTCCAGGGTGACCACGTTCATGATGGTCGCGCCCTGCTGGATGACCGTGACCTGGCTGGCACCTATTAGTGACTTCGAAGTCTAAATGTGACTCGTTGCTGGAGTCGTGGGTGCCAAGCGGCTGGTGGAAGACTTGTCGGGAGTTGTTCCCCGCCTTTTCCATGCGCCACATGACCCGATGGATGGCTATGAGTCCCGGGTTGGCCCGACAACTAATATGTCAACATGATGACGCTACTTGCCTGGTAGTCGGGGGTATTCCCCACTTCTTGGTGAAGAGCCGTGGGACACGGCATGTTGTTCTGAGCCCCGGGCTAGCCCGGTTGTCGAAGTATCGACAGTGTAATGCTGCATGCAGGGTATCCGGGAGTGGTCCGCAAATTTTTACAGTGTCATTTGACGCAAGAGGTTATCTCGAACCTCAGGTCTGATCCGGTCGTCGGGAAACTGGTTGGCACGGCGTCGTTTGCTCGGGGGTGATCCCCGTTTGTTGTGTCATGCCATTTGACACGACGAAATGTCCTAATTTTTGGGGGGGTGTAATTCCTTTTGCCTAAATCCCGATTAATTCGAGAAAATAAGCGGGTGCAACAGCCAATAACCACTATTAACTTGCAAACACTAAACACAAGAAATTATAATCTTAAACTATTGGAGCTTTCGTCTCTGAAGGGATGGTGTTCGGGGAACTTAGTCCTCTTCAAATTCTACATGACTTCAGATTCAGAGTATCACCAGGTGTTGCACCCGAAAATTGTTTCAAAACAATTAAATGAAGTGTTCCTATGCAACGTCCGACGAGGAGCACGACGTATCGTCGACACCGCCGGACTACGGAGTATCTCCGTAATTTAGGGTTTGATTACACTCCTAGAACCCTATTATTTTTCTCTACACGACCATGTGATTATTTCTGAAAAATTCCTTTTATTTAAAACATGTTACTGTTCATGACCAAATTACATAGATATTGAATTAACGACATGCACCCTGCCATTAATTTAGAATATGACGCCCCTGACTAGGGTGCTGTTTACTAAATTGAAGACTTAAGCTAAGTCACCATTTATATAAAATCTAAAAATTGAGAATTCTTAATATATTTTAGAACCCAGAAACAATGACTGAATGAATAGTCGTTGTATATTTAATTGACGACCCAGCCCAGGGCGCTAATTCATAAATTGAAGACTTGAGATCAGGTGCCAATTTCCTATTTTTCTGATTTTTGTTGTTTCTGTAACCCTTGACAATGGGTGATGTGTATAGGCACTATATTCCATTCCGTGAGTATAGTCCCACATTTCACGATATTTTATCAATTACCCTCAATTCTCGGTGACATACGAGCCCTCCGTTGGACACTCCGTCCCTCCAGACTGGTAAGTCAGTCATGGAGACCTCCGTAAGTCTACGCTAGCCTTGGATTCCCTCAAGACAACTGAGCTGGTTATACAACTAAAACCCATGACACTTTTTATTGCCATGTCACTCTAAAGAAACATGGTATACCGGCCCTCATGATATGCTAAGTCATGAGAATATTCTTGAAATAATGGAATGGGAAATCATACCATTAATATTCCTTAAGAATTATGTGCCATATTTATGGACATTAATTCTATCAGCTTTATCATGTAAAAGAACAAGCGACCATTTTAATATGAGCACTTATTCTTAATGTCATGGCACCCAGTTAGGGAGTCGATTCCACCTAGTGTTATCACGAATCGTGATTATACCATTATTATCGTCCTTACACATCATGTTCAATCCTTGAAATTCTATCTCTATGATCTACCTGAAAGGTCCTACAAGTTTAATCCTTTGGAATTCTAGATTGGCTATAACTTTAGTGGATGTCAAAAATACATGATCAATGCCTGCGTATATAAGGGCCCGATCTGGTCCTGGGAGGAGCACCCGAAAGTACTATTACCCATGGGAGTTGTAATGATCACGATGTGATATTGCACCGAAGTACTTATCGTTCTCGATGACATTCCACAAATCTCGTACTTGACTTGACTTGACATGATATTACTTGCGTAACCTAGAAATGGTATATATTGTTACTTACTTGAAACATGATAGCCAATTCTCAACATGACATGATGAATATACTTGTTTGAATATCTTGATATTTATTGATATGAGTTCTTGAAAGACATGCTAGTCCATTTCACTATCTCATGATATACACTCTACTTCTCTAGACCTAGACCCTGCTTCCCTAGACTCGATGGACCCTATATCTAACCTAGGAGAAAGAAAGCCTACTGGGTGGGAGGTAGTAGGAGCCTCATGCCCCTGGGAGGAGGATGGATCAAAGATAGCATAATCTTCCACTGAAATCTCCATTTCAAATTTGGCATTTTTTTTGGAGATCATGCAACAAGATGAAGAGGAGAGAGGAGGAGGAGGAAGTGCCCGAGGGTAGAGAGATGGAAAGATCACATCAAAGAAAGGATTGGAGGATAGGAACCACATATTCGATAGATCGACAGGTGAATCAGGAGACCACCTGGATGTTAGATCAATTGGCGGGCAGTGGCCGCATGGACAATTAACAATCAAGAAGTCAATCGGCCTCTCATGCTAAAAAGGAGACTGAAATATGGATGGATCAATAAGAAGAGGTGGCCAACGGGGAATAAAGCTGAGCTATTGAATGAGGGATTTTATACGGGAAGGAAACCAAGTAAAGAGAGTAGGTGAGATCGCCCTTCCCGTGGATGGTCAGTTGGCTTCTTTGACTTCCATTGCACAAGCCGGACCTCTTATTTTTTTTGGCAGCAATCTCCTTCATAAAACAACCTGGCAAACGTCTAACTAAAGTCAAGCATATCATCAACGGGCCCCTTGGGCAGCAGAGGTGGACTAGCAATCGTGCAAGCTATACTTTTCTTCTCTGACTGTGTTGACTATGGCTGTAAAGTTCTTGGCTAGAGGGGGCCTTTAATAAAATGCTGGCGGTAGTCCTAGGTAAGTGGCCCTGAGTCACCTAAAACTGATAATGTGGACTCTCAGTAGCTGAGAGCCCATTTACTCATCTTTCTTCCTTTGGGGACTGGTTTGGTCCGCCGTTGTAATTGCGCACCGAGGCCTCTCCCTAGTTGATAGCCCAGTTTCAATATAATGGACCAGCCTTTGGAATCCCGGATCTTTGGCTTCTCTTTGATTTTAACAGGTGCAGTGGCGAGCTTGCGTGGCGCATAAGCCCAAGGAAAGTCGAGATCCAGCACTGAAATAACAGGCCAACTGCTGGGCCACAATGTTGGCAAAATCTTCTCCGAAATGGCCTTAACTGACTGGATTGTGGACAAGCTTTTCACCTTAAGCACCCTCCCTTGAAAAGGAAATTTGAGACATTGATGGGTGGTGGATGGCACAACGCTGAGATTGTCGATCCACGGATGACCCAAGATAGCCTTAAACATAGGGTCGATGTCCAGCACATAGAACTCAATGGACATAGTAAGAGGCCCAAGCTCAGCCTGAATGGTGACAACCCCGTGACATGCTCTTCTTGAATTGTCATATGCTGCTAGTCAAGACCACTAAGAGTGAAAAATAGATGGCTAAGGGAGACATATACGCGTTAAGGGTGAATAATGTCCAGTAAGGCTGACAAATGCCTTGTAAGGCTCCCAACTTCACTACAGAGTAATATATTTTACTCCACTTCAAAATGTTTCATGTATGTATAAAATATTGTATTTGTACGCAATGCGTTTTACCTCTATTCAATACGTTTAACCTCTGAGAGAGAAATCTCAAAAGTGACGGGTTAAGGCCACTAAGGGTGAAAAATAGATGGCTAAGGGAGACATATAGGCGTTAAGGGTGAATAATATCCAGTAAGACTGGCAAATGCCTTATAAGGCTCCTAGCGTCACTATAATGTAAAATATTTCACTCCAGTTCAAAATATTTCATGTATGCACAAAATATTTCACTTGTACGCAATGCATTTGACCTCTGTGCAATATGTTTAACCTCTGAGAGGGAAATTATTTTAGATATTCTTTATTTCAAATTTACTTTTGCATCAAAGCACACAACAATAACCATACTTCGACATCAAAGCACACAACAATAAGGCTCCCAACGTCATTATAGAGTAAAATATTTCACACCACTGAAACCTATTTCACTTAATTTCAAAAGGTTTCACTTTTATGCAATACGTTTAACCTCTATGCAATACGTTTAACCTCTATGTAAAAGCTATTGAAAATACCATCTTACAAAGAACTGAGACTCTCAACATCATTACAGAGTAAAATATTTCACTCTACTACAAAATGATTCACGTATGTATAAAATATTTCACTTATATGCATTACATTTTACCTATATGCAGGAACACTCATATAGGTGCATTAAGTTCATTGACGGCAAACAAAGTCTACATAGGCTGGACAGTGTGCCCACATATGTTGTACAAAGGCAAAGAAAGTCTACATACCATCTTACAAAGTCTACATATGTTGTACTCCTATATAATCCAACCAAAGTCGCTACATAACATTGCTGGATAGTGTGCCTGTAGCAGCAATCATCATAGCAGATTGTTTCGTAGTCCATACTTACACAGGAAAGATATGATTGAGATTATTTGCTCCTAAAACATCGACATTGACAGTAACATTGGACTTTAATTTGCAGTTAAGAATGCACATCCCATCATCATTGTCACATGCTTTACATTTCTTTGCTCTTTTACATTTTCTTCGACACTTTTCAATTGTACTTTGTATTCTTTTTTCTCTTTTTCTTCCTTTCCTTGCAATAATTGATGGATCTTTCACAATTAATTCTAAGTTGGTACATCGAGGGTCTTTCACTACACCTGAAGGACCAACATCTTTGATCATTTTTGATTGCATATGTAAGTTTAATGCTCTTGAATTTAAAGGCACGAAATTATTTAAGTTTATTTTCCCCACCGTTCCATTTTCAAATGACAAGATGGAAAAAGAGTGACAAAAAGATAGTAAGAAATATGGTTTGTCGACTCGATCCGACTCAGATATGTCATATCGTATTTAAAAAAATTTGATACGTTACGAATCACTCTCAAGATCGGCTAAGATCGAGTCACGGTGAGAGAGAGAGAGAGTCGGGTCGGACCAAGTTGATTGTGACTCGAGTATATCATATCGGATCAGAAAAGATTCGATCCGATACAGATCGTCCAGTCGACGAATCTTGAGTAGTAGTATTTCTTTTTACTTCCTCCTGTAGTACGTCGTAGTAGATTTCCGAGTTGCCAACCGCGGAACATGGCGTTTAGGTGCTTGAAAACAACGGTGCGCGGGCGTGCTAGAAGATAAGGAGCCTGCGGTGGCACCGCCTAATAATGTTGGCCGGGAGCTGTTGTCTTTTCTTCCCTAACCTCCCTTTTGTTCGTGCTTCATCTGGTCTCTACTCTCCATCTATATCCTCTGCACAAAATATGACTCCAACATGCGCACGTAGAGGAGTGACCCCTAGTGTGAATTTTCTTCTGGTCGTTTTGTCTGTTCTCCTGCATTCTTGTTGATGGGAGGGCCCGAGTTGAAGGATGGGTGGGGGTGGGGTTCGAGGAGATGGCACATGATTGATTAGGTCGACCGGTAAAGCCGTTGGCGGGGAGGTGGGCCGGGGGGCGACGGTAAAAGGCCGGGACGGTCACCCCTTTTGAGGACCGACGCTTCGGCCCGGGTTATCGCTGCAGGGGAAGCGTCTGAAGTACTCAAAGGTGGTCGCGAGTCGCGTCCTCTGACCGAGTCCTCCTCTGGTGGCCCTTTTCGACCTTGACGGTGGTGCCCCTACTCTGCCGTGACCCGGTGAAGCTCCCCCTATCGCTAGGTTCTGGACGTGCCACCACCCGTCCGTTGACCGGGGTGAGTCCACGTTGCGAGTCCCCCCTTCTCACATCTCCCCGTAGCTGGGGGTGCTCCACTGAAGAGATCCATCCAGGAAAGAGGGTGGGTGAGTCTTGGATCGTTTGTGCGAGTCTTGTGAGTTGTGACAAATAAGTGGAGCGGACTCAACGGGAGGGTCTGGTGCTCATGGGGGGCGACCGACTCGCCAGGTGAGAGCTTCCCACCGGGGGCCGGACCTGCGCCCCGGTTGACGGGTTTCATGTAGGAGATGTCCCCACACACATGGGGTGCGCTGCGACCTTGCGAGCTTCCCCCTACGCAGGATGGCCAACCCGATCGACTCGGTACTGTGGGAAAGAAGAAGTAGTTCTACGCGTAATGGTCTGCGTAAAGTTCGTGGTATGGACGGCCACTCACTTTGAAGACCCCTGTTTAACATTTTTGGACGCTTTGGAAAACAGAGAAGAGGAGCCAAGCGAAGATAATGACCTCATCAACCCTAATGTGGATTGGGAATCCATCCATGCATGTCTAAGAGTCAAATTAAAAAGAGAAAAAGGAGGGGAAAATGGACCAACTGCATGTGAAAGCTTGACTTCCTGTGGGTCTATCCAGGCTAACATATGAAGTTGGCAACCATGAAGCTTCTACCATTGACAACGAAGAAGAGAACATTCACCGGTAAGGATTCTCCAGAATGGAACAAAAGGGTGGTTCGCAGGAGCCTTGAAAGATCTCCCCGACGATGGGAAAAGGCCGCTTCCACCGTTCCACTCGGCAGGAACCGTTACCTCCAACTCACCCTTCCTTTTTAACTGAAGGTTATCAAGAAGGGTACTTCAGTTTGAAGTGAGGTCCGACGAGGCTAGCGATATCGCTACATAGAGGGGTAGATACGGTCACTTCCATGCACAGTTGCGCACCTACAAAGCCGTGCCTTGGGGGAGCCCCGGCATGGCAAGATCCAACGAACAAGACCCCGGATTTCCATGTCTGCGCAACTTTTTGTCCTCTTCCTCTGCCCGCCCGACGGGGATCCCTCACACCCTACATCACATCTAAGAGGGCACCAACGACGCTGCCCCGCTGCCGCGAGGGCGCCCAGCGGGCGGAATAAACAAAAGCCCACGGGAATCCACGACGTCACGAAACTTCGCATTTTGGGAACGAGGGTGGGCTTTGAATTTTTTTTTCTCCAAAAATTTCTAGTCTAGAGATAGAAAACAATAGATTTTAATTTTTAAGAGGTATAAGTATTAAGCACAAAATTCACCCTCAAAATCTTACCAAATGCGGCCGACGATGATCAACAAAGCGTAGGAAAAGTTTTGTTGGGAGCCGCATATATAATTAGTCCGCTGTTCCCGGCGGAGAATTTAATTTCAGATCGTATGTGGGGGGTGGGTGGCGAGACCAATCGAGGGCACACGCAGGACTCGTAGAGCTCGAACGCCGCAGGGCGCCCTTTTCTACGCCGTTTGTCTGGTTTCATCCGGTCTCTTCCTCCCCGGAGGAAAACACTCGTCACCGGCGCCACACAAATCCAAAGGGTTGCAATACTTCGTTTATTAATAGACCTTTTTGTGGACTTCTCTCTGCATTGGGTACGGGTCAACTTTGATTGGTTTGTTCGGCGTCCCCTTTTTCTCTCCCCCCCCCCCCCCTGCGCTTGGTGGAGCTCGAGGAAAATCTAGCGAGCGCAACCTAGAAGGGAATCGCATGTATCATATTCACATTGTCATGTTGCTACCGATAGAATATTTGTGCAGCCACCGTCTCTTCCATGTGCACCTCTTAGTTGACTAAACGTAGAAGCTGGAAGTGTCAATGGGGGTTCATACCTACGGTTTGTCCACCAATCTCTTTATCTGGAACGTTAGCGGTATGTCAGCAAATATATGAATACCAGGCATGAACATTGTGCTATCCAATTCTTTGTTCGGTCAGAGTAGTAGTTTTAGTGAAATGTTACTGTTGATGTTTGTAGTGATCAAGCAATGGTTGCCCACTTCTTGATATACACCTTCGACAAATTATTTACTGGAGATCGAAAGTCTCGTCATAGAGAGACCTACAATTATCGAGGAAAGGTCAGACGGAGTTCTAAAAAATATACTAGGGGATATTCCTCCGACGGTCAAATTAGACAACGACGAAGAGAGAGAATAGTATTAATTTGGAGGAGAGAGAGAGAGGATGAAAAAGATAGGTCTGAGAATAGTTTCTCATGTGTGCGTCTTGCCTCCTGGTTGTTAGGGCAAGATCTTATTTATATTATTGTCGGGAGAGTTGAATGTTGGGTTACAGTAGTCGGCGAAGACGTGCGCCGCCCAGCTCTCACGTGCTTGACGAGGCGGGGAGGCATAGGTGCTGACTCACCGTCTCCTGACGAAAAAGTAGCTCCGCCGTTAATGTGACGGGGACGTCAGTCATTAATGAGATAGGGTTCGCTGGAGAGGACGTGAGCCTGCGTTGACATGGAGAACGGCGTTAGTGGTATCTCGATTTTATAATTGGGATGGAGCGCCATTTTTCATTAATGCACAGCAGTAGTCATGTGCCGGTGTCGCTGCCGTGATGGACTGGATGTTGAGCACCATTTGCCATTAATACCCCTATTATACACAATATTATTCTGGCTATACCATTATAGTTTTCGGCCGTCAAAGTTGACGAATATTCTAGCAATATTATCCTTGAGTACTTTCTATTTTATCCTTTCTTTGCATTCGTTTTGATGATTTCTTTATTTTAGCCCAACATGCATCATGTCATTTTGAGCACTCACGTCTCGTGATTTTCTCAAGATTTCTCCGTAGTAATGGTTGATTGCGCTACTTTTCTCTTGAATAAGAGATCCTCATTCCACTCTGAATTTGATCGTCTTCTTTGATCTTGCCGCTTGGTCTAGTTGGCCGGCGTGATTCCTATCTGGATTTTATCTAAGTTTTATTTTTTATTTTCTAACTTTTCAGCTGTGTTTCTTTCCGATCCCCTCATTGTCCGTGGATTGTATCCCCCAATGAGACTAGTCGTGTTTCCCTTTCCTCCTTTAGTTAGTTCTCCAGGCATGTCTCATCATTGTCACTCTTTCATCGTAGTTAGTTTGACATTTTCGAGAGAATTCCTATCACTTGTTGGTCGTGACGGGTGTCTTTTACCTTGAAGCCCACTTTTCAGTTCTCTCCGCTTTATCTCCATGTCATCTCCATTCCTCGTCGCTATCACCTTCGCTCCATCTCCTTTCCATTCCGCCTCCGCGTTACTTTCGCTCGCTCCCTTGCAAAGCAAACATCAAGGAGGGACATCTATTGACACACGTTTTTAGCCTGCAAGTCGAGTTATTTCTCTTATTCACCTCCCTGATGCCCTAAGTTAACCATTATTTTAGAGCCTTCTTTGAGCCTATCTCGAGCTCATTTCTTGACCATTTTTCATGCCCATTGAGTTTTGAAAGCTTTTATCTTTGATTCCCCAACTTTTGGACCCATTTTGGGTCAATTCAGAGCTCAAACGGACATCCGGAACTCACCCGCGTGAGCTTGGCAGCCACCCCAAGATAGCAGTCAACTGTTGACCGCTACCTTCAGGTGATGGTCAACAGTTGACCACCATGAATAGTAACTTTTTTAATTTTTGTTTTATTTTTATTATTTTTAAAATATCAAATGGCGATCTTCTTATGACCGCTACTATCAAATAGCAGTCTTCGGAAGACCGTTTCTTCAATTTTTGTGCCAGAAGCCTCCCGGTCGCCCTCTATCGTCTGGTGGCCGTCTCCTAAACCGTTTGGCTTACCCTTTGCAGCTTTGTCCTGACCGTTTTCTTCATGAAGCGGCCACACGATAGATCGTCTCTCCAACAGAGAGTCCAGATGACTCTGAACTCCGATTTCTTTGCCGCAGGACTCTCTGGTCGATTGCTGCTCACCGGGGTCTCCTTCTCAGGGCTCTATCTTCCATAATATTCCACCAAATGGAGCCCCATTTGTTTCTATCTCTTGCCCTTTCTATTATCTCGAGTTTGG